>CM076575.1:1400939655-1401427082 GCA_034641835.2 Pinus albicaulis
TGTAGTATTTATGTTACATATTTATTGCAATTTAGACCAATATAATTAGGCCGATAGGGTTTCTGTTTTGAATTAATACAGGTGCTTTTTCGTCAACCAAATCATTTTGATAATGACACATGTCACTAGTAAGACGTGTGCAAAAAAATCATAAAATCATATAATAATTAAAATCATAAAAAAATCATAAAATCATAAATTACTAAATAAATTTTGCTGAAATTTAGAAACGAATTTGCTAAATAGTAATTTCTATTTAATATTAAATAGTAATTTCCATTTCGAGGGCTATACATGATAGAGTTTTATCCAATTACGTTCTACAGGTCATCCTAGAATAATTCACAGGGACATCAAGAGATCAAACATTATGTTGGATGACAGATTTGATGCACAGGTATGGTTTCTTCAAGAATTATCATCACAACCAGATGGATACTTGGGTGTTATGGTTTCTTCAAGAATTATCATCACAACCAGATGGATACTTGTGTGTCCAAATTTTATATGCCGTTATGTTGAGTAGAGTCTTGTTTCTGATGGTTTTTTCTTATTTACAGGTGTCAGATTTTGGACTTGCAAAACTAGCATCAGATACACGCATGTGACAACCCGTGTCATGGGTTTCTTCAAGAATTAGCATCACAACCATATGGATACTTGTGTGTCAAATTTTATAAGCCGTTATGTTGAGTAGAGTATTGTTTCTGATGGTTTTTTCTTATTTGAAGGTGTCAGATTTTGGACTTGCAAAACTAGCATCAGATACCAATACACATGTGACAACCCGTGTCATGGGAACCTTTGGGTAAGTTGTAGATGTTCTCATTTTGCAGGTTTCCCAAGTATTGATTTTTGTGGTTGAATGGTTTCCTAAGAAGGTATAGATGCTGCCCTATGAAGTGTAAATTTTCTTGACATTGATTTGATATTTCAGGTATATGGCACCGGAATATGCATCAAGTGGAAAGCACACTATCAGGTCTGATGTATTCTCATTTGGGGTTGTGTTATTGGAGCTTGTGACTGGGCGGAAGCCTGTTGATGTATCACAGCTTCTTGGTGATGAGAGCTTCGTTGAATGGGTGTGTATATACTCTAAAACTATCATTAATTTGATTCTTACATTGTAAATGAAAGAAAAATGCATCGTTTATAAGGAGTTTTGCAAGATTATTGTTCTGTGCTGCACTCTATGTTTCCAAAAAGTTTTTATTTTTATATGGTACTTGATGCATGTGCATGTCAAATTTTCATCAGAAGAATGTTTCGTGAGTCATGAATTGTCATATCATGCTTTCATATCAAATTTTGGGTTTTTGATTAGAGGCATTCATCTTATATCAATGAAATAATGAACTGTCGAGGTTTCATGATTTCACGGATCAGACTTTACTGCTCACAATTCAATCATCATAAATCCATAGTGTCTTCCTTCTAGGTTTTGTAATCTTTGCTGGTGCTAATTTCCGAGTTACCATTTCTAAATGTAGTGGTTGACAGTGCGATTCCATAGAGAGGTTGTGATCAAATTAAGAAAAGAAAAATTGAAGTTTTTATGTTGTGTTAACATGCCCCTGATCAAGAACAAATCCTTGAGCCTTATAAATGACATGTCGCTTTAGTTTTTTGAGATTCATTACATGTGTTTTTTTTGGAAAGAATAATAATTTGCTTAAAAATATTTGTGTGATTAAAATTATTTTACCATAATGGAATAAGAAAGTTTACCATTTTCTTAAAATAGAGAAATAAAAATAACTTATGTGAACTAAAAATAATAAAAAGTTAGTTTAAAAATAGAAAGTTCACATATTTTCTTAAATTTTTAGGAATTAGAGATCTTTCCAAAAAGATTATTTTTCTTTATAGAAAGTAACCATAAACTTCTAAGTTGCCCAATTTGAACTCACATGTCACTAGTAAGACTTGTATAAAAAAAAAATAGTAAGTTCACATATTTAATTAATATTTAATATATAAAGTAATATTTAAACTATAAAGTAATGAATAAATCTTTAATTCACATATTTATTTTAACCAGATTTACATCACATTTTTCTATTATATTGTAATTGAATTTCCGCAAATCTTTCTCCAAGTTGGGTTTTTTACCATTACACTCTAACTAAATTTCAATTCGTCTTTTGCAAGTTGGGATAATTATATTAGTTGAATCCCACATGTTGTTGCTATACAACTATGATAAAGCTTATTTTTTATTGCAATGTATGATTTATGAAGGAAGCTATACTTAAATATGAATTCGATGTCTTTGCCTAGTGATTTGATTCCTAGATGTCTATTTTCTACCTTTTTGAATTTGAACTTTTAATCTTTTACAAGAAAGCATGCATTCTTAACTATTAGAAGTTTAGAACCACTCTATGTATAAATGGATCCTTGAGACATTCAATTTTTGTAAATTAAAATATCATCTCATCTATTAGTTAGATTACTTTAAAATATAATGTAATCAAATTAGTATTTAATATTCCACCATGCAGTTCTAATGACATTGGAGAATGTTTTTGTTAAACAATTCTAATATAGTTACATATTATAAACTTAAGAAAAAAATACAAAAAAATTAACTTAAATTTAATGTATCAATTGCTATTTTCTTGTACAACTTTTTTGATTTTAAAATCCTATCGGCCTCTCTTTGCACCTTTTGGGGCAACTGCTAGTATTTATAATGGTAAATAATCTATTTGCTATTTTAACCCATGGAATTTTTTTTTTCATGTCAACAGTTTTACGATATGTTTAAAAAGAAATGCTATTTATAAGAGAATTAGGGGGTTTAAACTTTTGGATGTTCAGCTGTACTGAAAGCATATAAGAAACATGGTAATTTTCATTAACTCTGTAAAATACACAGAGAAAGTGGGCAAGAATGTAAACCAATAGAACAATATTTCAATGAAAAAATAAATTGTCACTTATCTAATTACGACAGCCTGATTAAGCTACGCATGCCATCTGTCACTTGAAAGACATCGAAGCCTTTACGATTTAATTGCAATCATGATTTTGTTGGCTTGAATGACGAGATCATTTCTGCAATCTTATGTAACAAATAAAAAGAGTGCAACCTAATGTGAATGATATTACCGTCTATACACCTCAAATTTTCAAATGCAGTCTTCTTGACCTAAAGCACGTACCAAGTTAAAGTTTAAACTAGACAAAGATGAACCATGCCACGGTATTCTGATGCAAATTTTGAAATCATTCAAGTTTGACAAAAGTTGGGCATGAAAATATCTATTCTATAGTTAAATTTCTTATTCAAAATTATTATTATACACTAACATAACTACATAACTGAATATATTGTAAATTTTCAAAATTGTTATTATACAACAACATAAACAACATAACTGAAGATATTGTAAAAAAATTTTAATGAGAAATTAGAGTGATTTAAAGAATATCATGGATATGGTAATGAAAGCAAAACATAATGAAGGTAGGGATTATTATTTACATAAATGAAAGTTAAGAATTATGTGGAATTTCTTATATATTTTTGGAAAATAATTATTTCAAAAGTTAGTTGAAAGATAAAAAGATGACACATATTGTTTAGAGCAATTTAATTGGTGATTGAGATGATAGAATTTTTGAGAAAATTGAAAAATCTAAAGTTCAAATCTCTAGTATGGTCCAATTTATAAAAAAAACAAGCCTTTAAACTCCAAAAATTTGTCACACCATCATCTATCTTGAGAAATAAAGCTACAATGATAACATTGGGATCCCCCTATATTGCTGCTCTTCTTGCATATGAAAACCTTGTCAAGATAGATCACTCTAGAAACTACTTAATAAAAAAAGGGAGGAAGGGAAAGTTACTGCACGAAAAAGGCAACTTAAAAAAGGAAAGTTACTGTACGGAAGCGGCAACCTGAGAATGTGTCAAGAAAAAATAATGGGCAAAGACGGAAAAAAAGAAAGTAAACACTGATGAATTAATCGTTATCCTTCTAATAAAGTTGAGCATCAATGAATATATAAATATAGTAAAAAAACCACGAAATAATTAAACAACTATAAATAAATAACAAAAACTTAATATAATAGCCAAAACTAATGACCATTGGCTATAAGTTCCAGATTCAAATGTGTATAACATCCATATATACAAATCATATTATGAAAACTCCCACTAATTAGCTCAAACACTAGGTAGGATCGTATTAAGCAAGACGACAGAACTGCCACAACTATCATACCACCAGTTCAGTTCGCCTTCCCGTGGAAAGACAATATCACCAGCTATAATCCATTTCAACCAAACTAGGCATTGCGAAGCACTATATATCCACCTCCCCCAAAAAATTATACCCACAATGCAAATTATTTGTAAAACAATGGTTGCACAAATGATAAGAGTAATCTTCCTATGTTTTCTACCACTAAAACGATCCATTCATCTCATTTGCAAACATAAATTCAAATCAAAGCCATCCATGACCAAAGCAATGCAAATGCCCACCAAGCACACAAGACCGTATAATCGTTTAAGAGTAGTCGTGTCTGAAGACCATGTCTAAAGGAAAACACTTGGCATACATTGGTCTTACTCGATTAGATTTGACGCGGGTTCTGGTTAGAAACAAGTGTGCGGGGAAGTCGGAATTTCTTCCTTGAAAATGACGTTGCAGTGCCATCATCGAGAGCAAATGGCTGGAGAAACCATTCACTTTGAGCCGGAAAGTTAATGCAAGAGCCATGAATAGCATCATCAACCTTGGCACTACAATCAAGGAAGCAAGGTTGTATTTTTTTCCTGCATCGCATTCTCCACTCCCATTCTTGTAATTTTCGAGGGCAGAAGAAGCGTTGGTTCTGCCTTCTCTGATCACAGCTCCTCTGAATTTTTCATCCTCATGCTTCAAAAGTTTGATAAACTGATTCATCCACCCATCATCGTTGGGTGAACGCACTAGAATGCAAATGCAAGCACCCACTTTATGGATGGAATACAGATAAAGTATTTCACATAAGTATTTCACATGTACGGATGGAATAAAATGAATAGAACACAAATACCATCTAGTTAAATTAAAGAATAATTGTACAAACTTGCTAAAGTTGAAAAAGAAAATTTTAATTGACACTGAATTTGATTCATTAATATTAGGTTGAGAATCAATATATAAATCAATTAAGTTTAACTTAGTTTTACATGCAATAACTATGGATAATTAAAACTAATTGAACCTAAGTGTGTTTTTTGTTCTATTAATGTGCACATGCACCACATGCAAGCATTAGAGTTAATTACTAAAGCCTAGTGCACACCACATGTAAGCACTCAAGCTAACTAGCTAAATCCAAGTGCACATCATATGCAATAACTAGAGTTGAACCGAAGCTAATTAAGACTAACTATGTGCATGTACACTAACAACCCCCTTAAGCATAACTTAGGTGAATGTGATGCAAAATAAGTGAGTCCTGGCAACAAGGCCATTTTAGGTACCCATATACATTGCATGAAAAGTGGAAAGAGGGAAAACCTAGTGGGAAGAAAACCCCCCCTCAAAATATAATGCAAAAGTAGAAAAAATACAATTGCTAGGTAGTCTTGTCCTTCACCTAGAGACGATCTCACAAAAATCAAAACTTCTGTTCACTGAAATTCTTGGTGAAGATATCAACAGTATGTTCGGAACTCGAACAGTACTGAAGATCGATGATCCCATCATGAATGAGTTCTCTAATGAAGTGCATGTGGATCTCAACGTGTTTGGTTCGTTGCCGCTACATTGGATCTCTGCAAAACTTTAGCGTACTTTGATTATCGCACCACATGACAGTTGGATGATGGACACTGATCCCAAGCTCAGATAGGAAATGTTGTAGCCAAATGGCCTGAATAGTGGCATTGACTGCTCCTCTATACCCAACCTCTGCCGATGATAAAATAATGACAAACTGCTTCTTGTTTGACCAACAAATTGGGTTAGATCCCAAAGAGGGAAAACTTTAAGGATGAAAATTTATCTTAAAGTTTAGCAACCTTGGCGAATCTTACTAGTCCCTAATATCAGAATTTTAAAATGTTTGATGATAATTTTGTAAAAATGTTTAGATTTCTAATTGTTTTATATTATACAATATATAATATTGAGGATTTTTAAGGTAAAATAATTTTATACTATAAAATTTGGGCGAATTCGTTTTTAGAAAAATGGAAATTGACGAATATTTTTTTAGAAAAAACATGGAATATTAGCCCATCTCCGAATATTAGCCCCTAAAAGTTTCCCTGATCCCAAACTAAGTACATAACCAGAGGTGGACTTGTGATTAATGTTGCCAACAACCCAATCTGAATCTGTGAACCCAATGAGATCCAAAGAACAATTTGCTGCATAATGAATCCCACAGGTGATTTTCCCCTGGGCATATCGAAGGATGTGCTTTGCAGCTTTCCAATATAACTCATGTGGCTCATGCATGTATCTGGAAATTGCTCCTATGACATATGAGAGATCAGGACGTGAGTAAGTGAGATAAATAAGACTTCCCACAAGCTGATGGTACAATGTACAATCAACCAATGGTGTATCTTTTTCATTCTCAAGTTTTATCCCTGATAAGAAAGGTGTGGCTGATGGCTTGTAGTCACTAATGTGAAATCATGCCAAAAGATCTCTAGCATACTTTGGTTGAGAAATGGTAATCCAAAAACCACTCTGAGTGATCTCTAGTGCAAGGAAGAAATTTAGAAAGCTCATGTTTGTCATAGAAAATTGCTTATGAAACACAGTTTTAATCTCAGTAATAATAGAAGCTGAACTAACTGTTATCAAAAGCTCATCTACATAGCGTACTATGATCAACAAGGAGTCAATTTTCTTCAAAAAATAAACATTGGAATTAGATGTGTAGCGTACAAAATTTTGATATAACAAATAAGTATCCATCTTTGCATACCATGCCCTAAGTGCCTGCTTGAGGCCATAGAGAGACTTCTTTAGTTTGCATACTAGAGATGAATTGTGCATGTATCCTTGTGGTTACTCCATGTAGAATTCCTCCTCGAGATCATCATGAAGAAAGGCATTCTTCACATCCATATGATGTACCACCCATCCTCTTTTTGCTGCAATGGATAGAGCTAGCCGAATGGAATCCATTTTTGCCACTGGAGCAAAAGTCTCAGCATAGTCAACACCATGTACATGTTGAAAACCGTTTTCTACCAAATGTGCCTTATATCGACTAACTTGGCCATTTTTTGTTTTCTTGGTCCGGTAAACCCACTTGCACCTCACAAGTTTACGATTGGAAGGTAGCGAAACCAAATCGCAAGTTTGGTTCTCAGTGAGAGAGTTATATTCCTCATCCATTGCTACTTCCAACTCGGGATGCTTAGTTGCTTCTGCATAAGTCTATGGATGAAATGCATGCATTACATAAGAATGCATGGGCATGCATGGCTCCATAGCTCCATATAGTGCTTGTGGATCTTCCTCAAACTGAGGTATAGAGGGAGGTTCATCAAGGAGATCACTCATGCTATGCCATTTTTGTGTTGAAGGTGGTCAATAGTATTCAAAACTACATGGGGAAGTATGATCTCGATGTTCAAAAACTGGTGGTCCAATAGGTGTCACAGACAAAGGCTCATCTTCATCAGAATTCTAGTCTGAAGTTTCATTTTCATACTCATCAATGAGTGGTGACGGAAACTTGGTAACATGTTCATCTGTTGGTGCATGCAAAATATCTTCGTCAAACTTTACACTCCTTTCAATAAAGATATCTTCAATGTTGATATCAAGAAATCAGTACCCTTTGACTTAATCAGAATATCCAACAAACATGCATGCTTTACTTTGAGGCTCTAAAGCCTTTCTCTTCTCTGTAGGAATGGGGTCTCATGCACTAGATATGAAAATGCGGAAATGACTGACTTCATGTTGCATGTGAGTCCAAGCCTCAAAAGGTGTTTTTCCATTAAAAAACTTATGAGGATATATGTTCCTGTATGTATGAGGCACAATTGATAGCTTCAGCCTACAATTTCGACGAAAGAGATCTTCCATGCAACATGCAATTGACCATCTCTTTCAAAGATCGATTCTTCCTTTCAGCCACCTTATTTTGTTGTGGAGAGTAAGGAACTGTATGCCTTCTTCATTACAAAGATTATTGATATCTTTGTTGACATATTCCATCCCATTATCTATGCGAAGTATCTTGATGCATTTTCAAGATTGATTTTCTGCATGCACTTTGAAAATCTTTAGATGTTGAAAAAATTCAGACTTGAGTTTTAAGAAGTAAACCCAAGTGAATCTCATGTAATCATCTATAAATAACAACATGTATCTTGCTTTGCTCATTGAAAGTACTGGAAATGGACCCATGATATCACTATGTACAAGTTCCAAAGGTGAATAGGCTCTCCATGCATGCCCCTTCTCGAACTTGTCTTGTGGATGCTTTCCAAGAACACATTCATTACAAACACCATTTGAAAATTCAATGGTTGGAAATCCTTTGACCATCCCTTGCTTGTTAAGTTGTTGCATATATCTAAAATTCACCTGCCCAAATCTCTCGTGCCAAATCCTACTTTCTTCATTTGCATGCGTAAGTAGCAAAATAGAATCTGATTGAGGAACAAAATCATAAAATGTATACGGACGAGATTGATCATTTACCTTGCCAGATGCAATCTCCAAGTTCGCTTGCATGTCATAAATGTTCACGGAATCCAGGGTAAATTCCACTTTTCTTCTGGTACCTATGTGTGTCATCTGATATACTGAAAGAATATTCATAGAAAGCCTTTGAATATGCAAGATATTCTCAAAACTTCCATCTTTGAATTGCACTCTTCCTTGTCCAGTTGCTGCAACTACAGAATTGTCCCCCATGAGAATAGAAAGTCTTGAGTATGCATGCAGAGAAGAAAAAGATTCATTTGAAGAAGCCAAATGATGTGAAGCTCCTTAATCGATGATCCATTCTTGCGATGTAGAATGAGAGAAATCAAAGCATAACCATTACTGTTGGCCAGATAAATCGTTCTTGCGGACAAGACCGATCTCCCTAGTGTCAGAAGACAATCTAGCAACAAACGAACAACTAAGTTTGTCTTTCTCTAAGTATATTCATTTTACAAATAAATGCTATGAAGGTGTCGATCCTACCTTAGATCCAAATGCTTATTTGCGGTCGCAGTGCTTCTGTTGCATCAATAATCCTTCGTCGCAACAAGGGCCCTTTTGTCACAAGAAAGTATTATCTTTTGTTGATCTGCAATCACAAACAAGAAAATATCAATAGCACCTGTATAAAAAATAATTATAAAACATACCTATCATAGTGATCAAGGAATCTATGAAATAGATGATCAAACGACAGCTTATTGAAATAAACAATCGAGCGACAATTTATTGAGAAAAACAGAACTTGATTGTATTAATCTTAAAATATACAGAATAAGCTTACAACCTTAGCCTTGATGTTTGAAAGGTCTTCCCGGGGTCCGAAGCAGGAATCTCCTCTACTTTGATAAGTCTTGCACTCTTCCTACAGAAGCATAAAGAGGTATGTGATCTTTCCTCTCAAAAGCTCAGCAGAAAGAAGTCTAAATCTCAACAGCACTTCAACTCAATCACACATGAAGATTGAACTCTAATCCTCAATCTACTCTCTACAATCTACCTACATGTTTCATTTTTTAAGGAGCTTGACACAAGACAAGAACTCTGCTCCAGACACCTGTTTCATTTTTTAATGAGGTTGGCACAGGAAAAGGAACTATCCTCACCAGCCACTGATTCATTTTTTAACGAGGTTGACACAGTAAAAGGAACTCTCCTCACCCACTGATTCATTTTTTAATGAGGTTGACACAGTAAAAGGAACTTTCCTCACACTAACTGATTCATTTTTTAATGAGGTTGACACAGTAAAAGGAACTCTCCTCGGACTTACTGTTTCATTTTTTAATGAGGTTGACACAGTACAAGGAACTCTCCTGACACTCACTGATTCATTTTTTAACGAGGTTGACACAGTACAAGGAACTCTCCTCACACGCACTGATTCATTTTTTAACGAGGTTGACACAGTAAAAGGAACTCTCCTCACACTCACTGATTCATTTTTTAACGAGGTTGACACAGTACAAGGAACTATCCTCTGACACACTGATTCATTTTTTAACGAGGTTGACCCAGTAAAAGGAACTGTCCTCGGACCACTGATTCATTTTTTAATGAGGTTGACACAGTAAAAGGAACTTTCCTCACACCACTGATTCATTTTTTAATGAGGTTGACACAGTAAAAGGAACTTTCCTCACACCATTGATTCATTTTTTAACGAGGTTGACACAGTAAAAGGAACTATCCTTGGCTAACTGATTCATTTTTTAACGAGGTTGACACAGGAAAAGAACTGTCCTCATGGAAGCTTGTTTCATTTTTTAAACGAGCTTGACACAAGAAAAGGAACTATGCTCTCGACTAACTGATTCATTTTTTAACGAGGTTGACACAGTAAAAGGAACTTTCCTCACCCTCACTGATTCATTTTTTAACGAGGTTGACACAGTAACAAGAACCATCCTCGGACACACTACTTCTAATCTACAGCCTGTTGGAGGTTTCCTCAACACCACTAACATTTACAGCCATGGTTGGTTGGTTGACTTCTTTCTTATCTTGCTTCTTCTTCTTCTTCTTCTTCCCTTTCTTCTTCTTCGCCACCTGGTTACTAGCGTCAAGGCTTTTACCAGGCGAAGAGGAGGAAATGGAGGAAGAAATATTAGACGAAGAAGGTAAAGGGTCAACAGAAGGTTGGTGATGTTGAGATGGTGAACTCTGTTTAGGTGAAGCATTCGGTTGAGGTGGAACAATTGGAGTATTCAGGGCCAACGAAGTTGAAAGTAACCAAATCGGTAAACCTATTGTAAATCCAGGTAATGACAATGTAACGACCAACATTTCCAAAGCAAGGAAAAGTACTAGGATTCTCGTTAAGAGGAGTTCCTTGGTTGGTAAATTTCGAAACAGTTGCCATTATATTCAACTTCAGTGAATTTTATTAACAAATTAAAAAATAAAATTAACAATTAACAATTCACACCTAACAATTAAAATTCACAATTCACACCTATGGTCTCTAAAAGTAAAAACAAACAAATTAACACGTGCTATCAAATCTAGGAGTCAAACCACACACAAACAGTAACTTCCCATACTAAAAAAACTAGTTGGTGATGAAATCCAACATCGTAGAATTTAATACAGAAAGGGCGGTTGGAACAGTTACCCCGACAACCTGCTTAATGAAATAGACTGGCACAAGTTTCTTCACAAAACCATCTCGAGTGAAGAGAACCCCCCAAAGAGTCCAAGTGAGTCTAGCCGACGTCTGCTCCAGGTACAGTGGGATCTTCCCTCCACCGTCACCTTAGGAAAGAATCCTATAGATTATGGCCACTAAGGTTACCAATAGAAACAAATATACCTGGGGGAACAGTCTACGATCCGATACACACGCAAGGGCATAGTAACAAAGCTCAATCCCCTTGAAGGCTCCTTGACATAATCCAAGGTTTACTGACAAGTGACCCCAGGCTCCTCGACAATGGTCTATCCGAGGTTTACCGTTGTTAATACGTGTATATCTTCTATCATTCCCAATGAGGAAGGATTGATTACCTCACTGGTTCAGATATGATCTCGTGCTTGACTCCTTTAGGAGGAGCTTCCCAGAGCATACATGCAACAATTGGAATTTTTCCTACCGCAAGATCAACTACTTGTTTGTTTTACTATCTTGGAGAGTTAACTAAAACCTATTCCAAGACACTAGCCTAAGCTAGATTGGTGGAAAGAGCCCTAAAAATGTAAAAATTACTAGATGAATTTTAATTAAGCGTTGTGTTATTTAGGTTGTTATTACTCAAAAGGGTAAATGGATATGAAACCAATGGTGTTATGACCCGAACCAAAACTGAATGCAATCGAATATGATAATGTAATCTTTTCAATTCGATGAATCCTAACTAAAGTAAGGAGAGAGTTACCATACACTTCCAACAATGCAAAAAATTGATCACTAAGAGAAAATATAACAAATTCTCTAATGCACTAATTTCATCAAGAAAAACTAATGCAAATCAATCCCAAAACAATTTTTTTTTTTTTTTTTGTGTTTTTTTTTTTTAAACAAGCATAAAAAAAATCTAAATTCAAATCAAAGAAAACTGATCTAAATCTACGATTGATTTTTCAGAATGTAAACTATGTAGTTGTAATCTATGCACAATTCACTTGAAAAGTATGCAAATGTAATCTATGCACATTTTTCATTCATATTCTGAAAATGAGAATTCTAATTATGCAAATGTAATCTATGCAAGAGAATTCTCAAACACAAGATGATTCTAATGTAATCTAAGAACCAATCAAGTGGAAGTCAAGAAAATCGGGTGAGAGTTCCAAAGATCAAAAGCACTCAAAGGCGATTAACACTGAGACAAACCTCCAAGCAATGACCAAAGGAAATCAAGTTAAGAATTTCTCAAAAAAGAGACTCAAAACACCCAATTAACTTAATGGAGATTGATGAGATGAAGATTTGCTGAAAGAAATTCAGAAACAAGAGATTTTTGACAGAGAAATACAGATCTGGGTAGATGCTAAGAATCCTAAATTAAATCTAAACTAAACTAAAAGAAGAAATCTAAAGTTTTTCTAAAATTTTAACAGGGTCCGCAGGCTCCCAGAAGTAACAGGTGCGGTCCCGCACTGGTTACCTAAGGAAAGTGCGGAGATGCCCGCACTGTGTGTGAAGACAAAGTGCGGTCCCCTGAGAACTTCAAGAAAAACATAAAAGATTTCAAAATTTAAAAAAGAAGAAGAAAAAATAAGCTACCCAAGCAGATATCCATCAATCAAAAACCAGGAAAAACTTTCCTCAAATCAAAATAAAAGAGAACCAAAAACAACAAGTTCTTTCCCCAGCGGAGTCGGCAATTTGTTGGCCGGATAAATCGTTCTTGCGGACAAGACCGATCTCCCTAGTGTCAGAAGACAATCTAGCAACAAACGAACAACTAAGTTTGTCTTTATCTAAGTATATTCATTTTACAAATAAATGCTATGAAGGTGTCGATCCTACCTTAGATCCAAATGCTTATTTGCAGTCGCAGTGCTTCCGTTGCATCAATAATCCTTCGTCGCAACAAGGGCCCTTTTGTCACAAGAAAGTATTATCTTTCGTTGATCTGCAATCACAAACAAGAAAATATCAATAGCACCTGTATAAAAAATAATTATAAAACATACCTATCATAGTGATAAAGGAATCTATGAAATAGATGATCAAACGACAGCTTATTGAAATAAACAATCGAACGACAATTTATTGAGAAAAACAGAACTTGATTGTATTAATCTTAAAATATACAGAATAACCTTACAACCTTAGCCTTGATGTTTGAAAGGTCTTCCCGGGGTCCGAAGCAGGAATCTCCTCTACTTTGATAAGTCTTGCACTCTTCCTCCAGAAGCATAAAGAGGTATGTGATCTTTCCTCTCAAAAGCTCAGTAGAAAGAAGTCTAAATCTCAACAGCACTTCAACTCAATCACACATGAAGATTGAACTCTAATCCTCAATCTCCAAAATCTCAATCAAAACTTAACCCTTTTAGGCTACCCAATGCCTCCTTTTATAGAGCAGATGAGGAGGTTAGGATTCCACCATTAAAGGGATAGAATCCTCCTTCAAAGGGATAGGCTCCTCACATCAAGGGATTAGTTCCTTAAGGTGTGGGATACATGCACCTTACTAAAGCGTACTCATCCCCAAAAAATCTTATCTAGAACCTTCCAGAATTGACCAAAATTCAACTTTTTCAGTTTAATTTCGCGCTTTTTTAACTTTACAGGGGTACCGCAGGCATTACACTGGAAAAATGCGTTCTAGAACACAGTTTCTCTTCACATTACCTGCGTACCCTAGCTAAAAACGCATGCAGGCTTCATGTTACCTGCGTACCCAAGGCTTTTTTGAGTTTTAAGGGTTTTTCCTCCAGTTTCAGGGCTTGGAATGAGGAACAAAGGTTGTAAGACTTGCAAAGGAGGCATGTATGAGTGTTTAATGAGCTCATACAGTCAACAAAATGTCAAGGTGACAGTTTTCAGTGTAACAATTACCCCTGGTTTCTGATGGTTTTTCTTCCATTTTCTTCTTGGCACTTTCTGGAATGTGATGACCAAGATTATTTTTCTGAAGAGTATTTGCCATCAGATCAATAGTCTTCTGCATGCAAGAGGATTCAAGATGATAACCTCTATTACAATAAGTACACTTGAAGTTTCATTTCTTTCCCTTCTTATCCTTGGAGTTGGAAGAATCATATAGAGGTTTTGGATTTCCTCCCTTTCCTGGATATGGATCTTTTGCCTTTCCTTTGCATTTGTATTGCTGATTTGGTTTCATTTTAGACTTTCCTTTCTCATGCATGGCAAGTGCATCTGCATTTGGAGACTTTAATGAACCCATTTTTATGAGCTTATCTTGCTCATGAATAAGAGACTCAATGAATGTGTCAAATTTGAGCATTTTCCATTTCTCTCGAGTTGCAAGTCTAACTGAATGAAATGTGGAGATGAAAACAACATTTTCAGGGCCAAATTTAGATAAAATGGAAAGGATCAATTGGCCTTCATGTTTTGATTTATCGATCCCACAATCATGTAGTTGTAAAAAGAAATGATTTAAATTTCGTAAAGAAATCTTGAATGTTCTCAAAGCTATTTGGATCTAAGGAATTTAGCTCATTTTCGAGAATATGAACCCACATCTCATCCTACTTTCCAAATAAATTTTCCAAGATTGTCCAAACCTCATTCAGAGTGTTGCATGTGTCCACATGGAAATGCAATGCTTGAGATATGGACAAAAATAGAAGACCAAAAGCCTCATCTATCCTGTTGAAGTATTTGGATTTTTCAATGATGGAATTGTGTTCAGCTTCCATATTCATAACTATCCGATACAAGCCTTTGCCTCTGAGGTAAAGAAAAATATCTGGCTTCCATTGGAAGTAGTTATACAGAGTAAGAATCGCTAAAGATGAGAACTCCATTGTGGCAATTCTCTAATATTTTGATCTGCAAATCAAATCTTTGAATAACTTCCAATTATATGCTCTTCAAACCTAAAAAAATTGTTCATGCAACTTCTCGAAACCCTTGTAGCTCTGATACCATGTAGAGGTTTTCCGTTACACCAAAACCCATAGGTAGTGGTAAACTTCCAAATCGGTAACTAGGATCCCCAAGGTGGGAATTACGGGTTCCATAGAGGTGCGGTGATTACTCCAACACACAGACTGCAATAGGGTATTCCACGTGGGAGTCACCCTCTCTCAATCTATCATTCTCCACATGCAACAACCCCCTGTTGCATCCATGGCAACCATTTCCGAGGCAACACGAAGATGGGAGTAGGCTAAGAGAAGCATAAAATATTTTAATTGTTTCGGGCATTCGACGAACAAGCATCATTGTGATATCTTCCACTGCATTGAGTACAATGCATCCAAAACTACCCACGTGATTTTCTGTGCAGATATCTTTGCACATATGATCTATAACTACATCTACTGATTGGAAAAAAAAGAACTACAAAAAAATAAATTACACATCATAGACGTTGAAGATATGCCTCATGAACTTCTTCGTGGAACCAATGGACATGGGCATCTGATAACATTACAACACAACATTCCTATAGTTCTCCCCTACTACAAGAAAAATATTAAAATAAAAACAAATATAAATAAAATTTAATAAATAATTCATAAAATATTTTATAATAATAAGTATGTTAATAATAATTCACAATAACAAATATGATAATAAATAATTCGTAATAACAAATATAGTTGTTTCTTGTATTCTCAAAGTAGGTATTATGAAATAGTCGTGAACATGTCATAATAACTTTCGAAAAAAAAAAAACAATAACATTGTAGCATGTCCAAATGCAAAATTGTGTCAATAACATTGAACAATTATTAACGTGTTTTATATTAAGAAATAGAAAGCTTACTTATTTATTCCCCACCAAAATGATCACTAATGCTCTAACATGAATGACTAATAATAAAGTCGATTTTTTTATAAATTTACTTTCTTGTAAAAAAAACAAATTAAAGTTTACCTCATTGTAAGATGAAACAAATTAGAAAAAATATATGAAATACAAGAAATATGGCCTAGTACACCATGTTCATATTTAATTTATGTGATGTTTAAAAAACATTAAAGATGAAAATATTGGCAAATTAAATAATGTTACTTCGTTTTGTTCAAAACATTTTATAAAAAGAATTTTCAATTTTAAATTGCAAGTTTATTTTATTGGAAATCAAACATTTTTAATGATATTTAAAAAACATTATCAAGAATTCATCTTCATGCAGAGTCCCCAAAACACCTGTATAGTTTGATTTAAAAATATAAACTTGAAATTTTTTAATTTAAAAATATTAAATTTTTGCATTTCGATAAACAAATTCTTGATCACCAAACCATTTGAGTTTAGATATTTTGAATTTAAAACACTAATATTTAATAAATGTTCGAAACTAAAATAATTAATAATTTATTTATTTATTCGAAGCTAAATATTTATTTAATATTTAAAAAAATCTATTTGTTATAAAATTTTCACCTAATTATTTGAGCTAAGATTTTTTTGACTCTTGAAATCCTAATATTTAATAAATATTCAAAGCTAAAAAACTTTACATGTTCAATGTTTTTAAGAAATTTCTCTTTGTTTTCAATAATCTAGTAAATTTTTTATTAATTAACTTTCAGTGGCATGATTATGGGGCCTTATCACAAGTGAACCAAAGCGAGTTTAAGGGGTGATGAGCAACCATCACTACTACACTAAGGGTATTTTTAAGACATTTGTTTACTTTTGCCTTAAAAAGTCACTTTTTATTTTAGTTATTTTACATTAGAATTTAATATCAATTGAATTGTCTTAAATATTTAAGACAAAAGCATTTGAGACAAAAATATTTTAAGTCAAAAAAAATTTAAGACAAATATTTTAAGAAAAAAAATTATATTTAAGACAAAAACAATTTGAGACAAAAATATTTTAAGACAAAACTTTATATTTAAGACAAAAATACAATTTGAGACAAAAATATTTTAAGACAATTTTATATTTAAGACAAAAGGAATTTGAGACAGAAATATTTTAAGATAAAACTTTATATTTAAGACAATGGAAACCTCGGCGTGTCGTTTACGAGGGTATGTATTCAGTGTTCTCCCTCGTAATTTTACCTCTGCGATGAATATTACTACTGGCTTGTATGTATTCAACCCTCCATCCATGTTTCGAAAGATTGTTAATTAGGTCCCCAATAACCAGGAGTGGATTAAGAGGAAGAGGACTGATTCAAATTGCATGCTTGTCATTATGGACTTGTGTAACCTGGTTATGGTCAAATTTTATTACTCTCCCCCTCTATAATTCGAGGGTGGGGTTCTAGTTTATGCTCTAGGCATAGAGACTACTGAGGAGGTGGTATTGCAATTCTACGACCCTCATAATTTTGAACTGTCTGTTAAAATTGCATATCTTCATTTTATAGATTCCTATCTATCTGTAGCCCCTGCATGGCTGTATTACATCGACTTATCTCTGTCTATAGCCCCTGCACGTTACATTGAAGACCTTGCATGGTGTGGTGAAGACTTTGCATGTCCTTATCTAACCCCTGGTTGTTGTTCTCTCAGCTATGAAAGCTTGTTTCATATCTCTCTTGCTTCTCTCGGCTTTCATCTGCATCATGCATACTTTTTCCCTCTACATGGCTATGTAGCTACCCCTACCAGAATTTCGAATAATTACCTCTGTAATGATTTTGATGGTAGTCGACAACTATGGGAAATCGATCGTATGGCTTATAATGATATTTCTACAGGTAGTGGTTTGGTAACGAATGGTTACATAGGTTCAGGTAGTAGGGTTGTCAGAGGTTTGGTTAAAACCATTAGTCATGTCATTAAGAATAGCACCAGAAACTTAAATCTTTGGCTAGTCGGGAGTAGTTCATGTTCTTTGGTTTCGGTGTGTAACGAAGTTGTTGTGACGAGTATGGGTGTTCTTTTCAGTCCGACAAGAAACATAAATTTTAGGATGTTAAGCACAGTCGTCTTTTTTGTAGTCGGGGTTAGTAAAGAATTTACAGTTAAGTGTAATGTGGCTATGTTGAGTCTGCTCTCAAATTTTATGGTTTTAGTTAATATTTGGAAGGGTTGGCATAAAAAAATTTGGAAGGTTGTGACCTATCTAGATGTAAGGGAGTCTCCAATTATGCAACCCAATATTACTTCTGGCAAGGTTAACAGACATTTGTTGGCTCCCAGTCAACAAAAGACACTTGTTAATAGTCTTTGTAACCTTCATATTTCTATGCTATGTTCTTGTGTAGGTCTTCCTAGAAATTTTCACCCACAGGCCATTGCATGTTAGGTCAGTATCCCATTGTTGAGCTGGGTGAATGGACATTTTTTGGGAGACTAGGTTCAAGGAAAGATGGTTAAAGCTTAGTTGGGAAGAAAGGATGAAAAAGACAAGGGGAAGGCTAAAGTAGGTACAAACAAATGAGGAAAAAATTCCGACAAATGAGGACAGAAGTCTGGCAAAGAAATTATGGAGAATTTGTTTCAGGCCTATTCAGAAGGAACACCCAGCCATGTCAAATCCTTGATTTCTAGGTGGGAAAAAGATGTCAGGACAAAAGAGGAAGAATACCTTATTGAGGAAGATATGGATCTAATTCTAAGGGATTATGATAATACCCGAAGTAGACTGTATCTTTTTCAACAGTCTATTCGTATCTACTTGACCCTAAAATGTCTATTGGCTAAGGCGATTTTCACAGTTCAAGAGATTTGGGGGGGGGGGGGGGGGGGGACCCACAGGAAACCTCAATTTTGGCGAAAATTCGTAGAGATATCCAAGAGATCCATTTACAACAACACCACTAGAACGTCCATCTCGGACGTATTGATAGACAACTCCAAAATATTCACTAGTTTGACATGCCCAGGTCAAGTGTCAAAGACCCCACACCCATTGAGTTTTCAGAAGACTAAATATTCAGAATTTCTATTTTTTGTTGATATGAATACGGATAGAATTTAATTTTTCTATATGTTTATATATGTCAATATAGCTAATAGACCTCTAAAGATAGCAAGAGACCGTTTTAAACTTTTTAATTTTTGGATGGCCTATAACTCTTTAAGATGGCCAACAAACCTAGTTTCCTACGGGAAGGTTGAGGTCAACAATATTACTTATTGATGTAACCTACATTTTGTTACTATCGAATGAATAGTGAGGCACTACTAAGTTTACAAAAAAAATACAATGACAATTTAAGATAATGACAATTAAAACGAAACCCAATTAAGACAGTTAGCAATTAAGACAAAACCATTAGCATTCAAGAAGTTTGCACTGAAATTCCATGAGTGGCTAGTGGATAATTATATTTTTTATTTTTTAAAATAGATATCCAAACCACTTGAAATTTAATCATGTCAATTTTATTTCTTCTATATTATATTTTTCCTTTTTCATTAAACCACATTCTACAAATATAATAAATAAATAGATAAAAAATATTATTTTTTGGTTGGCCACTTAAGGGGATTTCACTTTGAATCTTATGTTTTTACATAATACTTCATAACAAGGTGATTGTCAAATAATCTACATTCCATGAATTAAATTTTTTTATTTTTTTAAATATGTTGAAATTTTTTAAATTGCTTCAATTAAAACTTTGATACAAATTTGCAAGAAATTAAATACAATATAACGATACAAAAATTTAAATGTTATATATATATATATATATATATATATATACCAAAGCTATACATAAATAAATTAAAAAAAAATACAAATTCATCCATATATGCATTTTAAACCTTCATTTTTTTTCTTTCTAAATGAAAAATCAAAATTTTGATTCTTGCATATGTCTTGTAGTCACATCTCAATTTTCTTTGCACTATTGAACAAATATATCAAAGAGATAAATAACAATAATTTAAGAATTTCTTAGATAAAATTTTAGTATTTAATTTTTTTCTTATTGTAAAAAAACTTTCTACTAATATATATATATATATATATATATATATATATATTAGTAGAAAGTTTTTTTACAATAAGAAAAAAATTAAATACTAAAATTTTATCTAAGAAATACTTAAATTATATATATATATATATACAAAATGCATGAATGCATTATCAAGCAACCAAGTAATATTAGTAATTGATATCATTTCTAACTAGGGAATAACGATTATATGATTTATCTTACTCACTTAGTAGAGATATATGTAAATAAATTGTGAAGGAGGTTGAAAGAGTACCTCTAGCATAAACTTTAATTTAATCTAAAAATACATGGTCATGCCCCTATAGTCACCCATATCATAGGCTGACTTAGCACACCCAGATGGCCCATCACTATAGGTTTGTGGTGCATATGACTCATTTCATCTCATCGATTTTCTCAATCTGAAATTATGTGATTATCTACTAAACCTCACTTTTTATATTCCGCCATCATTAAAATTCATAAGTTTAACACTTATTGAAGTATGTAGATAATAATTCCATACAATTATGCCTTAACATAACCAATATGAAAATGATATGAATGAAAGTAATCTTATAGAATCAACACCCTAACTAACCTAACAATTGTCAAATATTCAAATGTGTTACAATCAAGTGAACTCTAGTCTCGTATAACAATTTAAATTATAAGAGCACACAATTCATACAAACCTATCACCAAATTTCCTATTTCATTTATAATCATCGATCGCAATTTTGTCATAGATCAAAATTGTTTCACTTGATAGAAATAGTAAGTACTCTCGTATGCATGCAATGTATGAAGAGTTAAATTAAGTGAAGGAAAGAAAATTAAGTCTAATTAAGTCTAATATTAGAAGTGAAGTGATTCAAAGTTAAATAGGTAATTCCTTGTCAAGAAAAGCTAAGTGAAGGAAAGGAAAAATGTCAATTTATGTTAAAGTGAAGTTCGAAAAGTTTAGTTAAAGTGTCAAGTCATAGTTTGCACGAAGAAAAGAAAATTAGAGTTTGCATGATTCCATATTTAGAAAGTTTAGTGCTTATATACTCATGGTTGGGTCATTGTAATGTGAAGTAAGAAGAGAGAATAACACCAACTCGGTGGATTTATATGAGAGAATAATTAATGAATAGAACTTATTTGTTCAAGAAGAAGATTGTGTACTTACTTGTCTTGTGTTTGCATGTTTATCTTTGCATATAAATAATAAGTGGTATCAGAGCAAGTTTTAGCAAGGTTTCAAAGAACCAAACAAGTTAAGAAGGTCACGAGCTACTTCCACTAAGAGCCTTGGCTATTGTGAGTAGTCTGCAAATCAAAGTTTGCATCCATTGGTCCATAAGTAGAAACTAGAGATCGTTGAGTGTTTTTAAACCCAACTACTAAAATATTAGGCTGAATAGCCTATACAGCCACCACCATATCAAGAGGAAAGATCCACCACCACTAACCAAAGAAGGAGTCTCCACCGTAATTTTTAGCCACGAGCATCCGTAAGAATATGCATAGAAGAGCTTAGCAAACTTGCTAGTATTTGTTGGGAGCCACTGTTAAAGTGAAGGTTAAAATGTTTATTTTTAAAGATAATCAAGTGCATGTGATTTTAATTTCTAGAAGTATAACACAATAAGGAAAGAAAGTAGAAGACAAAATAAAGACTGTACAACCATGGGTCACAAAGTGAGAATGAAGCAAACCGAGAAAATAAATCGAGAGGAAGAGCCAAATTATTTTGAAGATCTCATAGAGGTTCTATCCACAGTCAAGGCATCTAGAATTCAAGGAGACGAAGTATAAAAATATGAGGATGAATGGATTAGGATAAATCTAGTAACACTTCTAAAATTTACTAGTAAAAATTTTAATTTTTGGGAATTGTCAAAATGAAAAGTTTTCTTTGATGTAAAGAGTTGATTGAGTATCAGTGTAATAACACATATGATGAAGTATGTGATATATTAGTATTGGATCTTATAAAACATGAATTGGATGAGAAGTCCTTAAGCAAGGTAGCAAAAGCTACATCTTCCTAGGAAGCATGGAAGACCTTGGAATTAGAATTTGGTATAAAGGAAAGTGACATAAAGAAAAAAATTATAATACATTCCATTGAAGAATCAATAGAAAGTTAACTGTAGTTCTAAGATTAAATGAGAAAGATTCCAGGAGGAAAATAGATCTTATAGAATCTCACTCAAATGTGGATGATGGTCATAAAGAATATAAAAGTGAAACCCATCATGTAGACATGCATATGGATGAAGAAGACACATAAAATATTGTAGAGTGAGAATTTGAAGCCCCTACGTGTGAGGTAGAGTAAGAAAATATAAATGCTCGAGAACCCCAATGTAACATGGATGGTGAAGATGATGGTGAATCCAACTTTGACGAGACACATGTGGATGGTGATTGAAAATTGAGTAATGAATTGGTGAATCCAACAATAGTTCTTGTTGATGATTTGAAGCTTCCAATAAATAAGTGAATAACATGTGTGATCTAGTTGCTATGATTGTAGTTTATGATGACCTATTTGCATCAGATTTTGAAGCATTTAAGTTTGAGAATAAAAAAGACAATTTTTCATATGAAGTAATGGTTTGTAGAGCTGACTGTGCATCTCTCATGAATCCAATAACAAATGATGAATTTGGTGAAGTTGAAATTGTTAATGAGCACGTGCATGCTTAGTTATATGACCACAAAGTGGATGAAAATTATGTTGATGAAATTTGTGGTCTCTATTTTGAAACAAGGATTGATTGTGGAAATATGGAAAGTGCCATGTTTGATGAAGAATTGAAGGTTGAAGCTACCACTATAGCAGCAAGTTGTAACAACCTTGGTCAAAAATCCATGTAAAATTTAATAAAGGTAAAATAATACCTTGGCCATGGGACACGTATTCCAAGTTGAATGTTGGGCGAAAAAATCCTATTGGGTGTTCATTTTGGTTTATTAATGGTTATGGAAATTGGCAAAGGAAACAGAAAAATATTTGGAAAGGCATGAGGCATTTGTTGGTGTTTTATTTATGAAAATAATGGAAAATAGGAGAAGAGGGAGGTGAAAGGTCACAGGTTGCATGTGAGGAGGAAAATGAATAAATTAGAGGCCTCATTGATGAAAAGGCTTATGAGGATCAGTTGGTACCTTTTGCACATAATGCTTTTAGTTCAGTTTTGGAGCTCTCATTCTATTCTCTCTCTCATACCCTTGGACATTTTGAGTTTTCTTAGAGCACTCTTGGAGGAGTGTGCCATACTTGGGATTTGGAGCAAGAAGGAAAATAAAAAGCAGGAAAGAGCAAGAGGACAACGAGTTCAATAACTATAGATGGTTTTTTCTTTCAGGTAATGAGTTTAATGTATGGTTCTCTTAATATTTTTGGCATGCATGTGGTTATTTGGTTATTATTTGTCATTGGCATGGGGGATTGCATGGATTGACAGTGGTTTTTCCTAGCCTTTCTATTTCCTGGATAGCCATGGTGTTGTGGGTTTTACTTCTTCTTCTTCTTCTTTTTTCTGGTTGGTTTTCTTGTGACTTTGGCTGTGGGTTGAGTTATCAGTTCCTAGAAGCCTTGGTTGGAAAAATGCTCTGGAAGCCCTTGGAGGGTTGAGTTACTAGTCCTAGAAGCCCTGGTTGGACAAATGCTCTGGAAACCCAATAACAACTATGGGTTCAGTTACTAGTACTGGAAGCCCCGGTTGGAAAAAACGTGTTTCAACCCTAGACAACTTGGGTAGAGGCCAATCTGGTGATAGTTAGTGATGTTTGACCGTGAGGTGCAATCACCGATTTAGGGTTGAGGTGGTTTGGCCTCTGGAAGTCTTGGTTTGGTCTTGATTGATTGTTCTATGAGATCCCACATTCATTCTTGGAATATGGCATGGGGGTGACTGGCTCAAAGAAATATTTGGTTCAACCTAGCCTATGGTCGGGTGGTTCATGGAAGTCCCATACTGGTTAGCCTATGCAATCATCAATAAGAGTTCTTTCTCCTTGGTATTTTATGGGTAAATATAATTTTTTATATGTGGCTTATATTTTTGTTATATCCTTGATATTTTTGTTGGTTATGATTGAGTTTTATGACAATGATAATGTATGGCTCTCATCATGTTTTGGTTAATCACCAAATTTACAATGACTATATGTCTTAATAGATTGTAATGGAGTTATTTTGATGAGGCATCAATGCTTCTTAGTGATTCTCAGATAATTGTGAGACCCTTGTGCTCAGGTCTATTCTTTTAACCTATAGAATGCATATTTGTGACATGTTTGATGAAATGGTTGTCATGGCTAGTAGGGGTCCGCTGAAGTCCTTGTTTAAGTATTTACATTTTTATCATTGTTTTGATGTTACTTTTCATTTCTAGAAGTTTCATGGAGTTCTAGGTAGTGGCTTGAGTGCTGGCCCTGAAAAAGTGGCTCAGAATCTAGAGTCATTGGTAGATAACTACCTGGAAAAGTCCCTAGTCGCAGACATGCCTTATTGTGGGAGAAACTGGAGGTTCTAAGTCGCATACATGACCATGTCAAGGGAGAGATTAAGGTTTTGATGTAGAAAAATGTTAGTTTGTCTCGAGGGTTAGTCACCTAGATGGGTTGGATGGCTCTGGTCACCTAGATGGGTTGGATGGCTCCTGGGGGTTCTGTTGTAAGTGCAGAAGGCCAGGTTGGTTGTGTTCCATCGGTTCCACTTCCTTAACTGATATATAAGTAGTTGAATCATATCATAGTAACTATTCATCACATGTTTTCTTCGGTTGGTCGATTACTTGGGTAGATGTGGGAGGAGGGTGTTATAGAGTCGTATCATAGCATGGTTATGTTCTCCTTGGGTGATGTCTGGTTTCCATTCCCCTTGGATGAATGAGTTGTCGTATGTACATTTCAATTTCATATAGGTCCTTATGCTTGTGATCTATGTGCTTGTTGTGTATGCATGGCATTGGTCATGATTGTAGTGGTGTCGCCATGTGAATGTTGATGGTGTCGTTTTTGAATGTATTTGTTGTGAGTTTATGTTGGTCATGCATCGGTTATGTGTATCAGTGTTTATATGTTGTTATGAATACTTTGACTAGATGATGGTCGTTATGCATGAAGTTATGGTATGTGGTCAACATAGTCATGCATTGATAACTTGATAATGGCTGAAAATATGTTTATATGTTTCTCTGGTTATATATATATATATATATATATATATATATATATATTGCACTGTCTTACAGATGAGATATCCTCTCTGAGTTATAATAAGGTACATCGTTTTTTTTATGATTTCGTTTATCTAACGTAATATACACTGCAGGAAGAAGAGATCAAAGATGACTAACAAGATGGTAGACTACAGAGATTCTCCCTATGAATCAGAGGAGTAACGTGGTGTTGGGAACTCTTCTAACTTAGCAGACACATTGAGGATTTTTAAGGAGGAAATAAGGATTTGTAAAGAAGATAATGACAAAATCATGCAGGCATAGGAGGATATTACTAATGGGGCATGTGGAAGTGGACCCCATAGCAGGCACAAGTCAGATAGAGATGACATGATCAGGGATGTCAGGTTCTTGGATACTCTGGAAAGCAGGTGTGATGGACACAAGTAATATTCTGGTTCTGGTTCTGATAGGTATCATGGTCATCATCCTTATCATCCTTACAATAGGAGTGATAGGGGATATTTACGGATGAGTTCAAGAGAGAAAATCCACCTAGATTCAATGGGGAAATTATGAAAACACTAGATACATAAGCATGGTTGATTGGAATGAATAAATTATTCAAATTGCATGATTACTGAGAGAACATGAAGGCCAGGATACCTACATTCAGTATAAAAGGTAAAGAAGATATTTGGTGTGAAGATGTAAATAAAATTAGAGATATTTATGAGGAGGAGTTGACTTGGAGTGAATTCGAGAGACTATTCAGGTAGAAATGTCTATCGAAGAGGTATTATGATGACAAGGAAAAAGAGTTTTATGAGCTAAATATGGACTCTATTATCGATGAGGATTACACTAGAAGATTTATGGAGTTGTTGAGATATGTGCTTTACCTCAAGGAGGAGAAGGCCAAGATTCAGCGGTTCATCAATGGGTTGCCAATAACATTAAAATAGTATTGATTTTGATGAGCCTAAATCATTAGAGGAGGCCATCGAGAAGCTAAATAATTTTTATGAGAAATCAAACCATAGATATGAGACTAAAATGGATTGTAAAGGTAATGCAAGGAATAAATGGAAATGGCATAATAAGCGAGCAAGGCCTCATGACACATGCAACAAAGAGAATGCAACACCACACAAGAAGTTTAATGCATCTAACAATGGGCAGGGATTTTAGTTTGAGGAGAAGAACAAGGGTGTAGGTTGGAAGGCTATAAAGTGTTGTACTTGTGGAAAATATCATCACATGGAAGATTGTACACAACATCAAGGTGGTATACCAAATATTTATAGTGCTCAGGAAGCATAGACAGTGGGGGATGTTGAACAAAGTGTTCCTCAGATCTATGTAGCATTGGATAACAGGTAGGCAGATCACCAGACGTCTATTATTGAGATGGATGGTAAGCTTTGTGATAAATTTATTTCTATCTTGATTGACCCTAGATCTAATTATAGTTATGTTAATCTTGACCTAGTGGATATGTGTGGTTTGAATAAATAAGCGCGTGCAGAGTCTTGGTTAGTGCAGTTGGATACAGGTAAAAAGAAGTGAGCTCATCCTTGGGTAATATTTTATGCATTTGAGTTGAATGGTATATCTACATCATCACATTTTAATGTATTTTCATTGGGTTCGTATAACATGGTTTTGGGTATGGACAGGTTGTATCTCCATAGGACTAAAGTGGAATTCTATGACAAAGCTATTGAGTTCTTGGATGAAAATGGAGAACAGAGGGTCTTGCAAGGCAAGAAGAAGGAATCATCAGTTAGAATGGTGACAACTATGCAAACGAAGAGTAGTTGTAGGAACAAGTGTGTGTTATTTGCAGTAAATATTTCTAGTGACAAAGATAAGGAAGTTGAGGATGCAGATGTCTTGAGCAAGTACCCTGTTTTACAACAGTTTCAGGATGTATTTCCTGTATATATTTGAGATTTTTCGCCTCACAGAGAAGTGTATTTTTCTATTTATTTAATACCAGGGGCAACACCAACATCAATAAAACCATAAAATATGAGCACTCCACAGTTGGTAGATTTAAATTTGCAGTTGAAGGAAATGTTGGACAAGGGATACATTAGGCCAGGTGTGTCACCATGGGGCACACCAGTATTGTTTGTGAAGAAGAAGGATGGCACTCTCAGGTTTTGAATTCATTACATGCAATTGAACAACGTGAGCATTAAGAATAAGTATCCATTGTTGAGGATATATGATTTGTTCGATCAATTGAACGGAACAAAAATGTTGTTGAAGATTGATCTAAGATTTGGATATCATCCGAGATTAGAATATTGACTATTAAAATTTCTCCTATGGGTTGCAGAACTAGGGTTCATAGATCAACTTGTATTCTATGGTTTGAAACCTTCTTGTCTCCTTCAAGGGTTTTCTTGAGGTCTTCAAAAAGACGTCCTTTTGTAACTAGATGCATTGTTTCTTTCACACATGTATGGAAGCATACTTTGCAAATCATATTGTAATAGATTCATAAGATGATATTATTGATATTGACTACAACTTATTTGGAGACATCATTTTTATTGTAGGGTTTGGTACCTTTCTATTGGATGTGGTTGGTGATGTGAAGACTACTCGCCTTCTAGTAAAGACTCATACTAGCTATAACAAGCCTATGTATTCTTGTTTACAAAGGGAGACCCATCTCAACTTAGCTCATTGGATTCTTTTTTTGTTCATGCTAATTGTTTTTCTCAAATTTCCTTCTCCAAGGGGTTGAGACTATTTGCTTCATTTATTTTACATGGCCTGGTGAATGAAGAATAATGGAGATTGTATCCACGTATTTTCCATTTTTCTAAGTTACAAATAAAAAAAGTCCAATTCTATAGCCAATACACTAATAGACTCTTGATACACCTTTAGTGAGTTATGCATAGCTCTCACCTATCATTGTAACTCAATGAAATTCCATCTAATAGCTCTAGCATAAAAGAGTTTGATTTTATGCCCAAGACACTAGTATAAATGGAGTAGTTGTGAAGGCAACGATATCCATTGGGGATTTCCGTTTTTGCTACAAAATACAAGAAGAAGCTTGCACTAGTACATATGGTCAATTTTTTGCCACTTTAACTCTAATAGTTTTGATGTATTGTCGAAAAGTTCCATAATTTTTCTAAATTTTTAATCTCGCCAACAAGCGTTGCTCTAGTGATGTTTAGTTAGTATCGTTGGAATAACGACATTTATGGGTATCTTCAGAATAGCAACATTTGTGAAACAAGCATTGGAATAGTGAAGTTTACGAAACAAGCATCTCCATAGCAATTTTTACGAACCAAGCATCGGAAACCGTCGAAATAGTGACATTTGTGAACCAAACGTCAGAATAGCAACGTTTAGGACACAAGTGTTGGAATAGTGACCTTTGTTAACCTAGCGGCATGTTATTGCAAGGTTGAAAACTATGCTATGGTGGCGGAAATTATTATATGGCATGGCATGCTATTGCAAGGTTGAAACCTATGGTCAAAACCTTATGGTCGAAACCTTATGGTAAAAACATAACCTATGGTCAAAACCTTATGGTCGAAACTTAACCTATGGTTGAAACCTTATATGTGACAGAAATGAATATGGCGAGAGCTCAATTATTATCCTATGGTTGAAACCTTATATGTGACGGAAATGAATATGGCGGGAGCTCAATTCTTAACCTTTGGTCGAAACCTTATATGTGATGGAAATGAATATGGCAGGAGATGAATTATTAACCTATGGTCGAAACCTTGCATGTGATAGAAATTATTATATGTGACGGAATTATCTAATTGCAAGGTTGAAACCTATGCTATGGTGGCAGAAATTATTATATGGCATGGCATGTTATTGCAAGGTTGAAACCTATGGTCGAAACCTTATATGAGACCGAAATGAATATGGAGGGAACTCAATTATTAACCTATAGTCGAAACCTTATATGTGACGGAAATGAATATGGTGGGAGATAAATTATTATATGGCATGGCATGTTATTTCAAGGTTGAAACCTATGGTCGAAACCCTATATGTGACATAATTTTTTAATTTCACAGCGGAACAAAATGTATGGTGGGGGATGGGGTCAAACCCCAGACCTACCGCCCACCAGAAAACAACCTTACCACCTCTCCAATCACCATGGGTCTTAACCATATGGTGGACTGCTTCTACTTCAAGTTTGTAACACTGATGATTGGGGGTCTGGAGGGGGCCAACCCCGCGGGCCATCCCCCTCCTTTGTGCTCAAGTGCTAAAACCAAATGTGATACATTCAATCCGGCGGAAATTTAATTAGTGTTAAGCCATAATTTATTATGTTAATTCGCAGATTATTGTGGTTAAGTTGCATTAATATGCAATCAATGCTAAAGCATTCTTTTGTCATTAAGTGTGATTATCTTATGGAAAATTCTTAGATGTGAGGACATCTGCCCACCTAAGAGCCAATGGATCTCTCCTTCATGATCGAACAACCGAGGACTAAAGAAGTTCGTTGAGGTACCGAGCCCTATCCCCAGGTTGCATCCTGAGCTCATTTTGTCAATTCTAATGAGGGTTTGATGGCTCTGCCTTCTTGTGCACTGGTTCAGGAAGCCAAGGTTTTGCTTCTGATGCTAATGCTTCTTGCATAGGTAGTGAACCCAAATGATATGCCATCAATATTTTTGAGTAATTTTCCCCTCTAAGTTCTTTTACAGTTCGAACTACACTAACACAGATGTATATGTGTAGGTTCTTACTTTTTCACCCTGTGGTCTTTCGCTCCATGACCTAGTGTGACCTTTTTGACTTGCTGTCGGTGGTTACCTTGGTAATACTTTACAATTTGGCAACTCAAGGTGTCTTAAGTTGGGAGTAAAGACCTTCACTGATACCACAGTTATCAATTCAATTTCTTTCATTTCCTAAGATTTTCTAATGTGCATTGGTTGCATTACCCATTTATTTCTTTGATGCGAGTATGAAAATTTTCTAGTTTTCCTCTGTACATGGTTTTGGATTGCATCAACACTTGTTTAGAATTATAGATGCTCAACTCAGTGAGAATTTATACTCAAAGACTTGTCCCTATGTGGAGACCTTAGTGTTGGGTGTGGCTAAGCAGAAGCTTGTAGGGGCACCTAAGTCAGCACGAGGCACTATCAGGCTGCTCTTCCATGACTGTTTTGTTGATGTATGATCATTATCTTTCTCTTTTCTAAAATACATGTATAGGAATTAAGATACACGATGGCAGTGTATGAATTGTTTCACTCTATTAAGTTTGATGGGTGTTATGAGACTATTACTTGATCAAATCCCATTTTGGATATATTGATTCACTATAAGATTATATTCAGACATGTCCAAGTGAAGTTTTATTGGCATTGATATTCATTGTACCGTGTTTTTTGAGTAAGCATTAATGTACTTGATGTAATCCTTTAATACAAGGTTGTGATGCATCAGTGCTGATTTCTTCCACTCTAAAACACCAGGCTGAGAGATACAATTATGATAACAAAAACTTGGCTACTGATGCATTTGATGTTATCAACCAGGCTAAATCAGCTGTGGAGGCCAAGTTTCCTGGTGTTTTCTCCTGTGTTGACATTTTAGCCATAGCAGCTAGGGACTTTATTGTTTTCGTGAGTGAATTTTTAAGTTGGTCTTTGCAACCTATTTCAAATTATGATAGCTAGATTAACTAGTTCAAGTTCACGTTAATTTGGTATTGAATGATGGTATTCTTAAAGAAAAAATACTTTTGATGTTAGTCATTCACTTGGCTTTGAGATTGTACCACTCATTCATTTGGCTTTGAGATGATATTCGAAGAAAAATTGACCAGTTAGTTGTATACATATTATATTGTACAGGGCTGATTATTGTAGTTGATTTTGTTGATACATGCACACACACACATAGACAGGATTTGAGATTATATTGTTCAATAATCTTGTGTTTTTTTAGTCATGTACATTGTACAGGAATGATCATTGTTTTTGGTTGCTGATACATGCATACACATATACTTAGACAGGAAGTCCTAACTATCTAGTGAAGAAAGGCAGAAGAGATGGAAGAGTTTCTAATGCAAGTCAGGTTAAAAGCAATCTCCCCGAACCTTATTTCAATGTTGATCTATTGTTAAACAATTTTTCTTCAAAGGGCTTAAACATATCAGACGTGGTAGCTCTATCTGGTGAGAAAATTTTCCAGAACACCCTTATCGTTTATTTTTTCATTCATGGATGAAAAGATCAAATGAAATTCAATACAGGTCTATAATTCAATGTATTTGGGCAAAGAAAAGTTAGGTGTAGAGATAATTTTAGGTGGTGTTCACTTATCACATGGTAGAAAGCTCACCATAATTTAAATATACATGAAATGCTAATTAGGGATTCACATGTCAAATAGGATATGCCTATTAGGGATTCACATGTCAAATAGTTTCCTATAATGCTTATTGTTGATAGCTTAGCCATGGCTCTATTCTTTGTTGCTTATTGTTTGATTTATTCTTTATTGTGCTTATGTATGATCCATCTTCTTAGGTTGAGTCATGAGTGTTATATTCTTTCATGGAGGGAGGGAGCCAATCTTGCTTCTAGTCTAGGGGAATTTCCACAAATGGGAGGGGAATGAATGTCTCAGATATTGTACAGGTCCTTCTTCACCTAAAATTTGTTGCTTGGGGCATATTTATTTTGGAGATAATCGTTCTTTTATTTCTGATGTGGACGAGTGACTGAAATTGGGATATTTCCAATCTCCAGTTCTTGAATTTTGGTTTCAATTCATACTCCAGAGTCTTGAGTTGTTGAGTCTTCTGAGTGCTGAGAGATTTGACTCCTCTGCTTTTCATTGTTAAGAGACTTGTATTTTTTGGGTCTTTAATGGATCCTTTTTCTTTTCTTTTTGGTTTTGAGAAGGGCTGCTCTTATTGTAATAATTTCATATTTATAAGAATAATGTCACCAAAACCAACCTCGACAATAATATCAACAAAATTTATCATCATATTAGTAGTACATGATTCCAGTCCCTGATTTGAATTTATGTTGATTCTGGTAAGCCTTTCTCCAAATTCAGTTGAATGTGGATTCTTGCACATGTTTTGTCAATGTGTTTCCTCAAGAAGTCCCAATATCAGCTCGAGTGGACTCCTCCAATATGTTGGGGAATGGGATATGGATCTAAACTATGGCACCATTAGGGATTTCATCTTCTAGATCAAAGCTTAGCACTAGTTAGGTACAATGCATATGCACCTAAAATCCTGGCCCTCCCTAGAATATTTATCTATGAGAGAGAGACTAAAAAATAGCAGTAAAAACCCTTACCACAATGGAAGTGAGTAACTTTGCCTTCCATCAGCGATGTTTACTTTGATTGAATACAAGCTTCCATTAAATTTGGACTCATAATTGATTTGTTTTTTGAGAAGTGTAGCTTGAACATGAAAATTTTGCATAGGTTCAATGTGAATGTGCAGGAAGTAGTTCGAGACATTTCTTCTGGTAACAATCTTAGAAAGGTGATCACTAATTCTATCTTGTAATTTAAGTTGAAAATTAAAAGAAAGAGTAAAAGGCTAATGGTCTATGTATCACCAGTTTCAAAAATTTAAATGAAATGTTTTGTAAGTCTTAGAACAATAGTGACTTATCTTAGGATTTAATCTTAGTTGTATCTCATGATTGAGATAGGTTGCAACTAGAATTGAGGAGATAAGTTATTTTCCATCAAAGCATAAATGGTACAAGATAGGACAGGTCAATCACATATATAAGAAAGACAAGAGAGCTGAAAGAGGGTAGACTTGGCAGAATGAGTTCAAGGAGAGGAAGAGGAGTGGATTGTTGAAGTGACCAGCAATTCAAACAAAACATAAGAGTTGTACTGCTGATTTAGCACTTTTTTATTCGTGCACAGGCTGTACACTGATGTTTGAGGTGATTTTCTTGATTGTACAATTTCTGAGTGATTTATCACCTAATATATTACTATATATCTTTCTTCAAAATGATGATGTGAAGGAGAGTGATTTTGCTCAGATTTTCGGCTCCTTTTTGAAGGTGACAGTGGCTAGTTTTAGGGCTCAGAATTTTTGAAGGAGATCAACTCTTTTTCACAGTGATTGTGGATATCAAAATGAACTTGTAAGATATGCAACCAACTTGCTCCTTTGATGACTAATGATGATATATTCAAAAGTTTTGTAGCACAAAAAATAACTCTTTAATGATGATTTTAGACTATTTATAGGAGCCTTACACCTTCGCTTTCTTCTCGAGATAACTTAGCCTTTCATGGGATCCTTAATTAATTATTCGGTTCTTCAAACAAATTTTTTATGTATGCGCTCTTTTTTGTATAGATTTGTGGTTATAGGTATTATGATTAGGATTATTAGGGGAACCCAAAATTTTGTTAATATTTCCTTAAGGAACTCGGCCTTGTGTATTTAGATTATTGTAGATGATTCTTTCAACTTTCAAGCAACTTGCCAAAGAGTAACCTTTTTCTTCCAAGACTACTTTTTCCAACAAGGTGGTCTTCAACTTTGTTTCACCATAGCTCTGATATCATGTTGAGAAACGCATTAGGGTGGCAACTTGAATGCTTATTTAGTTGATTTCTCTTATTATGACATTATCTTGTGATGTTTCATTATCAGTTCTTCTTATTTCAATTTATCTTGTTCTTATCATCAAGACTAATGCCAATCATTAAACAGAGGAGGACAAAATTTGTAGTCACACAACTAGGGAAAAACCCCTAGGTAGGGGAAAACCACTCAAGAAATCTTCCTTTAGTAGATTAAAAAAAAATGTTGAAATGACCAAGACCCTTATAACCTAGATAAAATACTTCTTCCATCCATCACGTCATCCTTCTTATATCATGCTTTAGTTCTGAGTCATGTATTCAATATTTTTTTCTTTAATACTTTGTTCCTACAATGATAACATAGTCCTGCAACCCTTGAGAGACGTCGGTACTATGCTTCAGTCTTGCAACTATGTCATGCTTCAGTCAAGCTTCAGTTCCGTGGAAACCCAATTATGCTTCAGTTTTGTGGCAGCCCTAATCATGCTTTGGTCCTGTGGCAATCCTAATCATGCCTTGGTCCCAATGCCCTCATAGTGTATGCTGACCTTAATGGTGCCTTGCATGTAGCTCTACACATGTAATAAAAATCATGCCACATATTTTTCATTACTTCACCATATCAAAAAAGACAAAGACATGATACTAAACAATAAAATGAATCTATTTTCATAAAAAATAAGTTGTAGATGAATTTGCATTACCTGAGTCCTCTACAAGACTAAAAACTATAAAAAAAATATGTAAAATAATCCTTTTAATCTAAATGACAATATTCAAATGTAAGTAATTTATTATAGGAGTTTATTTGCAAATTCTAATGAGATATATAGCTTATTTCCCATAAATACATGCCGCTATCCTTTAGGAGGTTATTTTTAGCCAAAATTCCTCTTCGATGGTTCGAATAGAATGTGATTTGTTGTCAATTTTCCGCAAAGATGCCTAAATTGAAAAATAACAGCGAGAAAGTGTAGATAAGTGGTATAACACCCAAAGTCGTATAATACATGGTGTTTTTATTGTTGGAAATCGATGCCAATTTTGTATATTGGTCAACAAATCAGTAATGCATAAGAATTTCCATGCCACTTATTTCCACACAATGCCATATCATCACTGACATATCATCATCTAACATTTAACTGAATATATGTCTGTACTTCCTACCCACATATTATCAACGTGGGTATTTACTTATTCATATCATTCTCTTTAAATCCAATTTAAGTTATCGTGAAGTATAACAGGTGTAATTTTTGTGTTTATTCATTATTTCATAGCTTTAAAGAATTCATTGGAGATGAAAAGCTAAAGGCAAATACTATTCTATATTAACTTTGACCTCTTAATGTGTTTGCATGCCTAGGTATCCTACTTCAAATAACTCAACCTGGAAACTGCTTTGCAGGAGTTCATCAATTTTACACTTCAATAAAAAGGTAAGAAGAATACCTCACATGTATTTAATATGAAAGTCTAGTGGAGTTACTTATTTTCTTGCTTATATTCAGGGGAAATTTCAAAGGAGTTTGCAAAGGTCACCTTCTAATTTTTGATGAAAGGAATGAAAAGGTGATTAGAAGGATATTAGAAGGAGATATCCTTCTAATCCATTCCTTACAAACCTCAAAACAATTCCTTACACCTCATACCAATCAAGATTGGTTTCAGGACTATGTCATCTCATAACTCGGATGTGTGTGAAGGATCACTGCAACTCAGTTTAGTGGATCTATAATATTCCTAGGCTCGGATCCATGGAGGGATTCTACTAAAAATATGTAGTGACTTAATTCCAGACATAACTACTTAGCTCATCTCGGATAATAGACTTTGGTATTTATCCTTTCGTGGCTCAAATATGTGGGAAATCTCAATCGATACTCATATTTGGTTATGTGGAGAGGTAGTGGGAAGTGACACTTGGAGTTTGGAAAAATGTAGTTTATTGAAAAATTAAAGATCTCGGATCCTTGACAACTTGCTTGTAAAAAAAGGTGATCCTACTAAAATTCTTTTACATTATGAATTTCCATAAATAGATGTCCCTAATGTTCTTATCCACCATGAAATTTAACTAGCATACAAGGTACAGTGGGGAGAAAACAAATATAATAACAAGGAAATTCTCATAAATAAATCACGAGATATGCTCCCACATTGAAAAACTATATATAATTCATTAACCAAGTGGATCATATACCAAACATAATTATACCAATAAAAGTGTTTCTAGAGAATTCACATTCCATCTTCATAAGCAATGATCAATTTCAATGACTAGTTTAAAGAGTGATTTTTCTTTCACTAATTTACCATGAGTTCATTATGGATTAAGGGAAATAAAAAATGTTCTAGTAGCATACCCAAGAACAACACTTTCAACTGCAATATTTAAGAGCATATTTGAAATGATTAAATATTTCCACTTCAATTTCAAGCAATAATGATAAAGATGTGATTCCAATTAAATTGTATAGACTTTTATAGTAAACAAATCAATAGTGGTCATATTTCTATTTTGAAAATACTAGAAGGATATACCAGTGTTCAAGAAAATCTAGCAGTAGTCCCTTGAAAAATTTCAAAGCATGATCAAAGTGAATTTCCAGGTGTGTGTGTAAATCAAGAGTTAATTTCTTAAAGATTTGAAATACTTATTCCAACCAAACTCAAGGTGACGCATTTGTCATTGGATCTTACATAGTGATGAAGAAAAAAGTGTAAAATAAAACACCTAAACAGAGTTAAGGTCTATATATCACATGAGCAGGACTATGTAAAATTTATCAAATGAGTAGTATTCAAAAATATAACGTGAATTTTGGTCTTGCCTTTTATTTTTTGGCCATACTATTCTGACGTTAATTTTTTTTAAATAATACTTTATTTCCGTATATCACGAGTAGGACTATGTAAAGTTTATGAAATCAGTAGTATTCAAAAATTTAACGTGACTTTTGGTATTGCCTTTGATTTTTGGGCCATACTATTCTCATGTTAAATTTTTTTAAATAATATTTTATTTCTGTCGGTATTTCAGCGTTAATTTCTTTTAAATAATATTTTATTTCTGTCGGTATTCTGACATTAATTTTTTTCAATAATATTTTCTTTCCGTCGGTATTCCGACGTTTATTTGCAACTTTAATTTTTTTTAAAATAATATTTTCTTTTCGTCGGTATTCTGACATTTAGAAGCATGAAACTAGTGATGCTTATGTTGGTCGGATGAGCGACGCTTATTTTGGTTAGAAGAGCGACATTTTTTTCATCGGAAGAGCGACGCTTTTGTTCGTTGAAATAGCGACGCTCAAAACGTCAGTTATGGTGTTCGTTGGCATCGGAATTGTGACGCTTATAAAATTTGGAAGAGCGACGAAGCGTGAAACGTCAGAAGAGAGATGGCCAATTTGAAACATCAGAATTGCGACGCCACCAAAAAAGCGTCGGAATTAATTTCACTCTACTGATAGTTAAGTCAAGTGTTGGAATTCTGACTTTAGGAGAATCGATGTTTTTCCCCACCTCAATGTGTCACTCTTGGGATGCATATGTGTCACAGGAGCGAAATTTTTGTCATTGAAAATTGGGCCAAATGTGCTAGTGATGAATGTTTCAGGATCTTCTAAGGCAAGTCCATGAAAGTGTGGAAGGGATGAGGGGCTAATGTTTTTCATTTTAGTTTCCCCATCTGCCTCTCTAATGGGAAAGGCTCACTGGGCTTCAATGTAAGCCATGGTTGAGATAGGTGAAGCAGGTTCCTCATGTGAAACAAGATCTTCTTCTTCTCCAATAGGTTCTTCAAATTTTTTAGAAGGCTCACCTATGGTATGTTCAACCTCATAGTCATTGAAGAAGAGTGAAGGGTGAATATGTGGTGATGTGGGGTTAGATTTAAGAATTTTCCTTGATTATCCCTACTCCTGCGAGTCATGAAAATCACATTTTTTGTATTTTTCAATATTTTTGAAACAAAATTTAAAAGGAAAGCAGAAAAGAATGCTAAAACAAAATCAAAGCATCTATTAGACACCTCCCCGGCAACGACGCCAAAAAGTGGTGAGCCCTGGTATTGCACCAAGGATGCTGCAACTCCTAGAGGCTTCCCTACTTTATTTTATCAACCCAGGGTTTGTACAAAATTGGAGGTGATAGTGCTATATACACAACAGATGCATTCTACTCATGTCATCCTCTTCTGAGCTTTACGAAATGGTGTTACTTCTAGGGTTTTTCGCTGAAGTTTTTCACACTTATGAATTTAGGCTTAGGGCTACAAATGATTCAAAGCCATGGCGCTATAAAAAATTATAGAACTACACTATAGAAATAAAGTACATCTAACTACTCTACAATTAAAGAAATCTACACATTAAGCTATGACGAGAAATGAAAGCAAACTAGGCATCTTGCATGAAGTAAATTTCTGAATTGAAAATGTATAAAAGAAACTAACCTAATAACAATTTGCTGGGAAAAATGGCTAAACACACTCTAATCACTCTATCCTCTATCAATCATGTGTTTAATCATGCAACTAATCATGACCTAACTATGCTTGTAAATGTGTTGTTTTGCAGCTAGGAGAAGAAAGTGCTAAGGTGGCTTATGGAAGGCTTGAACACATGGGTAAAAGGCTGAAGGTGTATGGGCGGTTTTGGAAGGACTAGAGGATGTGGATGGTGGTTTCTAGGCTTAAGGAGGGACCCATTGATGCTGATTCAAGTGCTGCTATAGGTTTCCTATAGTGGTACAGGAAAGTCGTGAATTTCTATAGGAAACAGTTTGAGGGAAATCTGAGGCCAAATGATGGGTGTGAAAATGGTAGGGAAGGTGGAGTGAAGGTGGTTTTAGATGAGTGGAAGGTGGCCCACCCCTTGGCCAAGCTCAGAACCTCTTGGGAGGCCTGTCTTGCACCCCTAGGGTTTTCTCATGGTGTAGGGATGAAAAATCTGAAAACAAGGCTGATGGAAAATTTTGATGAACATAGGGCTAATGAAGGGTGAGGGATGAAGCTGAAGGTGATGGTGAAGTTCTCCTTGGTTGTGCTGCCTGAAACTGCAAGAAAAATACATGTTCATGCAATAAATATGGACAAATTCATGATAAAGGCAATGGAAAATATGACTTGAATTTGGAAATCAAATCTACTTTAAGCTTGAAACAGAGATCTAACGCAACATTCTAAACATATGCATGGAACTACAAAAACATAAGCTATCCATTCCAAGAAATCATAAACTAAAAATCAATTTTGGCTTGTGGGGAAGGTCTTCCCTCCTCAAGCTCCAATGAAAGAGATGAGAGGGGGAGGCTTGACTCAAAACTTTCTGAATTTATAACCTATTATACCAACATGTAAGAAAGTTAAATATACAACAAAAGAAAATTGGAAGAAAACTAAAAAGTGTGAATGAAAATTCAAGCAAACTAGCTAAATACTCATAAGAAAAACTAGCTAAAATGACATGAAAGTAAATAATGATTAGACAAGAGAGGCTAAGGCAAATGTATTGGGCCCTAACCCACAAGTCTAGCCCTCTAAAACTAGATCAATGAAGCACAATCTGAATACTCACTTTATTGCAAAAGATAGTCTCATTACATCGGCATGAAAGTCTAAAAAACACATTACAAGATTAAAGAGTAATGGATTTCTCTAAAGTTTGAATCATAATGAGCTCTTGATCAAACCTATTTAACCTAAAGGGTAGCTACCAAGGGCTCTCTAAAAAGTAGGTGATGAGTCAACTTGACTGCAAGTGAAGTGTTGCTTTGGTGCACTTGATATTGAGTTTTCTTGGATGCCTTTGATTTCAAGTTGTTAGAGGGAATTCAGGGGATGCCTTGGCTGCCTTTGGGAGTTAAGGAGGGTGGAAATTCCCCCTAGAATATCTCCTTGTTTTCTACTCCGAGTCTTAAATGAAAAATATTCACCAAAAATAAAATATCTTCATGAGTTTCCTGTAGCTAAATAATGTTAGGTACTCGAAGTATGATAAACCTCAATCACCATCTACACTAGCATCATAAGACCATAATATAATTAAAATGCAAGAAAAAGAGACTTAATAAGGAAAAAAGGTGACCATTAACCCCTCTAAATGTACCTAATGATGGAGCTCATCAAGAGGAACCCCCAATAGTTGTGATAAGGGGATTAGGGACCACATTATCACAACCATAAGAACTTAACCCATAACAACTAAAGTCCCTATTTTTTTAACCCCAAAGCTGCAATCCCTTAATTGGTACACTCATAACGCATAAAAAATTTACCCCTTTATCTCTTAAACCCCAAGCCACTAACCCCTTAACCTCTAACCCTAACTTAGAATCCTTAAACCCCATAAAAACCTAATCCCATATCCTCTTAAACCTTGACCCTTAAGCCTTAACCCCTTACCCCTTAACCTGTTAACACCTAAATACCATAACCCTTAGGAACTTAACCCCTAAATCCCCTGACCTATAAGCCCTTGATGGCTAACCGTTAAACCCTAAAGACTTTAACCACTAAGCCATTAACCTCTAAACGTTAAACCCCTAGACCTCAAGCCCCTAACCTCTAAAACCCCGAAGCCCTAACCCTTTACCCTTAGCCCCGTACTCCTAAACCCCTTAACTCCTAGAACCCCTTATCCTTTCTCCCAAACCATAGGTGATCCAACACTAATCTTCTTGGGCATATTATGATTTTTCCTACTAACTGCTCCAAATAAAACTCTAAGCAATAGTAGGGTCCAAGGAAAAGAGCTAAAAGGTCCCCAAATTTGATCTATATTTATGGACAATCAAATTTCCCCCAAATATCCTCCACGTATTTTCCTTGGTGTATTAGAGTTCGAAAAATACATAGGATGCCACAAGTAATCCTAATCCTAAGAATCAACTTCCCTAATGACTAGGAGGCCTTAAAAATCAAACAACATCTTAAATTCTACCTAAAATTACTAAAATTTCCTATCCTAAAGATGTAATTAGAAATTATACAGAATTATAGGGCAATAAGGAAACCAACTTCCTCTTCTTTTAATATCTAAGACCTTCTCTAGGACAAATAAAATTTTTGAAATAAATTGTTAAAATTATGCTTTTGCATCAATAGCTACCAATGTATCCTTGTAGGCCACCCCCTTTAACAATAGTAATACCAATGTCCTTTACTTATAAGGAAATCCTTGCATAATTATCTCTTAGATCATACCAAGCATGATTTTTTTTAGTAAAATGAATGTTCGCCCTTCAATATTATATCCTCATGGCCTAAGATAAAGCATCCCTCTATGTCACCTAGGACTATTTCATTAATGGTACATTATTAAAGATAAACAAAATTTTAATGGATCATTATTTGTGTTGAGTTTCATGGATAGTATTGGATATTTTGTTAATCAAGTTTTGTAATTTTTCATCATACTCCTCAGAAGTTCTCCAACCATTTTCTTAATTTCCTTTAGCTAAGTGATTTTTTGTTGCTCAATGTTTAACCTCTAGAACTTAGATATAAATATCACCTTTAATTAATCCAAGGCCTTAGCTACACCCTAAGGATAAATCTATTTGAACTTCACGAACCATTACAGAAGCTTCTCGCACAATGTGGTTAGGAAATTTATCAACTTAGAAACTAGCACTACAATCCTTTTTACCCTCCAAATGAATCCACATAAGAATTAATGTAGTTTTTCATCACCATTACCCTTCATAAAGTTCTTGGAACTACTATAACCATATCGTTGGTTGGGTTGTTCACCAAGATAAAACCTATGGACATGTTTGAATAATTAGGCCTACTCCCCCACTTGAACTAAAATTCAAACATAACATATGCCACTTCTACCTGTATTCCCACCTTCATTTTTTTTCACTACTACTATATCCAAAACTACTAAGAAAAGGTGCTTTCAAGTCAAAAGTAGACTAAAAAATTGGGATTACCTCTAGGCTCTTAAAATTCATAGGGTGGTTGGTTTGGATTGGATCCACTTTTCTTAGGATATATCATGTCTACTACTTGAACTTCCTCTAGCTCAAACAATTATAACACATTATTAAGTGTTTATTTCTCTTCTTTCTTTGTGATGATATCTCTATCCATAGGCTAATAAATTCCTTACAAATCGAGACTTCCTTTTATACAATAATGACCCATCTAACTGAATGTGCTCACATCCTTATGCCATCACTTCCTTTTTCTCTTCCAAATTTCTAGACATATTATCCCCACCTATTCTTCTCTCCAAGATATTTCAAATTATTAAATCCCCCTATTTGAAGAAATGTTTGGTATTCTCTTGACACCTTTGAAACATTTTGAACTCTTTTACTTGTGCCTCTATGTTTCCATCCTCACTAATACTCATTTTCATTACCAAAGTATTGTGATGAATCCCCTTTGTTCTATTCATCCACTACTTCTTAATTATTGCATTTTGATTAAAATCCTATTTTTCCCTCTTTAATGCATGTGCTTCCTCTATGACACCTTATTCCCTTAGTTATTCAATATCATTTAATCCATTCTAGGTCACCTCCAAGCTTTGGTGCTTAAACTTCCATGGTTGGAGAACTAAAAAAACACATAAGCTACGTACATGAAATAACAATGCTGAAATAGTAAGGGACTTATATCTTTTATTTATTATAATATATTTACGCATGGATTTTATCATGCCAATTAATAATTTGGTTAAATATAAATAATGCTAACAAAATTCCTTCCAAACAATAACAAACACAAGCAATAACCTACCAAGCCAATATAGAGATTCACCACTTGACCTTCCATATAAGCCAGCAATGACAATTGTATTCTTTTAATGGGCAAAAGGTACAAGAAATTGCTATCCCTCATGCAAGTGAATATGAGAAAAATACCTAAAACAAAATATCTCGGGTTTGTTTTGGTTGGGTCTGGTTGTTTTAGTTTTCATGTTCATTTTATTTTTCTTTTGTATGGAAGGTGATAATACAACTTTTCCACCGCCATTCTCTTTTTGTTTATTTATATTTTATCAAATCATTTGAATATGAAATGATATGGAATTTGTTTCTGCGTAGCTCTTGGGAAACCTCAAGCTGTCATTTCTTAAGAAACTTATGAAGAAATTCAATCCCAATATAATGGTGCAGAGTAAGGGCTCAATGCAATGCCATCAAGGTTAAGAAAAAGATATTTCTCATGTTCTTTGTCTTCTACCAGTGGCAATAATACTTGTAAGAAAATTGACCATCTCTTTCTCAAATTTTTTTGAACATATTGAACTGTAAAGGAACTAAATTTTAGATGATTCCATGATTTTTAATTCTATAATTTTTTTTCAATGGTTATACAAATCAATTTTTCTCTTATGAGATCTTTATTGTTCGATGCCAAATTCCAAGTTGATGAAACCCTTGGGGTATTTGAATGCCTTAATTTTCCTTCTAATGAGCCTAAAATTATAATTTTCTAGTCCATATATACTTCCATAAGTAAGAGCCACCCTTTAACCATGTCCACCACAAATAAGCCCATAGAGCTTGATTTAGGATCAATGACTCTCTGAGACCTAGACCTCTTGCCAATTTGGGTTTTATAGCATTGGTCTAGGAACCTAGGGCCCATTTCTTAGCCATTTGGGCTCCTCTCTAGAGGAAGTTTTTGAAAATACATGTCATAGAAATACATAATGATTTAGGAGTTTCCATGTTCGAGAGTAGGTAAATCAAAATGGAATGTAGAACAACTTTTAGAAGAACCACTCGACTAGCTAGATTTAGGGCCCTAAAATCCCATCCATTGAGATTTGATTGGATTTTTTGAAGAAGATATTTCCAACTAGAAGTTCTCAAGGACTTTATAACCAAAGGCATACCCAAATATTTAATTGGTAGGGATCCAATGCTAACGCAAAGGGAGTGAGCTAGGAAGATTTGGATGGGAACATGGGTATTGAAAAATAAAATGTTTGATTTATCATTATTTATAAAGGTTCTAGAGACTTGCATAAGCTCATGAAGGATATATTTTAAATTTATAACTTCATAGTGGGTGGAGGATGCCTCTACAAGAGAGGTAGTAGATGCGACCATCTATAGATAGTTGGTGGGGTCTGTGACATATTTGATGAACACAAGGTTCGACATATGTTATGCAGTTAATTAGTTGAGTTAGTTTCTTGTAAATTCTACCAAGATTCACTAGAGAGAGGAAAAACATCTACTTAGTTACCTTAGAGGCCCGATTGTGTGAAGCTTTAATGCTTCACTAATGTAGATTGAGAAATAAGTCCATTAGACAGGAAGAGAACTTCAGGAGTTATCTTCATTATTGGGTCAGCAACTATTTCCTGCTATAGCAGGAAATAAAGATCTGTAGCACTCAGCTCAACAAAGGCCAAGTATATGGCTACTATTTAAGCAACATGTGAGGCCATGTGGATGAGGAAAAATATTGTTGGTATTTTTGGTCAAGAGATGGATCCTACCATGATTTACTGTGATTATCAAAGTTTTTTTTTTTCCAGGGAAAAATCGTAACTTTATTCATATTGAACAAAGTTACATATTGTAGATGTTGAATAGTATATGCAAAAATAACCCAATCCTGGCTTTCAGGATCCGTACAAATTCATCGAAGAGCTAATAACTACTCTTTTATACCTTTCTTTTTTTCCACTTTTTGCCAACCACCAATGTTGGGTGTGGATGATACTCTAGCCATTTGATTCTCTTTTACATTTACTCAGAGATCTTTATCAGAATCCGAAACTTCTGATACACGGGTTCATTTGGAACCACTTACCTCTTTTTCAGGGGTAATATTTGCACTATGCATCTATGGAATTGAAGGTATTGGAACTAGTGTGGAGTTGTGCTTGATCTCATCCTTCTGTGGGGTATCCTTTTCATTCTGAATATTGATGTTTTTGGTATTTCATGGGATATCTGCATCTTTTGCTTCTGCTTCCTATGGTTCTGAAAATTTCCAACCTTTGGGCTTTTGTGGTTATCTCTTTTTTCTATTGAGGTCCTTTTTAACTTGTGAACATGTGCTTTGGAGATGTCCTGTTTGAAGACATGTACAACATCAGAATGTCGTATTTTCCTAATCAAGAGGTTGTCATCAATGTGATGTTGTCAAGTAAACCTTAACTGAGATCAAATTCAATATAAATTATGGAAAAAGTAAATATTCCTTTATGGGTTTGTTATGTATCATCCTTAAGAAATTTCCCCACGGAATTCCTCATTCCTTCTAATACTTTGTGATGCCATAAGTCGAGAGGTAGATTATGTAACCTGACCCAAAATGGCATTTTGGATACCACCATGGTGGTAACATTGGATCCGAGAAACCAAGGTATCATGAAGAGCCCAACATTTACCGAAAACCATCATCCTTCATTTAATAGGTAATCATTATCGTTTACTATATCAAACCTAACGATAAAAAAACCATTTAGAGCATAGATGAATATCACAGTTAGGCGTCCAATTAGAGAATACCCATTGATGAAGTGCCTCTGATTTGGGTCAAAATCCATTAAATCTGCAGGTATTTTCTTTGGTGTAGAAATATGCATAAAGACCATTTACCTCGTCCACAATAATTATCAGAGTTGGAATCTGAGATTTATGCTCCACGATATACGGCCCAGGAAGATTCACATTAAATTTTGGATTGTTTTAAGTCGCCCCCTTCCCTTTGAAAACATACTTGAATGATGCAGGGCCTTTTGAGCTAGATCCAAGACATCCTCCAATCAGTCTCGAGGTGAGATCGATAGACGCATCTAGCTAGACACCATAATCCTTCACCGTGTGGTCATCATGTAGCAATTTCCTTGGATAAATTAGATTTTGGAATCATGTTAGTATGTTTTTTTTTTTAATATCATGTTTGAGGGATGGTATCTGCATCCCTGTCTAGATCCTCATACATATATAATTCCCACTCATGTTTATGATAGAAATTTGATTCATAACTCATTTTTTTGAGGTCTTCATATAGGCTTGTATGTACATTCTCTATTTCTAGATTTATAATATGACTATTTTGACAGTATGTCGAAGAGAGATATGGGCTTTTACTAAGTGAATTTATTAGCATTGAAACTTCTGAGGTCATTTTCATCACTTGATTCAGTCCTTGAACCAAAAATTAGGCTGAGTAAAAAAGTTGTACTAACAAGTAAATATCCTTTGTGGTTGCGATTGCTACAAAAGAGGCATATTTTGCAAGATAATGTAGTGTAATCCATAGATTTGCACTTGTGAAGTCAAGATATAAAATAATAGCAAGATACACCCCAAGATCCAGTGCAATATGTGGCCCTTCTGTACAATGCTTCAACTACTGATTTTTGGATCTAGTCTTAGATTGCAAGAGCCAAATAATGGAGTTGATTGTGCCATAAAATCGGTCGTTGAATAAGTCTAGATCAATTTTTTCCATTGCTTTATGCATAGTCAGATCTGGTTTTTCGATGACTCTCCTGGCGCAGAGGGTGTGAACATTGCATATCTCATCCACAATGATCTGTGTTCCTTGACATAATTGGGATGATCTCCCCAAATTATTTGCCACCATTGCAGAGATCATGTTTTGTGATTCATTGTGTGAAGGATCGAAAGGTAGATGAGGAGTTGTGGTAGTAGATTTGATCTTATGCAAAGATTTAAGGTAAAAGAAAGACAACATGTTTGTAGGTGCTCAATTGTATAAGATTGGGTTTCAAAGATGAATGGAGTGGGTGCTTGATGGGGACAGTTTCAACCTTTGTAGATCGATGGATCAGGGGTCAAATTCCATGGATGCGCTAAAAAATGGTGGCATATAGTTCTAGGGAATCTATGTCACAAGCTACAATGGTGGTGAGGAGTGAAAACCTAGAAGTATCCATCGCAGTCTCCTTATGATATGTCAAGTTGCCAATTTTGTTTATTGTGATAATAAGAGTTGTATCAAACTCTTTGAAAATATAGTACTTCAGGACAAGTCCAAGCACATTTATATTAGGTACCTTCACTTGAGAGATTGTGTGTAGAGGAGAATCATGATGTTGCAATACATTCCCACAGAGGAGTGGGATGCAAATATTTTGACAAAGGAATTAAGAAGAGGAAAACTCGAGTTCCAAATGAGCATGATAGGGGTGATGCAAAAATCATTTCTTGATAAGAGGGAGTGTTAAAATGTAGCAAGAAAAGGTTGGATTTGACTTGTGCCTTAGTCAAATGGAGAAACTCAATTTTCCACATCAGCATGATGACTTGGATTGCAGTTAGCTAGAGTGACATGTTGGGTTTGGAGCTTGATTATCTTGTTTATTTGTATCACAACGTTGGACCCCTATACCTTAATGGGGCGGCAATGCTGCCCATAATTAAATGTTGCTTGGGGAGTCCAGGGGGGGGTGGCTGTGACTTTATGGAGCCCCACCCTTGGCGGGGGGTTTCAGGGGTAGTGCCCCCGAAGCTAAAAACATATGTAAAATTGCCTTGTAAAAGTATAATAATTTCTAGTCAATCTGGGTTGTTCATTAGGCAGATGATTTGACGGTAGAATTTATGTTTAGTTTAGGGTTTTTTTCCCTAGAAGGAAACCCCTCGCTTGTATGAGGGTATTGTATTTTTGCTGTGCATTGTATGTGTATTATCAGAGCGAGAAACAGATAGGGAGACTGTGAGAGAGAACAGAGGATATTACATCGGATCTGTTGTAGGTTATGTCTCTTCATTTTGCTGGATAATAGAAAGGAAGGAATCGCTGTTCAGGGTGGACGTAGCCCAAAATGGGTGAACCACATATATCTGTGTCTCTCTGGTTTTATGTGTTTTGTGTGATTTTGTTTTCCACATATTTTATGTGTTGCATTGCTCTGTAATATATAATTTTCTAACATGACATGGATTTGTCTCCTAGTTAAATTTGTAAATTTGATTTATTGGCTAGAATTAGAGTTGTGCATGGGTTGACTGCTAAATTTTAGAAATCGAGTAGAGTTATTGTTAGCTAAACTCAGTCAATTGGGCTCTAGTATTTAGTGGAGTTAGTAGGAGTTCAGTTGAGTATTTATAATAGTTTTTAACTCACTGATATCTCACTTAACTGATCAATTTAATAGAAATATTCACAATCATGGATGGAATTCGAATTTCCTAGTTGAGGTGGAGGAAAAGGAACATTTTAATTGTCAATTTTATACTAGTTGAGTGTATAAATTTTGTAGTGGAGTAGGTGGTGAATTCCTTTAGGATTTGCGCAAGGAAATAGGGAATTTTCCTATTTTTTAGTGGCTAATTTCGTTAAGGATTTCGCAAGGAAATAGGAGTATAGTAGAGGCCAATTTTTTCTAAGTGTTAGCCAGAGAAAGTCAGGGAGGAGGAGATCAAAATTGCAGTGCAGAGTGTACTTCAGGATTGAGCAAGACATTATAATCAATCAATATTCTCATATGAATTAATGCAAAAGAGTGGAGGGGTTTTTCCTAGTTGGGTTCCCCTATAAAATCATTGTGTTCCTTGTGTTTCTATGGTTTCATGTTATTGCATGTGTATTTGTTTTCCTTTCCACAGAATAATAGAAGAAATTTTTGTCTCTTGATTTCAATTCAATTTCATTAGCAATAGAAAATTTCTTGCAATTTATATAGTGCATTCACTCACCTTCCAAGATCAGGCATACCCTTCTGTGCTTCCCAGCCTCTTGAGCAATCCATTCCTTGGAAAGGTTTCCTCACATGGAAAAGTCTAGAAACCAAGGCATACCCCTACCTCAAAATCATCATAATAATCAAAGAATGCTTGTGGAAATCAATGGACACTATTGGGTATCAGTATCCCACAGTGGCCATATTCCTGAGGTATTTTACGAGTATGTTTTTGCATGCTATGATTCCTTTATTGTCGCTGCTATTTTTGTTGTAGCCAACTCCAACTACCCAAACTAGGCAATCTTCCATGCTTTCCTACATCCAACACATAAATTTCCATTAGATTCACCATAAGATATTATAATAAATTTTAATCATACCTCATTGGTATCTCATTAATGAGGTGACATTTGAAGTTCTGTTTAGTTCCTGTCACAACAAGTCATACTATCCCATAAAATAAATCATCATGTATACAATTATCACAACTAGTTAGCTAAAAGCCCAATCATCATAATTATGTTCATAATATTGAATTCAAAACTGAATAAAATATTGATACTTATTTATAAATTTTTCTTTTCTTTTGTCTTAATAAACATTGGATTGATTGTCCAACCAATAAGAATCCAATGGCATTTTCTCTTTTCACACACACACACTAGATCAATTTCCAAACTTGGAAAGCACCCAGTTCCTTATCTTCTCTTCTACCTCATGCACACAATGGATCAGTTTCCCACCTAGAAAACACCCAATGTCTTATTTTCCCTTCCACACATAGGATCAATTTCCCAAGGCAACAAGGGAATCCAAAGGCTCACGTCCAACCTAAATTAACAAGGGAATCTAGAGGCTTCCGTTGTGAAACAAGTGTTGTCCTCAACGCTTGATTATTTCTTGATGCTTCTGTATAAAATTCTCATCCTCCCATGTGGAATATTCTACAGGAAGGTTCTTCCACTTGATGAGATACTCTGAAATTGATCGTACTTGTCGAATTCTTGTTTTTTTGACTACTTCAGAACTTCTTTTGATGTGATGTTGATCTTCTTGTTGTTTCATTAGATTCTGCACCAAAGTTGGGTTATCCTTTGAGAGTTGGAGAAGTTGTTGTTGATGGTCGATGTGATATTCCACTAATTTATCATCCATATTAGCTATTATTTGATCCTTCAAACCAACCAAATTAGCCTCCATTTTTTCTTTTAAACCATCTATGTCATCTTCGGTTGCTCTTCATAAGATCAAAATTTGTTGTACTTGGTACTATAATTTTGATATCTCATACTGCAATTCTTCCTCTTCATGCATCATAGTATAGCTTTTTGAGGTCTTAATGGGTATGGAATTATTATTTTTAGGCATTATAGAACCCAATACTCATAAAAATTCTAAAATATGCCCTTGGAATCACTTCAAACTACTTTTTTCAAACAAGACTTATGTAATTTGAAAAAAATACACACCTTTTTCTTGCTTTTGAGGCGCTTGATATGGAAACTGAATTATCTCTGTGATTTCAGATCTTCAATATCTGACATTTAGCCTTGAGGTAGCCCTCTGTATCCACTTTTGAATACCACAGGTTTGACCTGATTTGGATTCTTCAAGGTAAAGTTATGTCCAATCTCCCACAATGACCTAATTATGGACTGGTTCAGTAGAGAAAAATTGTACGACTTGCCACGTATCACTGTTTGCTCCTTTGGCTCTAAAATTTATAGACAAGAAACTACAGTCCATTTACTTCCAGTCACTTTTTACAGAATTCCAATCTGATGCTTAGAGAGAGAGTTATGAAGCTTTTCCCACGATCACCTCTTTGAGATGAAATTCGGGAGCCTGAAAAAGACCTAACTTCCACAGATCATATCTCCGAAAATATTGCGAACCAAGCTCTAAAATTTTGCGACTATGTTCCTCTGGATTTCGGCAATGCGTTCTAAACATTTTAGCTTCTGAACCTTCGTAGAAAAAGAGTTATAGCAAAAATTCCGTGATGAACTTTTTAAGTGAAATTTTGGAGCCTACAAAAAGCCCTAACTTCCACAGATCCTATCTCCGAAAATATTGCAAACCAAGTTATGAAATTTTGTGACGATGTTCCTCTGGATTTCGGCTTTGCACTATAAAATTTTCAGCTTTTGAACCTTTGTAGAAAAAAACGTTATAACGAACATTACACGATGATCTGTTTGGAGCAGAAAAACCCTAGAATCCAAAGCTCTGATACCAAATGTTGTGAAACCAGCTCCAAAAATAGAAGAAAATAGATATCAATGCCTTAGAAATAAGCCACTTCGAGGGGGAAAGCTCCAATACATTACATGAATGAAAAATTCTTGGATGATACAAATGAAAAAACCTCCTTTCTATATATAGGAGTCCATGGGGCCACGATGTAATCCTAGTGGGGCCATAATGTAATCGTAGTCGGCCTAACAATAATAATGTAAGGGCAGAATACTAACAATATGGGGGGCTACACTAACATAATAAGGGACTACACTATTAATATAGGGACTTAACACTCCATCTCGTGATGAACATAGATATTTTTATATGTAAGCCCATTTTCTACCCCGCAAGCATTAGGGGAATTTGGAGGTCTAAAATGGTCCTCCTAAGGAAATTATAGAATAATAGTGGAGATAATAAAATAATATTATGTTACATCATCAAAGTTTAGAGGGAAAAATAAAAACTATTTTTTCAACTCACATTTATTAACTCAAATTTCGAGCGGGAACACTCATTGGATGTATAATTTGATTCATTATCTAAGGAGTACCCATATTGCATACTTTTGATGGACCATGCTTCACAAAAAATGAGAAATACATGAAAAATGCGATTGTAATAACGTTTTTTCATGTATTTCTATTTTTTCATATAACATGGTCCATCGAAAGTATGCAATATGGGTACTCCTTGGATGAGGAATTAAATGTTTCATCCAATGAGTACTCTCGCTCGAAATTTGAGTAAAACCTTAGGGAGATAAGTTGAAAAAGTAGTTTTATAATTTTATTTTTTTTAATATTTTTACTTTTTTACCCAAAAAAAGATGAATCATCCCCAATGGTTGACATCATCATCTTGAATCCTAATAGTTCTTATAAATTTTATTTTGGTTGTACATTTTTCTTAGGAGGTCCATTTTAGACATCAAAATTTCTCTAATGTATGGGAACTACCAAACTAGGTAGTCTTCTTTTGACAGGAATATTATCATCGTGAGTCTAATGGATCACCCGCCTCCACTCAAAACATCACATACACTATAAGGAAAAGATCCTCTAGCGGATGTTTTTGAGGAATCCCTTATAAAAATACCCCAAACATCCGTTTCTAGTGGAGGTTACTAGAGGAGGTTGGTGGGCATAGGGTTTTGCGGACATTTTCCACTCGATGCACTTATCATCTAAAACCGCACCAGTGTGCTCAATAAGAGAAAGCACCGATGCACACAAAACATTGGCACACCGGACACCGTGCGCTCTGTACACACCTGCCCAGTGCGTTGTATTACTGTAGGGCACTGGTGCTTTACAACTCTTCCACACTAGTGCATCATAAAACACCGAGCCAAAAATGAAACTGCCTGGTGAAGTATTAAGAAACTGCACCAGTGTGCCTATAAAACCCTGCGCATCAAAACAGGGTTGAATAAAAAAAAATTACAGCCAAAAAACCACATTTTCACTTTTCTCAGTGCTCCAGAGCTCTCAACCACCGGTGCAATTTATCCTTGTCTGAGCTTCCCTGACATCGGTGCTCCCATTGCACCCATTGCACGCACTACTGTTGTGCATTGCTCACCAATCTCCAGCTTCCATTTTGCAAAACGGTGGTCAAATTTTCTTTTGAAAATTATACAGCCAATATGCCTCCTCGACGGCCAAATGTACAGGTATTTTTCTTTTTTTTCCATAATTAAGCATTTTAGCACATTAGAATTTGAAGTAACCTTAAAATTAACCATTTAAAAGAAATAAAAATTGTCACCTAGTGCGCTCGAGCCATTTGGCTCACACCAGTAAGTGGTGTTGCCTATAAAATTTACAGGTCGCACCGCAACCGGTGCTAATAGTATCCACACCATTTCTGGGGTGGTACCAAAAGGCGCACCACTTTATTTTAAAATTTTAAAAAAAGTGCGGTGCGGTCATTTAGCCGAACGCATTGTTCACCATGTGGAATAACGACAACATGGTGTGTTGATGGAAATATCCACCCCAATGTTTGTCAGCGCACCGAATTCGACATTCCAATAGGATCAACGGTGCTGCCTAGTAAAATACTAGACCATTGACTATGTAATTAGTCAAGAGGTTGGTGCGCTGACACAACTATATGTGATGGGGCAAAGAGTTTAGTCAGTGCTGCCTAGTAAAATACTAGACCATTGACTATGTAATTAGTCAAGAGGTTGGTGCGCTGACACAACTATATGTGATGGGGCAAAGAGTTTAGTCAGTGCATCGCACTCCTGAGACCATACATAGTCAACGGTGCTCTGAAAATTTTTAGGTGCACCACCTACGGTGCGTTGAATGTCATCTAGGGCACCGCCCTCGATGCGTGACAAACAAAAGACGCATCGAAACCGGTGCATGACTATTTTTTGTGGCCCACCAACTGTTTTGCCTTTTTTTTTTTTTTCAAAAAAAATTATATTTGTATTTTCCTAAATACATGTCTCATTAAATAAAAAAATTATTTAATATGTCAATCATTCAGAGAGAAGAGGGGGAACAATAACAACAACAGGTGGAGCAGTATGACATGGTTCACCTGTGGGAGGAACAAGAGAGGGAGAGAGATGCGTACCCTTGCCCTATTACAACAACTACCTAGTGCTGCTAAGGCAGGTAGGCCTCCTTAAGTTCTATGAGGAGGCTACTTCCCTAAAGGGCTATGGTGCGTTTTTGAGACATCTTATCCGTAGGTGGAATGCCCACCGATAGGCTTTCCAGGTTGGTCCTAGCTAGTGGTACACATGCACCGAGGAGGATATATATCTCATTACAGGGCTATCGAGGAGAGGGGTGGATTTTCCCTCATTCCCAGAGGTTCCAGATGGCTGTGTAGTAGGGAGTCAGTTAGTTTACTCCCAGAGATACATTGGAGCAGATGTATTGTCTCCTTCAGATTTTCAAGTCACTAGAGGTCAGTTATGTATTGGTGCATTTGGTAGTGAGGAGGTGCAGTGCCTCTCACTTCTCATTTCGACCATTTCACACAACACCAGTGACGGGAAATTCATTAGTTTTTCGTTTCTATATTATGTTGATTATTTATTACAAGAGCCACAACTTGTCAGGTGGTCTGCCATTTTTTTGCAGCAGTTCTGTATAGCCTTAGATAGATGTCGTGCTCATGCACAAGGGATAATCAAATTTCCTTTTGCTTCAGAGATTTTTATTTTATTTTTTGAGAGGTTTCCAGAGATGAGGCCTACTTTTGTTCGGCAGCCTCGTAGGCCAATGTTCGAGGCATAGATGCACATGTGGGGGTAGATGATGCCCAAGAGGGGCGAGACTGTGTTTCCAACGAGGATATCGCATCATGCACTAGAGTTTCTAGCCAGTGTTGACGAGCTGCATCCCTTCATTATGGTCCCCTGTCCTTATGCTGGATTGGATTGGCGAGGGTGTCCCAACATCCTCTTCATAGCTGATGAGCCGCCGGATGATAGATGTAATATTATTGTTTTATTTAAATTTATTCTAACATGTTCTTTAACTTGTTTTTATTAAATTGTGTAATGAAATTGTCTAATTATTGTTGTGTACTTGTATATATTTTTCATACATTGGGTCTTTTGATGGCGAGGACATTCCGGCACCACCACATGATCCAGGTGTGGATCCTGATGACAATTAGGGCATGTCAGATGTCGAGGATCATCAAGAAGCCAGTGCTGAGAGACCTCCTCCTGCTAGTGTGCTGGTACCGCCTTTTTCTAGGCGCAGTTGACTTGATACTAGATACAGGATGGAGTTGGGTGACCAACTCACTGCATTGATTTTTGAGGCGAGCATCTGGCCCACTCATATGAAAGACATACAGGCCGATGGTAGGCTGTTACAGATGTGGAGAGGCATGCCATGTGACATGTACAGTATGATGCAGCATGTCGTAGGAGCAAAGACCTTAGTTACTCAGTTGAGGAGGATCGTTGCACGTTATAGGCACGGTCAAGATGCAACACGTGATCAAGTCAGCGAACAACGACTCATCATCTAATGATCGTTTACCCCGCGCCGCGCCAGATGAGCAACCTCCAATATCATCTTGCAGCAGTCATCATGGAGATGGGACTGGACCATCGGCCATGGCCAGTCAACAACCTGCAGCATCTAGCAGTACTCATGATCATGAGCAAGCTAGACCATCGACCGTCGAGGCTACACCATTGACTGAGTAGGCCTCGACTAGTACTGCTATTGATGTTGTACCACCAGTTGATCCATGACATTTATATTACAGTTGTATATTTTTAACATTATTCAATTATATATATATAATTGAATAATGTTAAAAATATACAACTGTAATATAAATGTCATGGATCAGCTGGTGGTACAACATCAATAGCAGTACTAGTCGAGGCCTACTCAGTCATATATATATCTATATCTATATCTATATATATATATATATATATATATATATATAGTCCATGTATTTTATGTTCATGTTGCAGTTGTACTTAATTTACATATTGGTGATCATCATGATGTGTATATTGTTAGGTCACGTTAGCTGATATGTTCATTTAATGTGCAACTTGCAGATAGATGTGTATGTGATAGCATGAGTTATTTGACATGAGATGTATATTTGATGTGTGTATTGTGATGATGTTATACAATGCTAATTGTGTTTTGTTAGATGATCATGATCATGATGATGTTAGCAAATTTGAATGTGTTCTTTAGTCGAATATGATGCTTGTACGATGGTTATCATGATCGTGATGTTTATTAATTAATTTAATATTAAATGACCATGATATTTATTAAATATTATGTCATGATTGTAATTGAACTTTAAATTTTAATTGTATTAGTATTTGTAAAATTGTATTTGTATTTGTAATTGTAATTTTAACTGTAATTGTATGTAAAATATTTAATGTAAAATTTTAATTGTAATTGTAATATTTAATTTATTGTGAAATGATTGTAATTGTAATTTGAATTGTAAGTGTATATATGAAAAATTGTAAAATTGTTCTAATTCTAATTGTATGTAAAATCCTAAAATTGTAATTGTATTTGTAATTGTAATTTTAATTGTAATTGTATGTAAAATATTTGTAAAATTTTAATTTTATTACTGTGAAATGATTGTAAATGTAAAATTTTAATTGTAATTGTAATTGTATGTAAAATTCTAAAATTGTAATTGTAATTCTAATCGTAATTGTATGTGAAATTGTAATTGTATGTAAAATATTTGTAAAATTTTAATTGTATTAATGTGAAAATTTTAATTTTATTAATGTGAAATGATTTTATTAAAATTTTTAAATTTTTAAATTTGTAAATAATTGTAAAATAATAAATCTTGAATAATATGAATTTTTGTAACATAATAAAGTTTAGAATTATCATTATTTTATTATGATCTTACATACCAAAAAAAATAACTTTATACAATACGCCATTTCTAGCCGAGATTCCTGATTTTTTGTCTGGTGCCCTTATAATCATAACTCGAACCAGTGCGTCTTAGTACTAAGACACACCGGTGCTTCACAACTCTTCTGCACTAGTGCATCATAAAATACGGTGCCAAAAAATAAACCGCGATCTTACGAACTGTACTAGTGCGCCTATAAAACCCTGTGCACCAGAGCAGCGAAGGGTTTGAATCGCGGGCAAGAATTTTTCTAAGGAGATGAGGGTTTGAAAAGACAAGAGTTCGAATTTCAGCTGAGAAGTTTATAGCAGAGAAAATGAGTGATTCAAACATAAATATGGAAAAATATGTTTACAGGGATGCAGACGGCTACAGAGCTCGACAGAGTACAAAAGGAGAAAAGGTTTATGAAAAATCTGAGATGCACATGAGAGAGATAAATTGAGTCTCTTGAACGGGCTAAGAGATCACATGAAGGTAAAAATTCTCATTCTTACAGGGATGGCAGGCAAAAATTGGACAATAGAGAAAGATCAATCGAGGTAGTCGATAAAGCCAAGGGGCACCATGAAGCGAAGGATTCTCATTCCCTTAAGAACAACAGAGAAAGATAAATTGACGTTGTTGATCAGGCTGGCAGGTCCAATGAAGGGAAAGCTTCTCCAGAATGCATTCAAAAGCAGCTGGGAGTATTGTCCGAGCTTCGGTTGGCTTACATAAACTTTTACTGGCAAAGGTGACGTCGCATAAAATCACATCTTCGGATTTCAATTGAACCTGAATGGCATCTCTAACTTATTTGAGTTGCGGTCCTATGCATAACGAGGAATATTACATGGAAGGTACCCAAAAATCCAAATTTTTGAAAGTATAGGTGAATTAGCACTTATTAAAGAACGAAATGCTGAACAAAATGTGAATGTGATACACTTAATGATTCCATGGTTTCATTTTTTATTGAAAGTGATGCTCTCTCTGGATGAAGCCAGTAAAAATTCTTCTTGTATTATAAATGGAATTCCAGTGACCATTCCTGTGGGAAGAAAATCATAGATACCTGAGCTACCATATTTCGACCTGCAAATCGGTTTCCCATTGGAAAAGCTAATGTAAGAGCCCATTTTGCAATGTGTTTCCTCTGCTCAACCCTATACTCATTTTCTACGAGAAACCATTTCCTTCACATGTAATAACTACATCGTCTAGTCAAAAATTAGTCTTCTTCTGCTAACAAATGCAGGATGAAGGACTTGTTGTCATTTCTCCCAAAACATTCAAGGTTGGTTTCTCGGAAAATAGAGATTATATAAATTTTGTTAAGATCAAGATAGAAAGCACAAAGAAGAAAAGAGGAAATTGGATGCCAAGATGGAGGAGGAACTTACAAATGAGCAAGAAGATCATGGGTCAGCAATCACACCGGTGCGTTTTATTTACGATGCACCGGTGTTGTGTTACTAATGGACGCACCGGTGCGGTGCTATTAAGTGGTGCATCGTTGATGAATAAACACAAATAAAAAAAGCGCAACTCTATTTTATTTAAGTGAAAAAAAAATGGCAAATCAAAAAATGGGTAGAAATATATTTTCGAAAAATCTAATTTCATAAAACAATTCTTTAAATACTAAACTCTTTTCATTATTTCACTATTTTTGCTAAAATTTTCAGCCAGAGGTTTGCAGGAGACATACTTGGAGCTAGAGAGCACGAGAGAATTGTGGAGTAGAAAAATACATTCAAACAGAAGTATTCATACAATGAGAATCCAAACCTCTGGTGATTCAAACCCTATAGCATAGAATTTCAAACGATATCGTGATTAAATTTGATTTTTTTTTTTTACTTTTCTTGTAGTTTTTTAAAAAATTTTGCAATTTTATCCATTTTTACCCTAAACCCTTCACTTTTTTTTGTTTTTTTTCCCTTTCTTCTCCCTGTTTCTGAGATTTAAGAATAAGGGATTTTCATTTTAGATTGACATCCAACCCACATGACAACTTGCATAGTCGGATCCCAATCCATGTTAGCCCTTCCATGAATTTTTGAAAAAAATGGATTTTTTTTATTGGTGCGCCTTGCACAACCGAGTGCACCAGTGTGATGTATTATATAGCACACTGCGCAAGTACTGTATAATAAAAAATTTAAAAACATTTTTTTTAAAATCAGTGCGCCATATCTAAAATAGGGCATTGGTGCTCTATGTTACGAGGATAACACTGTAAGGTCTATTACACTGTTTGTGTGGTGCGTTTATAATACCCCCACACACTGTATGGTCTATTATATTGTTTGTGCGGTGCGTTTATAATACCCCCACGCACGACGTCAGTGCGTACATCATGAAAGGTGCACTGGTTTCTTGAGATTTATTTTTTACTGGAAAATTTGACAATTTATTTATAAATATATTAATGAATGATATGGTACATGTTTCATATTGATAAAGAAATGACTGACAAGAGATCAAGTAACACAAATACTGATAACACATCAAGAAAAGCAAAAAAGGCAAGTTTTTGAACTATATGTAAGATTAACTAATATGTATTGTTTATTATGTATCATGTAGAGCCACAAAATGACGAAGCTCGATAAGATTATTTCTGATATAGGACTAGAAGAACTTAAAAGCTTGATGGAAAAATTGCAAAAGGATGAATCAGATGAATGAAAAAATACTATCAATCCAATACGAGTTTATTTTTTTAATTTTCATTAATAACATACTTAAAATTATTAGAGAACATGTGTCATAGAGTCTATTAATTCACATTTGTTTAATGTTCTATAGGGACCAACAACTCAGGAAATGAATTTTGTTCTAAGAAAATAAAAAAAATAAAACCTGCAAATGAAAATGAATTTCTCTTTAGCTCATCTGGAGTGGCGTTGGAGGTTAACGAAAGGGGGAAAAACTTTTACAAAAGTTTGAGGGATCTAGTGGAACGAATGTATAAACATTATTTCCACTTACAATACAAAAACGAATCCAATGATTCCAAGAACCAAATTTTATCTAAACTATAGGAAGAGCTTCTAGAGAATTGGTCAATGAGACATGTCAGACTTTTAATAGCAAAAACATACAACAATAAAAAAGAAGGAATGAAAAAGTAATATTCATTTAAATGTTTGTCTAGAATTATTTATAAATATCACTTTTGTTATATTTACTTTTCATATATCAATATAAAAATTAAATAGTTTATTGTCATGTTACATTTTCAGGAAGATTATGAAAATCTCAAAAGATGAACGAGCTGATATAAAAAATATGCCAGTAGGAATGTCCAAAAAGGTGTACAAGGAGATGGTCAAAGAAATGGAGAAAATTGCATCATGGGAGGAGCCATCTCAACAACAACGTGCTTCAAACGTAATATGTATTCATTGAATTTTTCGATCATCAGGTACAATAAATAAACAATTTAGCATAAAATATTAATTTTCAAGTATTTTCTTGCAGAAAAGAAAACAAAATGGAACCCATTCAGCACATAAAACAGGATGACAAGGAAGAAAAGGATTGATATCTAAGTTTGTGAGTAATTGTTACTTCCTTATAACAACTTAACTAGATTTCATTTTTGTATTTTTTAAGTTGTTTTACAAAAATCATCATTGAATTTCTTCAAACAGGTGCTAACATACAAAGAAGAACCATCAGACGAATTGATTGAAATTGGGTTAAATATGGGTTGTGAGTATATGTTGGCATATCATAAATTAATTGTGGAATTTGTAAGCATCTATCGATCTTGTTTTACTTAGCTTCGTCTATAATTAATAGAACAAAAACATCTTTTATATTAAATATATGATTTGTTATGGGGTATAAAACTTGCAGGAAACAAAGTATGGAACTGTGCCAACAGATGAAATTTTGAAAGATGGTATGGTACATGGTTTTGAAAGAATGTGTATAGTTTATGAGTCAATTGTTGCTATGGTACGTCATTTTTATTTTCGATTTACATTGATGTATATTATTTAATATTGCATTTTCATTATTCTCACCAATGTATATACACTCATTTCAGTTTATTTTTATGCTTGTAGATGGAAGGTGAAGAAGAAGAAAACAATCAACACCGTGAACAAAACATTCTTGAAAATAACCCAGGTCATGGAAGTAGCTCTAGCAGTGACAACAGTTCAATTGAAGAATGATGATCACTATGTTTGGATATCAAAGCAAAATTTCATTTAGCCATTTTTTTTCCAGAAATATTTGTCCCCATCAAATTGAACATTTGTTTAATGTAATGGACATAGTGTCTCAATTGAACCAAGGGATACCAATAATTATCCCATTTTGTATGACTAAAGGAAAGTTGTATATATATATATATATATATATATATATATATATATATATATATATATATATATATATATATATATATATATATTTTTAATTTTATTCTATTGTGTTCTCTATTGTTGTTATTGCATTCTCCTTTGTCATTCTCAAATGCACTAATAAAAAATTAATACATATGAATATTGTTATACGATATATATGTGTCGACTTTTGATGAATAATGAATTTTAAAAAATCACAATAATTATGGTATGATATAACAAAGTAATACAAACATCATATTCAAATGAATTAATAAAATTTTAATTAAAATGAATATTGTTATAAGATGTGTCGACTTTTGATGAATAATGAATTTAGAAAAATCACAATAATTGCACTGTCACAGGTCGATGTTTCTAAAAAATACAAAATGAACACTGATGCGTTTGTATGCTGCAGCACACCGGTGCGTTTCTACGACCTATGGGCATGACACAAATACCAAAACCAATTAAAACTCTTGGTGCATTTGTGTGATACTACGCACCGGTGCTTTTATGTGAGACTACACACCAGTGCTTTTATGTATGGGCACTGCACAAATACCAATACCAATTATAAATATCGGTGCGTTTGTTTGATATGTCGCACCAGTGCGTTTCTATAAGTCTACGTACTGGTACATCTAGAAGACCTACGGGCATCGCAAAAATCCCAAGACCAATTGGTATGGCCCCATGCGTTGTATCACCAACACTGCGCCCGGTGCAATTTTATACCTTGACCATCCCAAGGCCACTGTCTAGATGACACGCACTGGTGCGTTGAAACCTTAGTAGCGCACCGATGAAAAAAACATCTGTAATAACCTCCGGCCACCCAGTTTTTTTAGTTGTGTTGAATTTCCGTTAAAAGCTTTGCCAAAACCTCCATAACCATAAACGGATGTTGTAGAAAATGTTTTTTTGGCAATTTTCGCCAATTTTATGACACTAAAAACCTCCTTTATAACCTCTGCTAGAGGGTATTTTCCCTGTTGTTATAACACAAGGGCTCAAATAGTCCCACACCTAATTGTCTCTGTAGAAATTTGCTGAATAATAATTAATTATCCACCGAGACTATCCTGATCACATACAATTTGAATTTATATGCAACACATAATCTCTTCCACTCAACTCAGATCAACTCAGATCATCAAACATGCGGAAATAAAATCAAGCGATAACACATCAAATCATCATACACATTAACACAGTATGTATGGGGAAAGCTTATAGATGAAAACCCCGCAGCTATTTTGTATATTATAATGGAGAAATCAAGTAACAAACCCAATACAATACTCCTCACAAGTACGTAATACTTTCTGATACAGTTACCCACAATCTAGCTCAGTTTTGAACAGGTTACTGGTTCAAAACTCACAGCCAATTGCCTTGCCTCTATTGCGCAATCCAGGACTGTCTATATAGATATCCAAGGTTCAAATATCCTTGTCTTGACTGTGCAATTGTCATGGAAAAATCCTCCAAGTGTGGTGCAAATCTCATGCACAACTGATGTCGCCACTGATAGCTAACTCCACCCTTTCATCTACCTCTTTCTTGGTCTCCTTTGAACCGATCATGCACTATAGTGAACTGATGTGTTCTTGAGTTGAATAATGAGTTACTAATTTTCAGGTCAATAATATTTAATTCACTCCACTCATAACTAATTGATTAGCTAGTTAAACTAATCTCAACTAGTTCAACTAAAATAAACGGGAACACAACTCCTATCTTTGTCTCATTAACTCCTCCAAACTTCGCAACAAAGTCCAATGAAGTCAACCATGCATGATGCCATCAAACCCTTGGGAACCACGTTCCTCTGTGAGATCGCAGGCCACTTCACAGCCTCGGCCCGAAGTGCTCGAAGTAAGCGGGATTTAGAGTCCAAATATTATTAAGGGTAAATAATATTTGACTTCCATATTTTAGGAGAGGCAGTCTAAAAATAGACTTCGACCTCTTTCGACCTAAAATATGAGTCTCATATATTTTTACCAACATGTTTCATACTTCAAGAATCTCAAATTGGAATCCCCGAACCATGCTCCGTATGTCTAAAAATAGACATAGTCTAAAAATAGACTTTGCGCCAGAATTTGCCTGCGGGCCCACTTAGTGAAGGCGACTTCATTTCACTAAGCTCCATCATCTTGCTGCATTCTCAACAGTTCTAGTGTCAATTGTTCGAGTGTATATCTGCCAAGAGTTGAAGAGGCAGCGTCGGGAGGTCTAGGATAATCATTAGGTGGTTGTGTCATAGTTGGGGTTGTGTTCTAGTGTGTCTTCTTCTTCTACATCATTCCATATCATTGTAAAGTGGACCATTCTCTCTGGTATGGGAGTCCATTCTTCTTTTATTCTTGTATAGGGTGGTAGGGTGGTGGTAGGGTGAGTGGTAGCTCATTGGGTGTTGGGGAATCTGTTCAGTTGACTACTGAAGAATCTCGAGCATTGGAGCATCCATCTAGTGGGAGTTGGAGAAGAATGATTTTCTAGATTCTAGGAAGTTGGAGCTTTATTTTCAATTGGAGTTGAATATTAAAGAATTATTAGAAAATCATTAGATGGTTTTTGTCCCGGAGTGGGTTTCCACCTTAAAAACTGTGTGCATTTGTGTTCCTTTTTTTTACTGCTATCATTGTAGAAACACTGATAATAATTGAATATTAACTAATGTTCTAATTGAAAGGAATACTGTTTCACCCCCCCTCTCAGTATTTCCAACAATTGGTATCAAAGATTGGTTCCTTCAATAGCAGTTTAACAACTGGAAGGAGGTCATGGAGCATACCAAGAATGGTGTACCTCTGTTCCATAAAAATAACTATGCACTCTGGAAAGGAAGAGTGGAGGTCTATCTCTTGGCGTAAGGTTACAAAGTATGGGACACTGTTCAAAATGGATTTACATTAACTGCAGATGAACAAGGTAAGAAAAATTTGGTAAATGATGAAAAAGCAAAGAATATTATTATCAGTGGACTTATTGAATCTTCTTATCATAAGGTGTTGGGTTCAGGGAAAATTTTAAGAACCCCCCTAAATTTATATATATAAAAAATAGGCGAATCCCCATGATACATAGGAAAAATGGAAGGCGGTTTTATTAATAATATAATATGTATATATAATTTTTTGGCGAATCTCTCACGAGATTATATTATCCTGTAAAATCATGGCGAATCACCGGTACAAATGGTGAATCACTACTACAAAATGGTGAATCGTTGTCTAGTGGAGTTCGGAGTGTTGGTTCCAATGAAGATATGGTAATTGAACCGAGGAGTAAAGGAAAGAGAACCACGAGACTAAGCATGGCACATGGTGACTCGTGAGGGAAGCAGATTCTCATGTAGTTTGGAAAACGCGTTCTTCTAGTTACTGCTTATGTTTATCTATATCAAAAGCACTGGCTTATTGTTGATAGCTTAGCCATGGATCTATTCTTTGTTGCTTCTTGTTTGATTTACTCTTTATTGTGCTTATGTACGATCCATCTTCTTAGGTTGAGTTATGAGTGTTATCTTCTTTCATGGAGGGAGGAAGCTAATCTTAAATCGATTCTAGGGGAATTGCCACAAATGGGAGGGGAAATGAATTCCCCGAGAGATTGTACTGGTGCTTCTTCACCTAAAATTTGTTGCTTTGGGCATATTTATTTTGGATATGATCATAAAAAACAAGGTACATAAATTCACGGTTCCAACAACAAATAAATGAACTACAACAACAAATTAACAACATAAAAAAATGTTCACAAAAGAGATATTGAAGATATTAATAAAACAATTGTCGACCGAAGTTGATACAAATTTTCATTTGAGAAGTCATAATAAATCTATACCAATGGAAATAAAGAAGATAGAGAAAGAGAGAAGGCACAACAAAGATCCAAAAAAAAGGATAAGAGCATTGACACCTACACAATTGATGTGGAAAAACCTAATGTTGTTATCAATGAAGTTGTACTAGTGAAAGAGCTTACAAAAGTTGAAACTCAAGTACATATTCTCGGAATAAATAATTATTATTTAATATGGATTACTTTATATAGTTCATGATGTTCTTGTGAAGTGAATTGTTATGTTCACTTCCCCAAAAATCTCATAGCAGAAAGCGTAGTAGTTCTAAACATAATACAAATTACACTTAACAACTCAAGAACTAAGAGAAACAATAGTAACATCAAACAAAACCAATTGAACCCTCTACATTTTTAGTTGAATACATCTCTCTAGGCTCATTAAGGTGATTATATAATATTATAGGTGAACTTGTGATCTATCATTTGTAATCTATCAATATAAAAGGGGCTCTACACCTTTATGAAAAATGTGTAAAGGATCTAGGAGTCTTGCTCTAGAGGCAAGCATTTGCCTTATCTACATCTACATACTTGGGCTTCTACTGATTTAGATCTCTTATGATCACCCTTCTTTATTAACATTGGTTCTGCATTCTAGTTCCCTAGTCAAAAGATGGGCATACACAATATTGGACCATTCCTTTCAAATTGTCCCAAGTTCATTGTGTCATCTATTATTGAAAATGTAATTATAGGAACTCTTGAACAAGGTTATCTTGCAACAAGGTGAAGAACACTTTTAAAGAGGGAGTTTTAGAGTTTGCATACCTTGATGCTACGACAATGTTCATGCGAAAAACGGGAGGCACACTAGCAATATCAACAATTTAGATTCTGCTAGAAATGAGGAGGTGCAACAATGTTAGAGAATGGTGGGTTGTTGATGAAATCTTCCTTGAACAAGGAATGCACAATTTGAAGATTCTAAATATATTTTAGAGTATAGAAGGGAGTAGTGGTCTAAGGTTATATTTCTTTAGGTTCACAGATGGCCAATGTGATGATGTTTCCCTTAGCAGATAAGGGGTTCGAGGTTTTGTAATAGTATATTGCCTTGGTGGAGAACACTTGTAAAGTGGGAGTTTTCGAGTTTTCTTACCTTGTTGCTCTGAAAATGTTCATGTTCAGCAACAGAGGTGCACCAACAATAGAAACAATTTAGATTCTGTTAGAACAGAGGAGGTGAAACAATGTTATAGAAGAGGTGCGATGAAGGGGAGAGTTGGCACATGCATACGTCAACATCGGTGTTCTACTTGGTATAATTTTACGGACCTCAAAACAATTCCTTACACCTCGGACCAATCAAGATTGGTTTCGGGATCTGTGTCATCTCACAACTTAGATGTGTGTGAAGGATCACTGCAACTCGGTTTAGTGGATCTATAATATTCCTAGACTCGATCCGTTGAGGGATTCTACTAAAAATATGCGGTGACTTACTTCCGGACATAACTACTTAGCTCATCTCGGACAATAGACTTTGGTCTTTATCCTTTCGTGGCTCAAATATGTGGGAAATCTCGGTCTATACTCATATCCGGTCATGTGGAGAGGCGATGGGAAGTGACACTTGGGGAGTTTGGGAAAAACTATTTTATTGAACAGTTAAAGATCTCGAATCCTTGACAACTTGCTTGTAACGAAAGGTGATCCTGCTAAAAAATTTTATACATTATGAATTTCCATAAATAGGTGTCCCTAATGTTCTTATCCACCATGAAATTTAACTAACATACAAGGTACAATGGGGTTGAAAACAGATATAATAACAAGGTAATGCTCATAAATAAATCACGAGTTATGCTCCCACATTGAAAAACTATATATCATTCATTCACCAAGTGGATCATGTACCAAACATAATTATACCAATAAAAGTGTTTCTAGAGCATTCACATTCCATCTTCACAAGCAATGATAAATTTCAATGATTAGTTTAAATAGTGAATTTTATTTGACGAATTTACCATGAGTTCATTATGGATTAATGGAAATGAAAAATGTTCTAGTAGCATACCCAAGAACAACACTTTCAACCTCGATATTTAAGAGCTTATGTGGCAACAACATGTGGCAAGTATTACCGTGTGTCCTGTCTTAGCATCGTGGATCTAGGTAATTGTTTCTCACATGAAAATATGATATATTAAAATTGAGTTTGCCCTGTCATTTGGGTCAATATAACTTCATCTAGCCTAGGCATGGTTTTGTGTTCTTCCCGTTTTTTCTCGCTATATTTTTTTCTGATTAAAATTATTTTAGTCAAATTTGAAATAGGTCCACACCCAGACATTTTGGGACAAGTTACAACTTACTCCCACTCAATTTTGGTTTCTTTCTTCATCCTTCATCCACTCAGTTTATTGTTTCTTGTTGCTGGCTCTAGATTTGCTACTTGATAACCAAGTCCTATGGTCATGTAAGAACTGTTGTTTCTTCTTTCCGATTTCTGGATCCTTTTGTCATGATTTGTTATATAGACTCCATTCTATATTTTTGAATACTACTGAAGGTACATGAGAACCAACAATAATTCTAAATTTCAAATTGCAGACCAAGCTATCATAATTTGATGAAGAAGACTCCATTTGGCTCCATCCATAAGCAATATTGGATAGCATAGAGCATCAATTTCTCTAGTGCACGATCAAAAAAGTATTGACTCGATGGAAAGATATGCAACCGTAAGATGCCACATGAGAAGCAACAATGATTCTACAATAATTTTCCTTTAAGACCATGTTGCTTTCGAAGGGGGAGGGCATGTTAGGGTCCTACCCCAACCCCCTTAGAGACTTTATTAATATATAAAGCCACCTTCCTTGAATAATGCCTATTAACTAGTTAGTTAATAGCATTGTAAAATAAAGGGGTTTTTTTTAATTAATAAGGCCCAAATTAGTTAGTTGGCCCTCATTATAATTAAGTCCATAGGTAGTTAACTTTAACCCATGGATAACTATATATTGAGTAGAAGGTTATGTAATGCTTTGTCAAGGATTGTTATTGTATTTGAAACATTGTTTTAGGAGGTCACCCCTTGAAGAGGCAAGTGAACATAGCTCTCTATTTTTTTTAATTAACAAGAGATATTTCTCGGGATATATCTATTTTTTACACTACATTTTATGTGAATGCTACTGAAATTTTCGGGTTAAACACATTGCCTAAGTCCTCTCGTTCGAGATCTATTTGATATCTAATTAATCGAAAGCATATACTTATAGTGTTGTTGTTGTTTAACTCAACTATTCTCACATTGAAGGTTGATATTTAGAACCTACGATGATGCCACAACATTGATAGTTAAAGGGGTTGGAAGGAATTGTCGAAGTCCAAACAAAGATAAATTAACCTAGTTTGGAAATTGATTCAAAATCCAGATTCAATAGTAAGCCTCCGAGTTCACAACATTTTTCTCATATGAAATTTTGCGAGGACATTAACAAAACTTTCAATTATTTCAAGAGGACTTCCTTACAAGTTCAATTTTCAATTTTCTCCTCATAAGATTTCATTATTTCTCCCTGCATTGACTGTGTGAATGTTAAACAACATAGCATCATGATTGCAGTGACATAAACTTTTACAAGTAGTGATTCCCCTTAGGTTAAATACAACACCTCTAAATTCTAGAGTGCTATGTTGTCTTAGCAAAAAGAATAATTCTTAGACAGGGTGCAAAGCAATGGAATAAGCAGATGCTCGATGCTTGGTTTTAGCAGTAATACCAGAAACCGCCATGAGAGTATTGTCGATATCTAAAATTATAGAGCGGTTCGCATCTCTATCATCACAATATTGGAGATTCATTTTACGAGACACCACGAAAAATGTCGTTCTTGGCAAATCATGATAGGTGCCTTAGTCTTGATATTATAAAAAACCAAATTTCATATGTCCAACTTTGAGCTGTGGTTACGAGAGGATGCTTTCCTTCTCCTCCTTATCCGATCCATGGAGTGAAATCCTGGATCCAAGAGCATACATTGCATCATCCATCCGTTCTGACGGACTATCTAGCATAAAACATATTTTCTCTGTTTATGGGCATGCTCGGTCTCCAACTATGAATACATGAACCCTTTTCTTGATCTCAATCCAGTTGCATCCTCGGATTATTTTTCAACTTGTTGTCTTTTAACATTGCTCTTACCTTGCTTACATTCTCCCACCTTCCAGCTACATCATATATGTTTGCAAGAAACACATAAATTCGAGCATTTTCAGGCTCTAACTTGAGAAGGTTTTTTGACACACGCTCTGTCAACTCTACATTGTAGTGAGTAATGCAAGCAGAAAGTAAAGTCCCTCATACCTCACTATCAGGTTCTATTGGCATATTTTTTATAATGTGCTCCACCTCATCCAATCGGCCAGCACGACCAAGAATATCAACCATGCAAGCATAGTGCTACAGCCTAGGTGTGAGAGAAAAATCTCTACTCATGCAATTGAAGTATCACCAACCCTCATCCACAAGACCTGCATGAGTGCATGCAGATAAAACCCCAATGAAAGTGATGTGATCTGGCTTCAAGCCTGCTTGTTTCATTTGAACAAAAATTCCAAGGGCATCCTTATATAGGCCATGCATTCCATACCCTGCAATCATTGTACTCCAATAGATGACATATCGTCTAGTCATTTTCTCAAACAAATGCTTTGCATCATCTATGTTCCCACATTTGGCATACATGTCTACGAGGGCAGTCATCACAAAAACATATGCCTCAAGCCCATTTCTAATTATCAAATTATGGATCCGGTTACCTTGTTGCAGAGCTGGTAGATCAGCACAAGCTGGGAGCACACTCAGCATCATGACTGAATTAGGTTTCGTATCTACTAATTGCATTTGATGAAAAAGTACCAAAGCTTCTTTGGCATGCCCATTCTGCACATTCCCAACAATTATTACATTCCATGTGACTAAATCTCTTTGAGATAATAAATCGAATAACTGTTGTGCTATATTTACATATCCACATTTTGCATACATGGCTACAACATAATTACTTATAGAAACACTTGACTCCAGTCCACTTCTAATTATGTAATCATGGATCCACTTCCCTTGGTGCAAAGCAGGTAAATGACTGCATGCTGATAGTACATTCACCAAGGTAGCAGAGTGAGGTCGCACATCTTCCATTTGCATTTTATGGAAAAGCTCGAATTCCTGATCGACACATCCATTGAAAGGGAAAATGAAGTTTGAGCTTGATGCCAGAATAGTTGAATTGGATCAGCTGTTACTTGAGGAAAAAACAAAGCATAATACAATGGGTAATTCTATGCAAGAAAGTTCAAAGTTAATGGAAATACATGAAGCAAAAAATCAAGCTGAGGCTGAGATCAAAGTTCTTCAGGTGAAGCTTGAATCATTAGAAAGTGAAAATACTGCCCTGAAATACAAGCTTCAATCACTCAGTAAGGAAATGGACTCAATAATTAATGAAAGGGACCTATGTAAGAAATCTGCAGAGGCAGCGAACAAGCAACATTCAGAAACTGTTAAAAAAACTGCTAAGTTGGAGGCTGAGTGCCAGAGACTGAGGGGTCTAGTGCGCAAAAGGTTACTAGGGCCTGCTTCGCTTGCTAAAATGAAACTTGAAGTAGAGACAACTGGAAAGGAAGCTGGGGAAGTGAAATTTAGGAAGTCTCTTGGTAGGGGGGCCACTTCACCTATTTCTTCTACAGAGTTTTCAAATGATAGTCACTGGGAACATGCTCAGAAAGGGATTGAATATCTTACAGAACGCCTGTTAGCAATGGAGGAAAAATCCAAGATGTTAAAAGACACTTTATTAAAGCGAGACAGTGAGCTTAAGGCTTCTAGAGTTATGTGTGCTAGAACAGCTCAGCTGCCAAACTTTCCAGCTATTCAATATTTACCACCTGCTGGTAGAGACAAGTATTCAATATTTAATATTTACCACCTATAAGTGCCGAAAAAATCATTGTTCACTTTGAGCAATTTCTTTTCTTATTTTTTACTCTGCATTGAAATTTTTCAGTATGCATTTTACCCTTTTGTTTCACTATTTGTTGAGTTATGAGAAGTGGATACCAGTAGCTATTGTCATCAGGTATTGCTTGAGGGACTTTGAGATTTGCTTTCAAACAAGGCTTCCTAGATGTTATGGATGCAATGTGCCAAGTAAGTGCTCAGGGAATGAATAATGATCAGCTTGCCATTGCGAACAAAATTGATGAGGGAATTGCATAAACTTATAGCCATTCAAACTTGGATATAGAACTTCTCTGAGAGTGAAAAAAATCTTGGGATTAAGGCCAAATGCTAACCTATCTAGGCATAAAATTGTGTAATTGTACCCAAGAGTTTTTGTGTCTTGCAAATTTTTTACTTTTTAGTTGTATATTTGAATTTTGAACCAGAAAGTTCTCGGATTCTTGACTGGTTGGTTAATATGCAGTCATAAACTGAGCACAAGGAGGATTGAACCAGGATTGGGATAGATAAGCACATAGTATAAGAGAGTGACAACTACATGCAGGTCATAGTGACTAATGCCAGTATAGGATGACATTATACAAGTATATATATTATAATCTATTATTAACATAGGCTGTCATCAAACAAGTAGATTGAAAAATCGTTGAGCTGGAGTGTTTTATGCTGATTGGATTGACTATATATTGAATTGTGGAGATGCAGATTGACATTGTATTGTACTGTCTCAATGTAAGCATAAAGTTTGACTTAGAATCTCAGGTCAATGGCTTAACATAGCTTATAAAGTTTTGATCAAGAGCTGGGAGAGTGGATTTAGGGGTGATATGCTTTTGTTGGTATCATTAATAGTAATTAACTGTTGTAAATAATGGATTAAGTAAACATATATAAGACGAATGGGTCTGTACCATGAAGAGTTGAATTCATTTGTGTGATAAAGATATGATGTGAGAACAAAATGGAGATGGTATGAAGATGTCAGGTTATGAAAAATAGACTACAGGAAATAATGGTTAGATCTGCCAGAAGATTCTAAGTATTATGATTTATCTAATATGTTAGTGATGGAGTAAACATATTATGACCTAGATTATATCTATACTTTGTTCTATTTTGTGTACAGAATCTATATCCATGGTGAAATATCTATACTAACCAATCGACAAACCTTAATGTTAAGGGCTAAGTAAATTCGTGTTGGGGTCTTACCCGGTCAAGGCGGACTCCATCCTAATTAAAATGAACTTGATTTTATTCTAGCCTGAACCTAACCAAAGATTTGGGAAAGAAGATGGAACTAAATGGTAGAAGCAGAAGGAAAGACGAATAAATTTTTCCTTGGATTATTTGAAATTTGTACCAAATCAAATATTTCTGCCTTTAGTATTTTATACTTTTGCACAGCAGTGTTGTTGTGGGTCTAGTTTGTGTTTTTGATTTTGCATTTCAGCCTAAAGAGGAAAGGCTTATATGATATGTTCAAGCTTGCATTATCATAAGACATATCCTTTCCTTTGTATGTGGCCATACCATTTATTGAAATGCATTTTTTGTTTGAGACAACTGAAAAGCTAGTCCATGGCACCAAGTTGCCATTTATACTTGGCATTATGTATTAGATCTCTACTTTTTTCCAGTTAGCGTGATTTATTATTTGTAAGCAGCCATGCCATTCTTTTGACTGCATAGCTGATTTCGTATCCAACAGGACACTTCCATAGCTGATGCAAATCATGCCCACATGTCAGAAGAAGCAATGCTGGTGTGGAAACAGTCAAAGGAGAAGTTAAAGAGTTTGAATGAAAATTTGTCGCTGGTCCTTTCAGACAATACTGCCAAGGATAATTTGGTGAAGCAGCATGCCAAAGTAGCAGAAGAAGCTGTGTCAGGTAGCCTTTGTTTCCTCTTGAATTTATCAGATCAGCATGGGGATTTCATTCATCATTTATATGGCACATGTTTAGTTGCAACTATATTGTATCCTATGATGTGGGATTCCCTTTGGAAAATCTGGCAAATATAACTTGCAGTTTTGAGCTTTCTAATTCTTAGTACTTTCAAGACCATATTTAATTTTCCTTCGGTCTTAGAACAGAATGAAGTCATTCTATAACGTCATCTCTTCTATTAATATGATGAAGTCAATTGTATTTCTTTTAGGTTGGGAGAAGGCTGAAACATAAGCAATGGCTTTAAAGCAACAATTTGATACCGTAACGCAGCAAAAGCTTGCACTTGAAGATCGAGTTAGCCATTTGGATGGTGCTTCGAAAGAATGCATGAGGCAGCTTCGGCAAGTAAGAGAGGAAAATGAGGAGAAAATTCATAAGGCTGTGGCGAAAAAGGCCATAGAATGGGAAAAAATGAAGTTTGAGCTTGATGCCAGAATAGTTGAATTGGATCAGCTGTTACTTGAGGAAAAAACAAAGCATAATACAATGGGTAATTCTCTGCAAGAAAGTTCAAAGTTAATGGAAATACATGAAGCAAATAATCAAGCTGAGGCTGAGATCAAAGTTCTTCAGGTGAAGCTTGAATCATTAGAAAGTGAAAATACTGCCCTGAAATACAAGCTTCAATCACTCAGTAAGGAAATGGACTCAATAATTGATGAAAGGGACCTATGTAAGAAATCTGCAGAGGCAGCGAACAAGCAACATTCATAAACTGTTAAAAAAACTGCTAAGTTGGAGGCTGAGTGCCAGAGACTGAGGGGTCTAGTGCGCAAAAGGTTTCTAGGGCTTGCTTCACTTGCTCAAATGAAACTTGAAGTAGAGACAACTGGAAAGGAAGCTGGGGAAGTGAAATTTAGGAAGTCTCTTGGTAGGGGGGCCACTTCACCTATTTCTTCTACAGAGTTTTCAAATGATAGTCACTGGGAACATGCTCAGAAAAAGATTGAATATCTTACAGAACGCCTGTTAGCAATGGAGGAAAAATCCAAGATGTTAAAAGACACTTTATTAAAGCGAGACAGTGAGCTTAAGGCTTCTAGAGTTATGTGTGCTATAACAGCTGCCAAACTTTCCAGTGTTGAGGAACGGTTAGAATCCTTGATGGGACAGCGACAGAAACCTACTCTTGAGTTGCATTTAGAAGGATCAAGAAGTGGAAGTACAAGCAATCCACCAAGCATGACCTCAATTTCTGAAGATGGGAATGATGGTGATCCTAGTGCAGAGTCATGGGCCTCAGCCCTGATTGCAGAACTGGATCAGTTTAAAAAAGAAAAAGTTTCTGGCAAAATTGAAAAGCTTAGTGATGCATCCAAGGTTGACTTGATGGATTATTTTCTTCAAATGGAGAAATTGGCCTCCATGCCTTCCACTAGATTGAGTGAGACAGGAATAGAAAAAGTGGATAAATTGACTGAGAAGAATGTTGTAGGACGTTTAAGCGCTTCATCTGTTCAAGGAGACAAGGCTTCCTTGGAAGAAACTCTTGCACAAAGAGAGCTGGAGCTTCTAGCTGCCAATCGAGAATGCTCTGATTTGGTTAAAAAGCTAACTTCTGTGCAAGAAAAATTGACTGCTTTGCAAGATAAAAATGGTTTGAATGAATCTGCTTTAGTTAGTCTTCAAGATAAGCTTGATGTAATCCTCGAGATTGAAGCTGAGGGTGCAGACTTTCACAAGGTATTGGAGGATGTAAGAAATGCAACAGTAGTTGATGAAAGTGCAACTGATCCTTATGTTTGCAGTAGACCTTTAATGAATGTAGAATCGACTTCTCTTTCTGATCCTGGAAGTAAAATTCGTGTTATTGAAGTAGAGTTGGCAACTGCTATTTGCAGTGTTGTCAACTTTGTACAATGTATAACTCAACGGCTTGGAAATACACAGTTCAAAGCTTCTGAAATTCATAAGCTAGATGCGAGAATTCCAGAGTTTGCTGAACTAGTGGATCGGTTTTTACTTGGAAAAGCAAAAGTCGTACAGTTAATTACTAAGCTAATAGCCTTCCTATCCCTAGTTAGGACAATTTCTGCACATGATTATGATGAAATTTCACAAAATGAAGCCACTGACTTCGAAATTCAAACATCTGACACGATCCTCTTTAGTTTCCGCAATAATTGGTCTAGTAAAGAGAGTCTTTCGGGACAAGAAAGTAATAATAGCCTTCAATTTCCCTTGCCAAATGGAAATTTTGGCATAATTCGGAAGCTTAATAGCATTCAAGTTGAAAAAGAAGCATTGGAAACTGAGTTGAAGACCCATGTACACGGATATGCATATTTAGAGGAGGATTTTATGCAATTGAAGACCCAGAAAGATAATCTAGAGAGTATCCTGGCTAAAACCAGAGTGAAACTTGAGCACACGGAAGGCCAAATCACTGAGTCTGAACAAATGGTGGCAAACCTGCAAGTGCAGCTGGCTTCTACACAGGAATCAAAGCGTTCATTAGAGTATGAATTAGGAACTCTGGCTTCACATAAATCAGATATAGAGAAGGAGCTTGTGCGATTGGAGACCAAGAATACTAATCTAGAAACTGCACTGGCTGCAACCAAAGAGAAACTTGAACACATGCAAGACCAACTTACTCGGTCTGAAGAAATGGTGAAAAACCTGGAAGAGAAGCTTGCTTTTGCACAGGAATCAAAGCAATTATCAGAGTATGAATTAGGAGCTACGGCTTTACGTAAATCAGATATTGAATCTCAACTTAAGGATAGTGAAAATGAGATGATAAAATTGTGTGAAAAAGTGGATGCTTTAGAGTCGGAGCTTCAAGCAGAACGAATGTGCTGCCAAGATAGCTAGAAGGCATAGAAGCAACGCTGTCCACACACAAGCCCTGCACACCAGTCCTCTATCACCGAGGAAACGAAATGGATGAAATAAACTTTTATTAAAATTCCAAACTAAATCTATGGGATGCCATTAAACACAGAACATACGATTTTTGCATCTCTTTATAGCTCTATAAGATATAGAAAATGGGAATACAAATAGAAATTATATATCCCCGAAAACACAAAATACTTGGAACAATATAAAAACATCTCCTCTAAGAAAGCAGTCAAATACATATTATGCTTTTCCATTTCTTTATCTCTGAACCTAAATTTAACAAAATACATATTATGCTTTTCCATTTCTTTATCTCTGAACCTAAATTTAACAAAATAAAAAACGAAAATCTATTCAGATGGTGGCCTTTTTGTTTTTGTAATATTCATGCTTACCATCCCGCCCATGCAAGAAACAGCCTCTGTCCCAAATCATCCCTGCTTTTTGAAAAATTATACATGTATGTATACATGAGGACAGTGGGCTCTGCAACTCCAAGAATTAGCCGGGGCTGTCCACCAAAAATAGCGTGTAGAATTCCACAGATAGTAGTAGAGACCAGCGTCTGAATAGTAGTTAAGGTCCCATCTAACAATAAAATGCACATTGCAGAAGATTTAGATTTATTTACTAGAGAAGAAATTAGATTTACATTGACATTGAGCTCAATATAGAAAACTAAAAGCTACCCGTGGCTCTATCAAGCTGTTCCCCAAAAGCTATAACTGGAAGAGCCAAAGCAAAGAAAATATAGGTGGTTGGCGCCAAAATCCTGCTATGAATGAAAACGAATACAGAAACCAAAACTCTCATTATTACAGAGAAAACATGAGATGTATAACATGAGGAAAACAAACTTCTGAGATGCCCAGCTAATCTTGCATTTATGGGTAATATCCCAACAACGCTAAAACCCTGCATTCGTATTACCCAACAAGATTTTCACACATACAGACGTTCAAACAAGGTGAATTGAAAAGGCTCATAATGAGACCTGATTCCGGCATTGATTCCATGGACCCAATCATGTTTGTAATAGGGGATCCTTCCTCTAATGTCTCTTAGAAGTCCTCTGAAAGGAGCAGCAGATGGATTCTCCATTGCCTCTGAATCGAAAACTGCCAATTAGTAACGTACAGAATCAACACATAACAACAAATTTTACCCATTGGGTATGCTCTAAATCAATGTTTCAGTCCAAAAGACAATTCAAGAACTAAAGAATCAATAGCCATGGCAAGTTTGAATCATATGGGTATGTTCAGAATCAATAAACCTACCACGTTTGAATCAAACAGATTATCTGGGTATGCACAGAATCAATCAAAATTCGAAAATGGCATGATGAATATATCTGAATTTTACCCCTGCCAAGAATGGTGTGCTCTTCAACCACGTCGCTGTTGTTTTCAAAGTACAGACAAAATGTGAACAGTTGCAGTTAAGAATGTCTGCAGCTTCAAACTATTACCAGTTGCATTTAAGAATATAAACAGATGGTGATGGGATCTTCTCCAAACTCTGGCACACTAGAAAATTTGCACAATAAGATGAAGTGTTAATTAGATATTACACAACACAACTGTCAAATATATACCATTCACTGCAAACTTAGAAAAATAAGGGGAGCGATAAGCAGGTGTAGAGGTGTGTGAATGTGTTAACGAAACAGAGACGGACGGACCAGAGAGAGTCGGCCTCAGCCAGCAAAAACTTAGAAAATCGGTGTGCACAAAGCCCAGCCACCTCTCCGAACCACTGAAAACTGAAAAAATGGGGCGAATGCCATAGAAATCGGGAAAATCGGAGGCGAATGCCATGGAAACCTGGAAAATCGGGGGCGAATTTCATGTTTCCTGTTTTGTGCGCCCTTTTTTTGGTGGGATAATGTTAAATAATTAATTATTTTTAAAATATTTTTTGGGCTAACTTTATTAAACTATAAAAAATGGGTTTTATATAAAAAATTCGCCCTAATAAAATTTAAAATCCCTTAAAATTCGCCTTTGGGCTAAAATTCGCCCCTAAAATTATCCCTGGTTGGGTTGTAAAACCACCAAAAATGTATGGGACAAACTGGAGAATATATATGCAAGTGACTCAAATGTCAAAGAAGCAAAGCTTCAAATCTATAGAGCAAAATTTGAGCAACTCAAAATGAAAGAAGATTGCAACATTGCTGCATACTTCCAATACGTTAATGAAATAACCAATACCATGGAAGGATTGGGAGAGCCAGTTGAAGAGAAGAATATTATACGAAATATTCTTAGAACTTTACCAGGGAGATTCAACCCAAAGGTATCAGTCTTAGAATACAGTGAAAATATGGACAAACTCAGCAACGAGGAACTACATGGAGTTCTCATGGCATATGAAATGAGACTTGATGAAGTAGAGGGTACTTCGCATCTAGAAACTGCATTCGTTGCATCTAAGAAAACCAATAAGGACAAAGAACCTTCAATTGAAAAGAAAAGGAAGATGATGGAGAAGGTATTTCAGATGAAGAATATGCTTACTTTACGAGAAAACAAAAAATTGGTAAGGGAAATTTCAAAGGTAAACTTCCATTGATATGTTTCGGTTGTGGTGAGCTTGGGAATTTCACAGCAAAATGCCTGAACAGAAGTGATGGCAACTCAAAAGGAAAGAAAGGCTTTAAGAAATTCAACAAGAAATAAAAAAGGAAAGGATCCAATGAAGACAGAAAAAAAGGAAAGAAGATAGCTCATCATCCGATGAAGACAGTAATAGTTAAGAAGAAGCCAATGAGAGAGTATTATTTATGGCCAAGCACAATAAAGAAGAGGTATCAAACAATGAAGAAGAAGGGTTGACCATAGAAGAATTTTCTAAGGAGGAAATCTGGCTTATAAAAGAGCTCAAGGCTGAGAAAATTTGTTCCAATACTCTTGAAGAACAAGTTCAAGGTGTCAAAATTGAAGTTGAAGAACACAAATGTGTTGAAGAGTCACTTCAAAAGAAGTTGGAAGAATCAACCAAGAAAGGGAAGCATTAGAAGCTGAAGTATTCTCGCTGCGTAAGGAAGTGAAGAAGGGAAAAATTGTCCAAAAATATGGCAATAGCTTAAGGGCATTGGAAGAAATCATCAACAATCAACGATCTTACAATGACATAACTGGCCTCGATTACAAAGAAGAAGGAGCAGGACCTTCTACAGCAAAATATAATGAACCTATGAGATTTGACATGCATGTAGACTTCATTGAACAAGATTCACAAGAACATCCTTGGAAGATGATTCCTCGACGAATATTTCCATCCAGGTACCAACATAATTTTGTTATTCATGTGGAAAATTTGGTCATAAAGATGTAGAATGTTGTCCTAGGAACCAATACAATTCCAGGAGATCCTTCAAATATGAACCTCCCAGGGCTCAACGAAACATCAATAGTTTTAAACATTTAAGAAATAATATGGAATGTTACAAATGTCAGAACTTTGGACACATAATGTCAGAACTTTGGACACATAGCCAGAGACTATAGGCTTGAAAATCCTCCAAAAGAATCTTTGAAGCCACAAAATGAATGAACATGGAAGGAGAAGAAGACTGATAATTGTGCTCTCGCTCTCAAGGCTCAAAACAACAAATATGTGTGGTATGTTGATAGCAGTTTCTCAACGCATATGACTGGAAATAGAAGGAAATTTGTATCTTTGAAAGAGAAGAAGGATGGAACCATATCCTTTGGAAATTATGGATCTTCAAATGTTATAGGATCAAGTACCGTCACTCTTGGAAGAAAAGATGTTATAGCCAAGAATGTTCTATTGGTTGAAAACATGAATCACAATCTGCTCAGTGTTGCACAAATGTGTGATCAAGGACACAAAATGCTATTCAACTCCACAAAATGTGAAATCAGGAAAGGCAGGTATGGTAAAATTGTGGCTACAACAATTCGAGCTCCAAATGACATATATGTTCTAGATGAAGCAACTAAAGCATGTCTACTAGCTAAAGAGGATGAAAGTTGGTTATGGCACAAACTAATGGGTCACATAAACTTTGACAATCTTGTCAGGATAAGCAAATAGGAAGTAGTATGAGAAATGCCGAAAATCGCAAAACCTTTTGACACACTATGTGAGGCTTGTTGGCATGGCAAGTAGACAAAAGTCCAATTTAAAACAAAAGAACACTTTGCAACACATCCATTGGAATTGATACATACTGATCTATGTGGTCCTGTGAGAACAAAAGGCTTAGATGGAGAATTATATTTCATGTTAATGATAGATGACTATACCAGGATGACAGCCATTTGTTTCCTAAAGAAAAAATGGAGTGCTTTAAGATCTACAAGAAGTCCCCGGATGTCGGTGTTTAAGAGGGTTAATATGGAGATTAGCTTGCGGGATGGCGCATGGCAGGGCCACATGGCCACCCAAGAGCTCACTCCTCGGCATTCTCCAACATTAATGCTACTTGGCCACCACCCCAAGCTGCATTTACTCCACTGCATAGAATGAGGTAGCTTCCTACGCAAGATAATGAAGCCTCCTTCACGCTCAAATGGCAATTTCCCTTGGCCCTCTGGCTCTGCCTCTGGTTGTTTCCTTCGGCTCTCTAGTTCAGCTTCTCATCCTTCTACGAATTTCCATCCCCTGCTCGCCATTTCTATGTAGATTCTGTCTCCTCCCTTGCGGTGCCACTGCTCTTCTGTGGCGGCTGAGCCTTTTCCCCGCATAGCGATTGTAAAGCGTTGCACTCTCGGTGGTTGCATTGAATTCCTTCCAGGGCACCATTTCTCTCAGAGTCCTCACTGTCAATTTCACCTTTCGGCTTCTTTTGGCTTCAATTTCACTCCCGCTCCTCAGATCCAACCTATTGACCCTGATTCCTCCCTTGCTCTGCATTTGCACCACCCCCATCACACCAGCATGCCCCGCCTCAGGCACAGTATGCGTTGTCGATGAGGGAGCAGTAGAGGCTGCGTCTCTCGCCTACCTTCCTCCTCCCGTTCTAGCTCTTTGGCCTCTTCTTTGGAGCATTCCTGGGGTAGATACCCCAATACGCACAGTGGCAGAGGTCGACTGCTTGGCTCCATTGCTCAGCCTCCCCCCTCGATTCCCCTGACGCATTCTCCGCCTCACTCGTCTCCCCCTGCCTCTGCACAGTCTCCCACCACTGCTCAATTTCAATTCCAATGCTCCTCTAATTGCCCTCTTGTCTTTGCTACCATCTCCCTTTATTTTCATGAGGTGGCCAGCAACAACCCCTGTCGTCTCTCGCCCATCCATCCGAAGCACCCCTACAGCTACCCGGGCCCCTCTGGTTCGTTGAAAACTCATCAAGCTTTGGCTGGGCACAATTCGGATTCGAATAGTGGCAGCAGCTCGGACTATTACAAAGAGCAGAACAAGCAGGATGGAGACAAAGGCGAGGTCGGAGTTACGCAGCAGAAAATGGCTCCAGGTCACCCTCCTACAGAAGGGGATGAATACAGATGTCTTATCATCGAAGAAACGCCTCCAGATTCTCATGACACATAGTTTTTTAGGTCTTCCTATGCTTATGGACACTAGTCTTTTAGTTTTGCTTTCTGCTTGCTATCATGCTTGGTACGTTTGCTCAATTTTATATAATGTTGGTTTCCTCTTTAGAGGCAGCACTCCAAACTCGTTTTGGGTTGGTTTCCCTACACGGGCAGCTCCATTTTTGGTTGTTTTGAGACAGAATGCCACTGAAACAGGCTAGTTCCGTAGAGGCCGGTGCCTCCATGTATCATATGTTTTATTAATGGATTTTACGCTTACTTAGAAAAAAAAAAGATCTACAAGGAGTTGGTCGAAAATGAGACTAATTTGAAAATAAAGTTTCTAAGATCAGATAATGGTGGAGAATTCACTTCCAAATTATTTCAGCAATACTGTGACGAAAATTGAATAAGAAGACAATTTTCAACAACACGAACATCTTAGCAAAATGGATTGTTTGAAAGAAAGAACAGAACCATACAAGAAATGGGTAGAACAATGTTGAAGGACTCAAAATTGGATGAAAAATTCTAGGTTCAGGTAATTGATACGATAGTCTTCATTATCAACTGAACTCTTCTCAGAAATAATTGCAACAAGACCCCATATGAATTATGGAAAGGAAAACCAGCTAATGTAAAATATTTCAGAATCTTCAGAAGCAAATGTTATATCAAAAGAGAAGATCAAAATTTGGGTAAACTTGAATCACATGTTAATGAAGGTATCTTTGATGGTTACTCATGCAAAAGAAAGGCCTATAAATGTTATAATCTAAGACAAAAACATATAGTGGAGAGCATAAATGTTACATTTGACGAATATGGTGTTCTAACGAATAATGACGAGGATATAGAATCTTTGAAACTTGAGACAGAGGTTGAAAAATACAGATAAAATTCTAAAACAAGAAGCAACTATCAAATAGGAAGAAGTAAATAATGATCATCAAGATATACCATAACAACAACAAGAAGTTCCTCCAAAGAGAATAAAAGAATGGATTCGAAAGAACCATCCATCAAATCAAATCATTGGTGACATAAATGAAGGTCGACATCTTCGTTCGTCACAACAAGCTCACATTGCTTTTCTAGCAACCTTTGAGCCTAATATTTTTGAGGAAGCCAGCCAGAATGAACATTGGGTAGCAACTATGAATGAAGAATTGGATCAAATCGAGAAGAATAAAATATGGGAATTAGTTCCACGACCAAAAGATAAAAATGTCATTGGGACTAAATGGGTGTTTAGGAATAAATTGAATAAACATGGACGGGCTACCAGAAACAAAGCAAGATTGGTTTGCAAAGGCTATGCACAAGTGGAAGGAATTGATTTCGATGAAACATTTGCACTAGTTGCCATAATGGAAGCCATCCGAATGTTTCTTGCCTATGCATGTTCAAGAAAAATCAAAGTCTACCAAATGGATCTTAAGCCAACATTTTTGAATGTTGAGAAGAATAAGTTTACATTGAACAACCTAAAGGTTTTCTACTATTAGAAAAAGAAGACTATGTTTGCAGGTTAAAGAAGGCTCTATATGGTCTCAAGCAGGCTCCCAGAGCATGGTATGCTCGTCTTGATGGATATCTACGTCAACAAGGGTTCAAGAAAGGTATTGTTGATAGCAATATTTATGTACAAATAGACAAAGATAATTTAACAATCGTTGAGGTATATGTGGATGATATAATATTTGGTAGCAAGGAAGATCGATTAAGTCATAAATTTTCTACAAATACGTAAAGTGATTTCAAGATGTCTTTAATTGGTGAGCTAACATACTTCTTAGGGCTTCAAATATCTCAGCAAGAGAAAGGAATTTTTATATGTCAAGCCAAGTACATCAATGAAATGCTGAAGAAATTAAAAATGGAAGATTGCAAACCCGTCCTTACTCCGATGGTAACAGGTTGAAAATTGAGCATAGACAACTCATCTAAGGATGTGGATCAGAGGTTGTACAGATCTATGATTGGTAGTCTTCTATATGTAACATATGCCCGACTAGATGTTATGCAAGAAGTTGGACAAGTAGCAAGATTCCAAGCAGCACCAAAAGAATCACATATTATTGTTGTCAAAATAATTTTTCGATATCTAAAGGGAACAGAAGAATATGGCTTGTGGTATCCCAAGGGTAACAATCTCATTATTCAAGCCTTTACAGATGCAGATTGGGCAGGAAGGGTTGATGATCGTAAGAGTACTAGTGGAGCAGCATTCTATCTAGGTGGTTGTCTCGTATCATGGTTGAGAAAAAAGAAAACCTCAATCTCGTTATCTACAGTAGAAGCAGAATACATTGCAGTGACAACATGTTGTACTCAAGTCCTTTGGATGAAACAAACTTTGCAAGATCTTCAAGTACAATTTAGTGATCCTATTCCCATATTCCGTGACAACACCAGTGCCATCAGCATCTCCAAGAATTCTGTCATAAAAAACAAAACACATTCCGATCAAATATCATTTTGTTAGAGAACAAGTCACTGAAAAGAATATAAAACTTGAGTATGTTGGTCCAAAAGAACAAATCGCTGATGTCTTCACTAAACCTTTACCTCGTGAAACATTTGAATATATTCGCCAGAAGCTTGGGATTCTCCCAAGTTATCATTAGATTTTCCTTATTCACAATATAAAGGGGGAGTGGAAGTGTGTACGGGTCCGCAGGATGGTTGTGTGTCACGGGGCGTTACCCTTTTCCATTGATGTCAAAGGGGGAGAGAATTTTGTAGGAAGAGGTGTCATGATCGTAGGGGGAGTACTTGTGTTGCCATCAATGCCAAAGGGGAGACTATTGATCAGCGGTTGTCATTGATGTCAACCCAAGCAGCACCAGGGGCTACCCAAATATTGCATGGGAATTTTGACGTACCAAATTAATATATTCTGGGTCAATGATTCCTTTGATGGTTTCTACTTGTCCAGATGTTTCCATTGATATATGGCACGCCATGTAATTCTTCACGGTTTGAGAGATATTGATGTTTGAAGTTTGTACCCCTAGTTAGTGGGCTAAAACCCCATGGGGTTGTGGCATGGATCATTGAAAATTGATAATTAATATTTTTTTAAGCCCATAAAATCCCTCCCACATTCACTTGTTGAAGCCCCTCTCAACCTAAGCATTTATATAAATTGTGATCCTCATATCCTCCTTATGCAAGGGATTTCACCATCTGAAACAGGTCATTATGGAACTTTTGCTCTAACTTTGTTTCTATGAAGGTTCAGAAGCTGAGATTTTTATGAGGTGAAGCTAAAATCTTGAGGAAGCTCCTGTAAACATTTCAGATCAAAGAATCTGTGGAAGTCATTTTTTTTTGCAGGCTCCTGAAATTCATATCAAAGAAGTGACCTTGGAAAATTTGTCATAAATCTCTCTCCGAGTATCGGATTGGAATGCTATAAAAAGTGATGGATAGTTCCCAGACTGTAGTTTTCACTCTATCAATTTCAGAGCCGAATTCAGAAACAATGGCACATGGAACATCGTACAATTTTACTCTACTAAAACAGTACATAATTAGGGAATTGTGAGAGATTGGGCACAACTCTCTCTTGAAGAATCCAAATTGGATCAGATCTGTGGCATTGGAAAGAAGACTCAGAGGAATACTATAGGACAAAAATTCACATATTAGGGATCTAAAATAACAAAGATACACTAGATTCAATATCGAGCTCCTAGAAGGCAAGAAAAATCTAGAACATGTGTTGTCAAGGGATGCAAAGGACCAGACTTTCTAGGGCAACAAAGCAAAACAAGGTGCAACAGAGGGTAGCATGACAAGATCAGCAACCAAGGTGCAAAACAGCAGCAAGAAGTTCATCACATGAAGTCTTCAAGTGGGCAGCACTGCATATAGTCACTGTAAAGGTATCAATGTACTAAGTCATTGTAAATACATTATTGTAAAAATTGTTCTAGTGTCTCTCTACCAAGAGTTGAAGAGGTAGTGTTGGGAGGTCTAGGATCATCATTAGGTGGTTTTGTCATAGTTTGGGTTGTGATCTAGTGCGTCTTCTTCTTCTACATCATTCTATATCATTGTAAAGTGGACCATTTTCCTTGGTACGGGAGTCCGTTCTTCTTTTATTCTTCTATAGGGTGATAGGGTGGTGCTAGGGTGAGTTGTAGTTGATTGGGTGTTGGGGCATCTGTTCAGTTGACTACTAAAGAATCTCGGGCATTTTAGCGTCCATCCAGTCGAAGTTGGAGAAGAATACTTTGCTATATTCTAGGAAGTTAGAGCTTTATTTTCAATTGGAGTTGAATATTAAATAATTATTAGAAAAGCATTAGGTGGTTTTTGTCCCAGAGTGGGTTTCCACCTTAAAAACTGTGTGCATTTGTGTTCCTTTTTTTACTTCTATCATTGTACAAACAATGATAATAATTGTAGTTTAGCTAATTCTCTAATTGAAAGGAATACTGATTCACCCCTCCTCTCAGTAATTCCAACACACCATGTACTTTGCCCCTACTAAACTGAGTGCAACTAATCTTTTTTTTTTGTTGTACCAAGAAACTGATGTTGATCCAATGTTGAATATGCCCCCTGATGTGCTCTTCCTGAGAGACGGATTCCCTTCACAATCTGCATTTGTGAAGCCTTGAAGCTTCACTCCCTCTATCTGTCTGTACAATAGCCCAAACTATGTAGTGCCTTTGAGGTATCTCAACACATGCTTTCATGCCTTAAAAAATAGCTTGGTAGGCTAAACCATAGCTTGACTAAGTTGGTTAACCACATAGCATATGTCTAGTCGTGTGTTCACCATATACATGAGTTAACCGACAAGCTTCCTGTAGATGGTAGCATATACTACTTCGCCTGAAGTAGCATTCTCCTTCCTCCAGTTTCCTGATAAAGGAGTCTCCATGGGTTTACTGCCCTTCATGTGGAACTTCCTAAGAATATTTTTGGCATGCTTTCCCCGAGATAAAAATAGCTCCCCATATCTTTTCCAAATTTCCAATTCGAGGAAATAGTGTAAGAGCCCCATTTCCTTCATCTCAAATTCTCTTGAGAGATCCTCTTTGCAAGAATTGATGAGCTGCTCATCACCTGTCAGTATCAAATCATTGACATAAAGTACAATTATCAAAAGTTTACCTTCAACCACAATATTGTAAAGGTTCGCATCTACTTCACTCTTAGTGAGTCCCAACCCAATGAAGTAGATGTTCATCCTAGTGTACCAAGCACGAGGAGCTTGCTTTAGCCCATACAGTTCTCTCTTTGTCTAAGGTCTCAAGACCTTCTTGGTGCTCAATGTACACTTCTTCCTCAATCACTCCAATGAGGAAGGATGCCTTTACATCCATATGATGTATTTGCCATCCCATCTGCATTGAAATTTAAAGTATGGATTTGATTGATGAGTACCTTGTGACTGGTGCAAAGGTTTCATCATAATCAATACCCTCCACCTGAGAAAAACCTCTGGCCAAAAATTTGGCCTTGTGTTTCTCCACACTCCCATATGCTGCTTGATTCAAATTGTAGATCCACCTGAATCCTAAAGTCAACTTCCCCTCTGGTCTTGGGAAAAATTCCCATGCATTTTTTATGATAATGGAGTCATACTCCTCAACCATGGCATCAACCCAAATTGGTTGTTGCATTCCTTCCTCAAAATAGGATGGATCTATCTCTAACCCTTCGCTCACAAGAGACATGTATCCAGTTTATCACTTTGGGGACCTTCTCTACCTACGTTGTGATGTGGATTCTCCCACATTCTCTCTAGCATCAAGCACCAACATGTCATCCTCTATACTGTGCTTCCTTCTATATTTTGATGGCTCTGCATGAATGGGTTCTTTCAGTCTCTATTCCTCTACTTGTGGGTTCTCCACATCTTGAGATTATTCTTTTGGAGCCAAGATCTCCTCAACTCCATGCATTTGAAGGTCCCTCTCAAGGGAAACTTGCATGGCCTTCTCTTCATCGAATTTCACATCTCTTCTTACCATTGTCATCATGTGTGTTTGCAAGTACACCCAATAGTTTTTAGGTGTATCAGTGTACCTCACAAATATCCCCAACTCAGTTGTTGGATCTAACTTCTTCCTCGCATATTTGGTTACATGGAAATAATCTATTGAACCAAAAAATTTAAAATGCGACACATCTGGTCTCTTACCTGAAAAAAGCTTCCTCTGGCGTACTCATCCCAAGTATCTGATGAGGACTTATGCTTTGTAGAAATATTTTTGGGTTTCATTCTTCTGCCCACATATGCAACGGTAGGCCCTGATCATGCAACATTGCTTGTGTTGCTCCCACAACATTTTTGTTCTTCCTTTCTACAAACCCATTCTGCTGTGGGTTATGAGTTGTTATCAATTCCCTTTGAATTCCGTCTGAAGCACAGAAGTTATTGGATTCATTAGAGACATATTTTCCACCATTATCGCTCCTCAAAACCTTCACCTTCTTCCCTATATATTTCTTGACAAGTTCTTTGAACTCACAAAGCTTTGAGAACGTCTGATCTTTCTTCTGCACGAAGAAAATCCAACACTTGCATGAAAAATCATCTACAAAAATAACATAATACCTATGTTTGGTTGTGGAAGCTATAGAGAATGGTCCATACACATCTAAGTGAACTCTCTCAAGGATTTCCTTTGCTCGACTTTCCTTATCATGAAAGGTGGCTTTGGTATGCTTCCCCAATGTACACCCTTTGCGTGTATCTTTCTTCTCAAATACACCCTTTGGAAATCATATAGAAATCTGCTACATGATCTTCAAAGTGCCATGGTGTCACATGGCCAAGAATTGTGTGCCATAACTCACCAATGTCTCAGCTCTCCACATTCTCTAATTTTGTTCTCAATGAAGAAAAATCTTATACATCCAATTTGTATAGGTTATTTACTCGAACCCCATGATTCTTCACTTGTCTCGTGGCCTTGTGACGAAGGAACGCTTTTCCTTTGCTAAATATCATATCATAGGAACATACATGACATCATTTAGTGTGAGAGGAGTACTTGACTCCCTTTGAAATTTAAGTGTACCTATGTTGGTAGCACTATACTTCCCATAATCTCACATCTCAATGTGATTTTGGAGATCCTTCTCCTCTAAGCTACTGCATAATTCTTTGTTTTCGGTGATATGGAATGAAGCTCCACTATCTAAGTACCACACCGAACCCATCACCGATGAAACCATGCATGTGATGAGTGTGAAATCCAACTCAAACTTTGAAGCAAGTGCTTCACCTGCCACTCCTCCTAAGGGGTTATTTCTAGTCTTCTTGTGTGAACACTTTGTAGCACAATGTCCAAGCTCATGACAGTTATTTTCTTTTACCTTTGACATGTCTCGCTTATTTCCCACCTGATCGAAATCCGATTTGGAATGGGATGCCTTTCCTTTCTATTTCTTCACCTTTCCATCCAAGGCACAATTCTCCTCATCATAAGTATTTGATGATTTTTCATCTCTGGTGTTATGCTGATTATCTTCTTGTACCAAGTCAGAACACAGTCACTCCCACTTTGGTAGCTTCTCCCTCCCATTCACTAAGTCTTGGTAGATATGACAACTTGTGGGAAGGCCTAGAAGTGCTAGGATCACCAAATCATCATGGGCAACTCTCAAACCAACACTTCCAAGCTCAGCTCGACATTGAGTGAACTTCTTCAAGTATTTCGCTATTATGTCGCCCTTCTCCATCTTGATCTTTCTGAGCTTGTCCTTCAACGCAAAATTCATGTGGTATTTTTTATTCTGAAACAGACCTGTTAAGGCCTTCCACATATCATATGGAGTTTCCTTTCCATGGAGATTCGAGACAATATGATATAAAAATCATTCTAATAGAATCCTTCTCGCCTTTGCTACATTCTTATTCCATGCATCAAGAAGCATATCATCTGTTGTTGTGGGCTGGGGAATATCACTGTCTATAAATTCCTTAGTTCATTTTCCTCCAACACTGCCTCCATCATGTCCTTCCAAGCTATGTAATTCAAATTACCCTCAAGGGCATATTCGAGTCTCATTCTAGAGAAAGACATCCTGATATGTTGCTGGTCTTGAAGAATAAATATGCAAATTTGATTCACCTGTTGAAAAAAAAAAAACTCGGGTTCTTCTCTTCTATAGTGATTCTTGCTATGATACCATGTAGAAAATCCACATAGATTCAACTGATATTATAATATGATAAAATAAAATACTTGAATATATTATACAAATTGTGGAAATCAATTATGATCGCACAATCACATGAACAAGAAAGAGAAAGAATTTCAATCACACAACACAAATATGTATTTTGGGAAAGCCTCAGCTAAAAAACCTGTTATTTATATATTGCATTAAGTCAAGAATATGAAACAATACAATGCTTCTCTCAAGCTTGAGATCTCTCTGCACTATCTTTGACTATCTCACTCTGATTCGAGCAAGAATGGTCAGATACTTAACCAATTTCTTGCCTCAGGGTTGCTCAGCCTTGCTTACACATTCCTGGAGGAATTGAGCCCATATTAATTAGGAAATTCCAAATAATTTATTAAGAAATTCATCTAAGGCATCCTATTGACCTCATGCATGACTAGTACAATTTTCTAATTATACAATTGATAGCTGATGCAGGAGTAGTTAGACTTAGCCAGCAATGTGATAGGTTGATCACATGTTGTGGCTAACTAAGGGTTGGAGGACAAGTGCTTAGTTAAATTTTAATTAATCAAATGTATGTGAGTAGTTTATTTATTGTTAAATTTCGAGAAAAAAAAAGGAAAAGTGGCAAGTTGATCCTCCTTCCATGGAGATCAAGCCATGGAGTTTAGATTATTTGGTTATAATAGGATGTGAGGGATTTGAACAGAAATCTAATCTAGGATTCTATTGAGAGAAGAGAGTAGTTGAATAGATAAATTAGGGATAGTGAGAGATTTTTGGGATTTGAACTAAATTAGTTCATGAATCCTTTTCTTGTATAAATTGTAAGCTCTTGAAGCAATAAAAAACAGAGAGGAATGCGAGTGTGATCGATGATAGAAGGGATTTTATTTTAAATCCTACGGGCTTTGATTGAAAAGAGGAGAAAGGCCATGTAAAGGCATATCAGGCCAAATCTTGATTGTAAAGAAGGTTTTTACTGATATTTGTATAATTCATAATTTATGAAGGTTTGACTACAGTATATTTTGTTCTCATTTTGCTATGCTTTGGAAATCCGTGGATGGCTGACTCTATGGTTGAGGGAAAATATTCATTACTTGAATTTTGTGTGGAATTGATTAAGGAAATTAGCATCGATCACAGAATGGATCGATGCTATTGAAAGAATCGTTTACTTTTAAATTGAAGTATAAATTTTCCTGAATGTATTGTGAAAGTGAAATGTTGGTTTCAAAAAGAGGGTTTTATTACATATTCTATCGTGTAACACACAATACAAATCGTGAATATCAGAGAGGCTTTTTGTAATAGAAATCAAGCTAAGCATGGTATGACTACCAGAGAGGCTTTGGCTTGTCCGAATCATGAAGTACTAATACATTGAACAACACTGGTGTATGCGGAGAGGATTTTGAGCATTTAATGAAGGTTATTTGAACTTAGAAGCAAAGGGCAGAGGTTTTAAAAGCCTGTTTGAATTGTTAAATTGAATAAGTAGCACAATGAAACCTTGGTCAAAGGCAAGGAGAAACGGTCAAATTATATGGTGAAGGGAATTTGTGAATTCATATCAAGTAGAATGGAATCGTTGGAGCAGCAGGGGTTGTTCGAATTTTAAACAAAGTGTATGGAATGAGGGCGCAGAGTTAGAAGCCAAAATCTGAGTGGAATCGATGGAACAAAAAATAAATTTGTATTTAAATGTGATTTAAACCAAAGTTTGAAGGTTGGTGGTTTTTGAAAACCATACCACTGTTCTCGCGCAGCGTTTGAGCCAAGAGCAGTTTTTCCCTTTGGGAACGCGATAGCGTTAAGCGCTTGACACGTAGTATGGAAGTGGTATTCCATTACCACGAATTTCGCGTGTGATTTTGTTGTTAAAGTTTGAAAGAAAAGTGAGTGCGATATCCATTCGATCTTAAATAGTTGAGATCTGGTGGTGTTCGTAAGCGAAACTGCGCAGGAGTTAGCAAAGGGATTTGATGAGCAACGGATGGTAAGTGGTAAGTTATATATGTTGTGGGCCCGATCAATTATTATGTTAATATATGAGTTTAAATGTTGTGGAACCAAAGATTTATGTGCTCGACCTTTTAATCCAAAGTTAGGGTTGATATCAAATATAAATATCGATATTTGGATTTTAAAGTATGGAATATGGGTTAGTGAAATTTGCGCCGAGTATATATTAATGTGTGTTGGCCAAAATCACATATATAGTTTTATATTTTGGGTTGTTATCCAAATTTGAAATATTCATTCGATGAATTCATGAAGTGAGTTTGGATTACGGTTTAAACTATAGGTTTTGGAAAAAGGTAAAGCTTCCGCATATGAAATTTGGTATGTATGGTTTCATAACCATAGAGTATGAGATAAAGCAAGCTTCCACATGAATAATTGATTGTTTGGTTTGACATTCATTTTATGTGCATTGAAGGAGTGAATGTGGGTACAGCAGCTTAGGCTTCTATCAATAGCTCTCTTCCCTTTAACTCCAATATCAACTGGGCCTTCCTTAGAACTTATATGCAACAACTATTTATAGTCAATTATCAGTTATATGATTGATCATTGCATGTGAATTAAATCATATTTAATTCACTGGACCTCTCACTTGTTCGTCACTTAGTTAGAACTAGTTAAACTGATTTTAACTCAAATAATTAAATTCAATAATTACAACTCTAAATAAACTGTAACTGGGCCCCCTAAAACTTAGAATGAACTCTACATGTCTCTAGTTTGACTCCCAACTTGAATTGAATGAGCTAACTAAGTCTTCCTGACTCAGTTAACTCGTACAAGTTGTCATGTGATCTGGACTTACAATTTCCTTCTAATTTAATTAATGGAAAATTGAATTAGAAGCCCTTGTTACACTAAAATTGTCACCATGACGTTTTACTGTCTGTGTAGGTTCATCATTACTCATACAATACTCTCTTAGAAGTCTACAAACATCAAGTTCCTAAAACCAAGCCTTGAAATTGAGAGAAAAGCTTATAAAAGTCATAAAAATACTTGTACCACACTTTCTCTTAGTATTACCTGCGGTGCCGCATCTGTTTGTCCTAGAACATGTGGAACCGGCCACACTTTTTCTCCATTAAAGGTATGGATCTGTCCAACAAAATGGCGACTTCGCTGGGGAATGGATCTTGAACTTAGTTTTCTTTTATTTTTGACTTGTAAAATTATTTTTCTGATTTTGATCGATTGATACTGGTTTGGGTAATTTATACCTATAGAATCCCCGAAAAGTATTCTAGGATTTTTTATTTTTCTTTAAGTTTTCTAGTCTCCGCACTTTGTCTTTAGGCAGGCACAGTGCGGTCATCTCCGTTGTTTTCCTGTATACATAGTGCGGCACCACACCTGTTTACACTAAAACCTGCGGACCCTGAGAAATTTTTTGAAAAACTTAAAATTCTCTTTTCTAGGATCGGCTTGCAAGATTCTCAGTATATACCCAGACTTTTTTTTTATGTCAGAAAGCTTTGTGTGAGTGTTTTTTATTTCAGTTTTTTTTTTAAGTTTTGAATGATTTTCTACAAGATATGCATGTTACAAGTGATTTTAGCTTTGTCTTTGTGTCACTCAAAGATTAGAAACCTCTGTATACCTTAGATCACTGGTCTTTGACTTCATAGCAGAAATTGTTTTACGAGAATTAAATCCCATTTTCTCATTTGCAAATCTTTAAAAACTTTTTCATTAAGTTTTGAATTTCACTTAAAAAACCATAATTGGATGTTTTTGAGTTTTTTCTGATTTCAACAAAGGATTTCTTAGTTAGATTACAAAATAAGAAAAACATCTCAAAATATTTAAAGTTTTGATTTCAGATTTAATTCTTAGAATTTTTAGATCTCGAAATTAGTGTTTTTAGTTTTGAGTGTTATTTCTAGAAAATGTATTTTTCTTTTGGAGAATGTTTGATTGTAGTTTCGATCTTGAATAATAAAGGGATTTCTTTTTGATAAATTGATCATTCTGAGTTCTCATAAGATAAGATTTCTTTTCATATGTTCTTGTTTAGAAGGAAAGAATTGTTTTAAAAGATTGCATTTCTCAACTCTTTCTTTTAGATAGAATTCATCGAAAGGAAATGAATTGTTTCTCATAATTGATGCATTTTTAGTGTATTTTGAGTCGGGTCACTACATATCATCAAAGTTTCACTTTCATACCTATTTTCCTAAGAAACAACCTATTAAAAGCAACGCTTAAATTAAAATCAATCTATTAATTTTTATATTTATAGGACTCTTTTCACCAACATAGCTTAGGCTAGTGTCTTGGAGTAGGGAGTAATTAACTCTCTGAGACAACTAAAACAAACAAGTAGTCAATCTTGTGGTAGGAAAAATCCAATAGTATCTTGTATGATCTGGGAAGCTCCTACTAAAGGAGTCAAGCACGAGATCATATCCAAACCAGTGAGGTGATCAATTATATCTCATTGGGAACGATAGAAGATGTGTGCGTATTAACAACAGTAAACCTCGGATTGACCATTGTCAAGGAGCCTAGGGTCACTTGTTAGTATACCTTGGATTATTTCAAGGAGCCTTCAAGGGGATTGAGATTTTTTACTCTGCCCTTGCGCGTATATCGGATCGTACACTGTTCCCCCAGGTATATTTGTTTTTGGTTGTGACCTTAGCGGCCATTAACTTTAATATTTTTTCCTAAGGTGACAGTGGGGGAAATATCCCACTGTACCTGGAGCAGACGTCAACTAGACTCACTTGGAATCTTCAGAGGGTTATCTTCACTCGAGATGTTTTAAGTGGAGAAACTTGCACTGGTCTGTTTCATTAAGTAGGTTGTCGGGGTAACTGTTCCAACCGCCATTTCTACATTAAAATACTACGATGTTGGATTTAATCATCAGCTAGTGTTTTTAGTATGGGAATCTATTGTTTATGTGTGGTTTGATCTCCTAGATTTTATAAGCGTTTGATCATTTGATTGTCTCCTTAGTGACTTTAGGATTTTTTATTGAAATTTTCTTTGATTGTGTGTGATTAATAATTTTTAATCGTGGCTGAATTACCAAGACAATCGTGTAGACTTCAGGGGAAACCCCCTGAGTATACACCAAGCCAACTTGAAGGAATGAAAGCTCTGGTACCGCATAGTATCATCAGAATTAGATCAATAGAACTAGGAGAATCATCCATAATTACTCATCCTGATTATCATGAAGTAAATTAATCACAAACAACAGAATATATTCAAGGGCCAATTTCAATTTTCGAAATCACTGACATTGCTTCTAAAACCAGTGAATTAGCTGAAGAACCTGAAATTTCTGAGCCAGAAACTGAACCTGCTGTGTTGGAATCATCTTCAGGATTTGTTACTCTGACTTCTAGTGATCCTGATTCACCTAGAGTAAGACATCGCATTACCGAAAACCTTCCTTCTGATCTCATATGTATTGAAGAACGTTTTGGTCCAGACGAAGACTTAGTTCTTCCCGAAACCCAAGAAACTTTGAATCTTAGAGAGCGTGAATCAATATTCTGCAGTCCTTTTAGAACTGACGCTTGGTATTTATCATTGACAGATTTTTTACAAAATGCAGGTCTTACTTATTCACCACCCCGAATTCCTTTTTACCCTACACCAAGAGGCTATCAACCTTCATTAGCTATGTCGGGTGAGTCATCTATGTTTTCTGAATCTCCAAAAACAATTTTATATGTTGGTTCGTCTGTTCCTCCAGGATCCCAGTCACTCTCTGGTACCTTCTCAAGAGAAACTCCTCAACCAATTGAACAAATGTTATCATCTGGTACAAATGGAACAAACACTGGAACGTTGAACAAAAAACATATTTTTATGATGTCTGGAAATATTCCAAATCCTCAACCTCAAGGAAGTCAGTTACCGCCTGGGGGGGCAACCTCAAGGAAGTCAGTTACCTCCTGGGGGGCAACCTCAAGGTAGTCAATTACCACCCGGAGGGCAACCTCAGGATAATTTTTTACCACCTAGAGGTAAACCTGTAGGAAAATATTTACAGCCTGGGGAGAAACCTCAAGGACAGTACATACCTCAAGATCAATATCAACCTCAAGGAAAATACATACCTTAGGGTCAATATCAACCCCAGAGTCAGTTCATACCTCAGGATCAATATCAACCCCAGATTCAGTACGTACCTCAGGGTCAATATCAACCCCAAATTAAGTACATGCCTCAAAGTCAATATCAACCTCAAGGTCAGTACCCAGCTCAAGGTTTTCAACCTCCTTCAGGTCATCGATTATTACAAGGATTTGGAAATTTTCCAGTTAATTATCAAACTTACGTTTAGCCTGGTTATGTTCCTTCATATGCACAACCTTCTATGGGTCAATATTCTAGAATTAATATGGTGTGGGGTCCATCTCAAATTCAACAGACCAACCTGTCCAGCCTACCATTCAAGTCTCTGCACTTGGTTCTGTTCAGCAGCCTGGGCCTAGTACACCTAGAACTGTGCCTCAATCTTCTGCTACTGCTGCAACTTTTGTTCAACCTACCACACCTATTCTAGAGTATCTGCAACTCTTGTTTCTACTACCCCTGTATTAGTGCAAATTCCTCAAGTATCTGTGCCACAATCAGGACCTACAATTCAGACTACGGTCCAGATGCCTACAGGACAATCTGGTACAAGTACGATTCTCACTAGTCAACCAAAATTTACTTATCAATCGTACCAGGGGTAGTATCAATTTGGACATGCTACACAAAATCCAACATATCAGTATCAGTCGTATCCTGGGTATACTTATCAAGTACCTCAAAAACCCCAATATGGTCCGGTTAATCCTGGTTATCCAGGAGGTTTCACAATTCCCAATGTGTATCCAATTTCAAGATATCCTGGATATCCTCCTCCTGGAACTGGTTTGATCACACAAGGTTATCAAGACCCTAGCTGTCGGTTACCGTTCATAGCAACTTTAGATTTACTTGATCTATTGCACCTTACGAATGATCGCATATTTTATCTTCCATATTGGCCGCCGATGCCTAATAATTTGCCCAATGATATTCCAAAGTTTGAAGGTAAGTCAGGAGAAGATCCATCTAATAATGTTATGACTTATCACCTCTGGTGTGCATCCAATTCACTAATCGATGATTCGATTCGATTATGTATTTTCCAGAGAACTCTCATTGGTCTAGCTGCCAAATGGTACATTGAGTTACCACGAGGCTCATTTAATAATTTTAATGCACTAGCTACTACTTTCTTAACCCATTTTCAGTTGACTGTCAAATACGACAATGGCACGAAATTTTTGATCTCATTAAAACAATCTATGTCTACATACATATCTGATCATATTCATGAATGGAGACGTAGGAGACGTTTAGTGAAATTCTTTATTCCGGATCAAATTTTGGCTGAATGGTTTATCAAATCATTATTGCCCAAAATTACTGAAGATGTGGCCAAAGGAGGTGTTGTTACAGAAGAGCAATTCATTGCGCAAGCTCAGTACCTTGACCTTGTATATACACAGTCAAGTACTCTGTATGACAAAATTCTCGATTTACCAAGACTTGATCGGTTAACTACAACTCCTTCAAGATCTCATGCCGCTGATGGTGTAATTGTTTCTGTTAGCACTAGCAAGAGTAAGAATAAATCTTCCAAGACGACTTCTCCTATTATAAATTTACCCGATTCACCAAAAAGAGATTCTTCCATTGAAACTTCTGTCGATATTCATGTTGTGGAATCATCTACAGCCAAACCTAAAACTGGTGGTAAGAAGAAAGGTAAGAATAAAAACAAAAATTCATATTCAAAAGATAAAAATGATAAAAATGAACCAACTGATGATAAACGAAAACCTCGTTATCCTTGTCTGATTTGTGATGAGGATCATTTTACTAAAGAGTGCCCGCATAGAGCCGAGGTATCGAAATTCGTTAAGGGTTTTCCCATACCTGTTGTCTTGAAGGATCCATTTCCTGCTCAAGATAGTAACATGATTGGATCTTCCTCGAATACGCTAGAAGATATCTTGATGGTTGCAACGTGATCGCAAGATTATTGTAGTAAAAGTCCTGTTGGTGGTAAAGAAGTAGAAAATTCTAATTCAACATCAACTACATCTCCCTTAGCCTCTGATTCGTTACAGATCGAGAAACCAAATCCTGACTTAGTAATCAAACCGTCTGCTAAAGTTGTACTTCGTAAATTAGCTTTTAATCCACATGCGAGAGTTGCTCAGAACTACAATATCGTTGAAGACTTGGCGGTTTCCCCTTCAACAATGTCGGCTTTGGAAGTGCTGCAATCATGTCCAACACAAAGAAAGTTACTATTGTTAGCCATAGGAGCCATAGATATTCAGGATTCGAACCTAATGATCTTCGATTTGGAAAATTTTACACCCCACCTACCCCATCAAATGGCTTTTCAGATTCCAGTACTAGTAAAAAACAAACGTTTCTTTCGTACTGTTATTGATGAAGGGGCTTCTATGTTTATCATGTTGTTAAAATGTTGGAAATCACTTGGTTCTCTGACACTTAACCAATCATCGACTATCCTCAAAGCTTTCGATGGAAGAGGATTCCATCCGTATGGTATTTTACAGGATCTACCTATAGAGGTCGAAGGAAAAACCGTTAATCTAGATGTTGAAGTGGTTGATGCCCCTCTGGATTACAACCTTCTCATGGGTCACAGTTGGTCTTACGCCATGAATTTTGTTGTATCATCGCTCTTTCATCTCATCATGTTTCCTCATAAAGGAAATATCATTAAAATAGATCACCTCTCATATTATACATCCGACCCAGCCACTACTAATAATATCCAACATGTTGTAAAATCGACTATCCCTTATAAAGATGTTGGAGTAGGTTTAATTAAAGATTCTGCTTTACTGTGAACTTTTTCCGTGCCCGCTCCCAACGTACTGCCTCCTATTGCTAACATCAATATGATTACATCAAGTACTATTTCCTTTGATGATCCTTGGATAGTACCTTCAAACTTAGAACTGTATTCTTTCGATGGCGTGATGCCTTTCAGTCCTTTTGAATTAGCATATCAGGAAGTATAGTCATTTTCTAATACTCCTTAAACTAAACCTGATCTAGTGAGTGTGATCAATGAGGAATCACTGTCCATATTGAGCTCAACTTCACCATTAATTCTGGATCTTGTTCAACAAATATTCAATACTGATGAGCATATTCGTGAATGTTTGTCTATAGAAGAATTACCATGGGAAGATCTACATCATCGATCTTTGTTTTTACCTGATCTCGATCATTTTGAAACTGATTTTTGCTCCATTTTTACCGTTGATTATGTCAACGAACCCCAGAAACCTCTCATGAATTCTGATTTTGAATTGAACTTAGCAAACATTTCTACGATAGTTCCTATTGACATCTCATTGAATCCAGGAATTGTTGAAAACACTAATATAGGTGCTTCTTCTATGCCAGATGAAATCCAAGCATATAAAGCCCTATTTCAAGAATTCCGTGACATTTTTGCCTGGTCATATGAAGAAATGCTAGGAATCGATCCATCAATTGTTGTTCATGAAATTAAAACATACCCGGATGCTAAACCCGTCTGACAAAGATTACGTCAGATACATCAGCGAAAAGTTGTCGCTATTAAAGTAGAAGTTGAGAAATTACTTCGTGCAGGTTTTATTTATCCAATTCCTTTAACGGATTGGGTATCTAATATGGTTCCTATTAATAAAAAACAAGGTACAATACGAGTATGTATCGATGCTAGGGATATAAATCGAGCTTTCCAAAAGACAATTATCCAACCCCTTATATTTATCAAATTATTTATTATTGTGCCAAAAGTGAAATGTTTTTGTTTATGGATGGATTTTCGGGCTACAATCAAATCAACATACTCCTTGCTGATCAACCCAAAACAATTTTCATTTTTCCGTGGGGGACTTTTGCTTACTGCAAATTACCTTTTGGACTTAAGAACGCTGGCGCAACTTTTCAGAGGGCAATGTCTTATGCATTTCATGAAATTAAACACATTTTGCAACCCTATATCGATGATTTACATGCTCATTCATCGTGCAGAGTAGATCATCTTACTCATCTACGAGCTATCTTTATGAGATGTAGGTATTATAGGATTCGTCTGAATCCTCACAAATGTGTCTTTTGTGTTGAATCTGGACGATTGTTGGGATTTTTTGTCTCAAAGGAAGGCATTCGTGTCGACCCATCGAAGGTTGAGGCTATCATAAATTTACCTCCTCCTTCTACTCTTCGCCAACTCCCTTGACGTTGATTCATTCCTAACTATGATGAGTTAACCAAAGGTTTTGCCAGGTTGTTAAAGCAGAATATTCCTTTCTTTTGGGACGAGATCGTTGATCGATATTTTGATTCTCTTAAACACGCATTGACCCATGCACCATTATTGCATCCTCCCAATTACAACCAGGATTACTTTTTATACCTAGCAGCCTCCAATTCCACGATTGGCATGGTCTTAGTTCAGGAAGATGAATTCCACAACAAACATGTGATTTATTATCTCAGTCGCAATCTGCATCTAACCGAAATCAAATACTCACATGTGGAGAAATTGGCCTTGGTAGCAGTTCAAGTTGTCCAACGACTTCATCATTACATATTGTTACGCAAAACAACAGTGATTTCTGATTGTAACCCTATGATGTATATTTTGACCAAACAACTGCTAGGGGGAAAATACTCCAAATGGATTGTTATCCTACAGGAGTTTGATTTGGAATTTGAAAAATCCAAATCAAAGAAATCATTGGTATTCGGTGAACTTATGTGTGACTTCCCAAGTATGGACACAGAAACTGTGATAGAACATCCGATCGCGGATGAATCTTTGTTTCTTATCAGTACCATCAATCCTTGGTATGGATATATCATCATTTATCTCCAAACCCAAAATTTTCGGCCCGAAATCTCACGATCACAATGACGAAAAATCAGTTTCCAATCTCATCAATATCATATTGTTGGTGACACACTATACCGTCGTGGTGCGGACTCTGTTTTTCGACGTTGTCTCACTCTTGACGAAGCTGAAAAGGTTTTAAATGACTTTCACTCTAGAGCATGTGGTGGTCATATGTCTGGGTATGCCACAACCCAAAAAATATTGCGCGCTAGCTATTTTTGGCCGTCCTTATTTAAAGATTGCACTTCTGCTATCCGAAAATGCCACAACTGTCGAATATTTGATCGAAATATGCGTGCACCACCCGCTCCTCTTCACCCTATAATTGTTGTCAGTCCTTTTTCAAAACAGGGCATTGAATTCATTACATGTAACCCTCACTCGAACGGGGGGAATGGGTATATTATTCTCGCAATAGATTATTTTACCAAATGGGCTGAGGTGATGCCTACATTTGTGGCAGATGGAAAAACTGCAGCTACTTTCGTGTTCAATCATGTGATTTCTCGTTTCAGTGTACCCCAAGCGATAATTATTGACCATGGGAGTCATTTTTGAAACATCATGATGACCGAACTGACTGATCAACTTGGCCTGCGTCATGACTATTCTACACCATATTACCCGCAGGCTAATGGTTTGGTTGAAGCTATCAATAAAGTTTTAGTCACCATGATCAAACGAATCATCGGAATTCATAAATCGAATCGGTATACCATGCTTTTTTCAGCACTTTGGGCATATCGAACCTCAGCAAAAACATCAACAGTTTTTACCCCTTTTCAACTGGTTTACGGTTTAGAAGCGATATTACCGATTGAATGCAAGATACCGTCACTCCAACTAGCCATAGAGTTACTACCAGCCACTTCTGAAGAGGAGAAACACTTTTTGTACTTAGCTCAATTAGATGAGAATCGACGCACTGCTGCATTAGCTACCGCAGCTCATGTGAAATGAATGAAAGCTCAGTACGATAGAAGTGTTACACCTCGTATTTTTTTCGGAAGGATACCTAGTATTGGTTTATGATCAAGCTAACGATAAGCTAGGGGCTGGGAAATTTGAACCCATGTGGCATGTTCCTTATATTGTCAAGTGACAGCTTGCAAAAGGGGGCTATGAACTGATTGACTTTGACGGGGTCTCTTTAGGCAAACCCAGAAATGGGCTTTATCTGAAGAGATATTATGCTTGATTCGTGTTTGGAGATCTTCCCTGTATATTAGTTATTTTCATAAGCTGGTGTGTTAGAGCGTGCCTAGTTTAAGTGTGTTTTTACCACTATCCCTGCTTATCTGGATCACTCTTGTTTTTTCAGATGTCGACGTCCCTTCAAACATACATTGGTTTTGTTGATGATGCTTGTCGTAGTACATGGAACATTGCTTCCGCAGCTTGGGTTATTTATTCACCCACTGATGAGTTAGTATCTATGCATGGGGTAAGCTTCAGTCAAACGACGAACAATATTGCAGAGTATAGCACAATTTTTGAGTTTTTGTCTGAATCCATTTCATTTGGAATTCGAAGTTTGATTGTTAGGTTAGATTATGAACTTGTTGTATTACAATTGAATAGATTATATGTAATTAAAAACCCAGTGTTGTTAAGAATATTTTTGAAAGTTCGTCTCTTGGAACGACAATTTGATTATATTGAGTATCAAAATATTCTGATAAATTTAAACACATTAGATGATGCAGTAGCTTCTAGTGTTATAAACAGACATTTGCGATAATTAAAGAAGTAGATCAGAATAACATTTGATAACATGTTAAGACAGATAACTGGAAATAGTAGTAATATCATAGCATAAGAGTAGTGTTTTCTAAAAATATTACATCGTACTCGATCATAGGTTCAAAACGCCTTATGATCGGAAAAAAGTGATACAAAAAATTAATATAAGTCTACAATATCAATCATCCACTATCCGTGGTGATGATCACGATAAAACACAGCAACCCGTGCCACCTTGCTCAGGAATCTCCTGAACTGTCCCGGAACCCCAATAACATATCTCTGTAAGTGGAGTGGAATGTCATCTATGGTAGTCTCTAGAATATCTAAATTCAACCTCTCTAGATGGTTTTCCAGGTCGGTAAGGACCTCTATTGTCTCATCCTGTTGTGGTGGTGGTGCTGCAGCTAGATCTCTTGTCTTCCTATCAAAAGGACGGAGAGTGGCTGGTCGACGTGGACCCACATCTACATTTGAAAATTTTGTCATCAGTTTTGGACAATTCAAAAAGAAAAATAAAAATTAGAATTTAGAACATGTCAAAATGGTTCTTACCTGAGTCATCCCACTATGTTCCTGGAGGAAGAGACATCTCTTGATCGCCGCAGAAATATATCCTAGCATAAGGGAAATCTTCTATCGTGAAGATTTGGTTCTCCAACCAATGGAAATAAGCTGGAGTGAAATGAACAACCTCACCGCATTCACTATGATGGGCCATCAGTGCAACCCATCGGACCATCCGAGGCTCTTTGACTCTACCATGATCAACTGAAATAAGCTGTGGGGCCAGCGAAGGAATTCTCTCTAGAGAAAATGTAACCACGATCGCTTCATACCCGAAGTTTTTCAACTTCGAGTTTTTTTCTCTAGTCATTTGGCCTTTGACATTTGCCAACACTGCCTCGCACCAATTGAAAATGGTGCCTCTAAATCATTCAATAACAGTTTGAATTTAGGATCTTGTAGCAACATGTGGAGTTGCGCTCCCACACAACCGGGTTACAGTAAACACAACCACTTTGAGCTCAGGACGAATAATGGTTTTTATGCTAATGCGTTTATCTTTGGGGTCTGCTTCTTCATTGCAAAATTCTTGTTGCAGGCTAGTGACAGACTAGCCACCTGCCCTAGCCCCAAACAAAGAGAGTGGCTCACCCCTCTTTAATAAACCAGTGAGAAAGTATATATCTTCCAGGTCAATTTCGAGCTGGTGACCTCCAATTATAAAGCATTGTTCCTGAACATCCCATTTGTTTACTAATGAGGTAAGTAAGTCTACTTGAGCCCTCATACCCTGAATGGCCCAAAATTTGTACAAACCACATTCTCTCAATACATGTAATGTGGGAGGATGTAACATGGCAGCATCATCAACCTCTTCATGATCACGTTCTCTCCATTCAAGCATTGTAGATATCCTGCAATGGAAAAATTGAAAGATCAGAAACAATTTGACTGAGAAAATTTGGTTTATTTTGGGAGAATTATTCATTTTATTTTTTCTTGCAGTGCCTCCGCACTTTTTACATGAAAACAGTGCATGGATCCACACGTGTCTTATGCATAAGGTGCGGGACCACGACAATTTTCCCTTTGCAAAATTGTTGGGGACCCCCGTGAGCGAATTTTTGAACATATTTTCCTCCTTAAAAATCAATTTAAGCCCTAAATTAAAAAAGAAAATGGACAAAAATGAAGGTAAGGATGATGTGGATTACCTGGAACTAACGGTTTTCGATTCTGACAGGCGAATCTTCCGTAATATCCTTTGGAACATTTTAAACCAAAAGCTCTCAATTTTCACTCTAAAATCAAATGGTAAAAATGATTTAGAAAAACTCCTTTTTATAATATTTTTTGAATAAATAAAATATAATTTTGTTTATTTTTCACTTTGAAAAGTTTTTTTCCAAATTATTTTTATTAATCATAAATAGGTATGTTTAATTTTTGAGTTTTTGTGTAGAATACAAGATTTTTTGGGTGAAATGGTCCTTTTGACAAAGGAGTATACTTTTTATCACTTTTTCAAACTCCGTAAAAATTATGAAAAACGGAATGAGTACATTTTTATCACTTTTTCAAACTCGTTAAAACTTACAGAAAAAGAAAAACTACTGAGTATACTTTTATCACTTTTTCAGGCTCTTGAAAATTATGAAAAATCAAAACCTTGGAGTTCTCTTTTAAGCCTTTTTTAGACTCTCTAAAGATGAAAAGATTGCTGAGTACTTGACTATTCGAACTCGTTAAAGGAAATGAACAATTGTCCCTTCAGTATAAGTTTACCCCTTTTCCGGACTGAAATGGACTATTTACGAAAAAGGTATATGTTGACTAATCATGGTCAATAGAGTTCTCTCCTGTATTATTTTATCCTTTTTCGGGCTTGAGAGACTAAATTTAAGAAAAAGTACACCCACGGAGTTTCCTTAAGTTTTTCTTCTGACTCCCTAAAATTGAAAAACACCAAGTTTCTCCTATACTGGACTCATTAAAACTAAACAATAAAGGACCTGTCGATTACAAACATGAACGAACCACTCCTTCTTAGGGTTCGATTTTAAACTAAGTTGGACTCATCCGAAGGATGAGCTTATATAACAAGAAAATGTTATCCTCCTCAAGCTTGTCAAAAATAAAGAGGTACTTGCTAGAAATGGTGGGGGAAAAATAGAGAAAACGAATCCATTTTTCACACTTTTCTTAAAAAAGTAGTTTACCACTCTTGAACACGACACTTTTTGTCACACTTCTACCTGGGTTGGGAAAATCCTTTGCCTATCAGTTAATCAAACCATATTGAAAGTCCTCGGCCGGTTTCTGGGTATTAACTTTAGGTCAATTGTTACCAAACCATCTGCAGTGTCATTATGTGTTCACGAGAACTGTTCAAATAAACCATTCATTTGCAAACATATGTATCCATTCGCGTTGACCATCTCTGAGTCAGTCCTTGCAAAAAATTTCTACAAAACTTGATCTAATGGTTTCGTGTTGTGGGCTTTCTTATGACCGATCACTTTCTATCAACGACAGCTCATCATCTAGGAAGTTGATCTAGAATCCTTCAGTACCTTGGAATCTGCATGCCTTAATGGCAGGTTTCTCGCCTTCGACGACAGGTTGCATCATTGACCTTCGATCGAACGATTCCGTGAAATGTTCGACTTCAAATCATTTATTCACATTCCATGGATTGTACTGAGTACTTTGAGAGCCATTGTCATTATTGGTGGTTTCTCTCACACTTTTTAACAGTTCACATCATTGACTAGTAATCAAGTGGTTTCTACCATGTTCGACTTTGACACAATCAATCACATGGATAGAATCGTACTAGTTCGGGTAGCAGAAATCAAGACCCTGGATCTAGTTTCCACCATGCAGACTATGAGGAGTTTTATTATTCATTATGCAGTAGAATATTCATAAACAGATGGCTGCGTCCATACTATGTCTACATTATTGATGTGATAGTAAAATCATTTCTACATCAGAACAAGTTTTAGTTAGTATTTGATCTGAGTATGGGAATGCCTACCTCAACGATGATATACATACATACATACATACATACATACATACATACATACATACATATATATATATATATATATATATATATATATATATATATATATATGTTTTGCATTGAATGTTTTTACAGGATTCTGACTGGGGTGTCCACAAGCTAATCCTCGAAATGATAAAGCACATCACTCTTCGAATGGTCTTAGACTTCTCACTTTAGGGGGCAATATGTTACACTAAAATTTTCGCCATGATGTTTTACTATCTGTATGGGTTCATCATTACTCATACAATACTCCCTTAGAATTCTAAAAACATCAAGTTTCTAAAACCAAGCCTTGAAATTGAGAGAAAAGCTTATAAAAGTCATAAAAATACTTGTACCACACTTTCTCTTAGTATTACCTGTGGTGCCACATATGTTTGTTCTAGAACATGCGGAACTGGCTGCACTTTTTCTTCATTAAAGGTGTGGATTCCTATAAAAGGTAAAGTGAAGGCAGAAGTAAAATTTGGAAGCCCAACTAGTTGAATCTAGAAGCTTCTGGAAGCAATTATTCGGTGGAAAGTTCGCTCCTTTCATGTACATTCATCCCTCCATTAAAGTAGCCTACCCCTTGGTATGTGGAACTTAACCCTTTAAAAGAGGATTCTATCCCCTCTTATTTGGAGCTGCAACCTTTTCTCTTTTGCTATAAATTGAGGCCACAGTTCAGCCTCAAGGGGAGTTAGGCTTTGAGATTTTTTGAGGAGAATTGCTAGAAAAACTCAGACTCTTAACTGGTTACCATATGGGAATGATTACACACTCATGTGTATGTTAGTCGAGAGAGTGCAAAGGCTTGTCAAAGTAGAGGAAATGCTTGTTTCGGACCTCGGAAGGACCTGTACGACATCAAGGTGAACACGGTTGTAAGGCTCCTTTTTTCATTAAAGATAATACAAATGGATATTGTTTTCTCAATGAGTTGTTTATTTAAATGGCTTATTTCTTGAATTCCTTGATCATCAAGATAGATTTATGGTTTATTCTTTAGTCTATATTATGCAGGTGCTTCTGATTCTTTCATGTTTTTATTGTAGATCCCAAAAGGAGACTTATTCAAAGCAACAGGAAAGAAGACTACGATCAGCGCTGGACTACAAGTATGTCCTAAATCCTTCATTACAGATAATTTTAGGTCAAATATAATCTAGAGAAAGTAGTTTAAATCTGTCTGTTTGTTGCTAGTTATCATAGGATATTAGGGAGATCTGTCTTGTCCGCAAGAACGATTTATCTGTCCAACAACCCTTCTTGTTGACAATTTCAACTATGCCACATAGTGTAACATAACACATAACAAGAACACATAGCACAATACATGAACATATAACACAATTTCACATATACATAACACATGCTCATATACACATGAATAATCAAATTGTAACATAGAATCCAAAGAACACACCATCTCTATTTATGTGAACTGAGCCTTACTGCCTTTAATGTATTTCCAATGCTTTACCACGTGCATCAAAATCAAATATCTGTGCATTTTTAATTATCCATTCTTCTCCCAACATGTTACATATCACAATGCTTCCATTTTTCTAATATATACTTCAACATCCCTTGTTCATAATATAAGCATGGGCATAATATTATAATCATATTCACATGTTATTAAAATCATAAACAACCAAGGCTACATTTTCCCAATTGATTCCTCTCATAACCAAGAATCACAACATGCCATCAATTCACATGCTAATTTCATAAGCATAACCAATCATTCTTCCACAAGAACAATCCAAAAAATAGACAGCCAATCATAATGCCATCATATAAATTTATTCAATCATCACCATGATCATAATCATAACATAAGTACATGTGTCCATAAGGAAAAATTTAAGAGAACTTACTTTATTCATGCAAAGCATACACAACATTGAGAACAACAGTTCCAAACTTAGCCAAGCTGTTTGTTACCTCACACTCATTTATTTTACCTTTTCTTGTTATCTTTTTCATTGTTGATCTACCACTATCCTTTTATCCCTATGGACCTAATCATCCCAAATGGTTGTGATATTTTTCTTCCCTGCCTTTAGTTTCCCTTTATTCATGCACTAGGATTTATCTGGGTCTTACATTACCTATTAGGTTCCACCAAACTCTTCCTAAAATACACTAGTTTCTCTCTTTCCCCAACAATTCCAAATTCCCCCAAAATATAGAATGGAAGAACAGGAAAAAAATGAAGAAGAAACAAAAGTCCAAATAGCAATATGAAACCATAAACAAAGTGGCATGGCTATGCACCAATCACACTCAAAATCATAAATTAAGCATAAAATCAAACATGAACCACCAAATGCACAAAATTTTCAATAGAGATAAGAAATCGATCCCCATGAATCCCAATGTTTCCAATGGTTCATAAATAAAAGCTCAGTTTGATCCTTCTTCAGAATTTTATGGTAACCTCTTTTTCCCTGTAATTTTATGGAACACCCTACCACATACACATGATTGTAACATTAATAAATATAAAAATATACCAGATTCCCTCCCTTGTACCAAGCATGACATTTCCCTGCAACTGAACACATATCTCTATTTTACATATTTGTCACATTTCTCAAAATCCAAAACATAAATATGAATATTTGTTTCTTGATCATAAACTTTTAAAAACCAGAATTGCTACATGCACATGCACATATCAGCTCTCAAAGTATTTTAATTCCCTTAACAAGTTCAGATATAATTAGAAGCCAACTACTATTTCCAAACCAATAATAAACTATTATGCCCAAACCAACACCATTAATTTTATCCATCCTCTGTACCGAGATGAAACAACCATTTAATTTCATCCTTTATACCAAGGCTAGTAATCAAGACATTTGTGATCATAAGGAAATCAATTTGAAAAAATTCATCATACCAACATTAGCTTATGCATAATCACACCTTTAAAAAATTACAATTTAGCCTTTTGCCTCCGAATTATCAGCCTTGATTATTAGCAATCTCTTTACCGAGACCGTCACATGCAACAGTATCGTTATCTGTGCCTCATTCTTTAATTGATTTTATACTAGGAGAATACCCCACAAGGGTGAATTAGATAGTTGTTAAAGAAGATGAGGAAATACTAGAGACTTTATAATAATTCAAGATAAACTCTAACGTTTTAGTCTCGAGAGTTAGTTAAAGTTATCTCATATAAGTGTATGCATATCACTTTGCAACCCATAACTTTTCATATTTATGCAAAATATCATGCGTATAAAATCAATCTCCCCATGAAAGGATATATATACACCCTCTATCATGGTGTTGCACCTCTCACCTACACAAATAGGCCAGGAATCAACTTACCTTTTAAATTCATGTTGCTACAACCAACATGAGCGAGCAACCACTAATCTCATCACTCTCCAACAGAGTTGTGAGTCCTATGTCTTTGAGGTCTACAAAAGACCTTTTCCTTTAAAATTGTCTAGTTTGAATACTAAACATGGATGTCGATCTCATAGTGAGATAATTGCCTTTTATAAGCCTCGACCAACCATTTCCATGGGTTATACCCTGTTCATTTAACAAGGAAGGCTTTAACCACAAGAGAAAGCCTTCATAAAGTATAACATAATATCGGCATATGAAAAAAAATCGACCTCCATCAAGGTTATTGACCTCTTACAACATGAATAAGGTTCTTGACCTCTGACAACATGTAGACCCTGGGATCTCCACATTCCTACTAGTATATATTTTATATGTCTATCATTTCTTGCACCAAGTGGTGCTATACAACATACACCTCACACGGGGATTTTTCTCCAATTACCTCAAATCACCTGAAAATTATCATGCATAAGTGTTCCCAATATGCAAAATCATATCAACCAACCAATGGTGATGATATGCTACAAATGACCATTCTCATCACCCCACAAGAAATTTTGCAAAATTAATGAAAAGACAAACCTCCAAGGTCACAACCATTGGTTGGATAGACCATTAAGATGTCAACCAACAAGCACATGCGTTGCCAAGTCATTTATCAAAATAAAATCTTAACATCATGGTGGTTAATATGCAATCATTCTATACAGGTCGGATTTTAACAACTAAACAAATGTTTAGTTAATTTTCTAGAAATCATCATGAAACAACTTTGTGGAAATTTTGTTGTCACTTACCCATGATAAAGCCCATCCAGTCCAAGTTTTGAACATGTATACTCTTATACCACCTATAATCACCCCACCTTAACCTTGGTGTAGTTTGCATTTGTTAATCCAATCCATCTTATATAGTTAGAGAAACACGATAAATTTGTGTCTGCCTTTCTATTGAGTTCTTGTAACTTAGTAAATATTACCATCATCGACTAGTAAGATGTTTCAAGTGATATAAAATTTCATCCAATTTAGACCCGAGGTTCTTCAGGTATATATATATATAGTTAAATCTTTATTTAAAATTTAACATTTTCTTCACCCACATAGCCCCACGTAGCATGGCATCATGTTGCTACTTGGTAGAGGCTCTATGTGACTTGCCCTGGTGGCTTTTTTTGTTTATTTTATTCGGGTTCATGAAAGTGACACACACACACACACACATATAAATATATTACGGAACAACCAAGCACTACATGGCATATATGTATGAAGTTATGCATACACCTATAATTAAACCTCACCCTACCCATTCGCCAGAGTATATATTTTTATGTATATCTCTCGACCTGGAAACATGTCAACATATTTATATTTACATAATTCTCAGACAATTAAAAGTCTCGGCGCTATTATAACTATCACATACAATATATGTGGGATTATACACCATCTATTGCACCATATACATCCATCACGACAGAAATATGTGTTTATTTGCTAACCAATGGCACCAGTGTGATAGTGCTACCCCCACCTCCTCCATGATTTCATGTGGTGGCTTCCGCAATCCGAATTCCATTCGATATTCCACTCTACTCCTACGACAGTCCAGAACACAAAATTTTATCCAACAGATTATGGGGCTTTTGGTCGGGGGTTGACCCAATCGTCCAGCACTTATGTGACTCGCCTTCGTGCACATCCCGTGACCACCAAATTTATACTTATTATAACATGGTAAGGAAGTTCGACAGAGACGTTGTAGGGAATGTATCATACCATTGTTCTACTATATTCTCTTATGCCAAGAAATTCATAATCATAATAATACTAATTTTGGCCTGAACGCTAATGGCCTCCCTTGACCTCATTTTTTCATATTACTTTAGGTTATATCCTATTTATATATAAAATCTCAAAATGCACACCATGTTATATTAATCAAAATGGTTACATATATAATCATGAAATATAGTCTCAAGATTGGAAAACTATCTTGGACGCACAATAAGGTGCTTGAGAGAATATCTCAACCACACACCAAACTAGGAATACATATATTTAGCTAAATCCTATGATATAGCAAAAAACTCCATACATAGAGGGTTAACACCACAGACAAGTAGGAATTACATATTCCAATACACCCCCTTAATGACTACTTGTCTCGATAGCGATTCACAAAATCTAGTTATGGTCAATCATAACAAAACATGTGTCTGCAACTCAAATCCACCACAAACAGGAAAATCCCATGTGAAAAACCAACAAAAGATGTGTCTTCAACTCAAATCCACCACAAATGGGAAAATCCCATGTGTAGAACCAACAAAAGGATAAGTCAACGTCCATATAAAGGAGCAACCATCCACTGTAATGCATGGGTACCAACCGCTGCAACCACTAGTCTTGTAGGATGTCCTTCACATACATGGTTCTGTCAATCATTACCCCTGCATACATGTACCTGTATTTGCAAATCCCCCCCAAAATGTGCTCAGTAAACTTAGACCTGTGAGAAACTAAGTTTCTCCTATGAGTAAGGTGTATCTGCAGGCCACCTACTCCGTTGTGAGCACGAAGGCTCCTGTGTTAACCCGGGGCATCGTAGCCACTAAGGCTCTGTAGCCACTAAGGCTCACATGTGGTTTCTAGCTCACCACAAACCATCACTTCAAAGTGACAAAAGTGGTTTCCGGCTCACCACAAACCTGTAATTACAAAGTGGTTTTTAGATAACCACAAGCTTCACAGGGATACATATGCCTATACATGGCTTATATTACACACTCCAACCCTTGGAGTTACCAGGTACATACAAAGACCACTACAAAACCATCCTAGACTTGCTTACCATTCAACTGTGTGACTCATCATCGAGTGTCTATTCCAAGAAACTCACAGAAAACTCACACAAACTTGATTGTCCATCCTCTGCCAATCTTTGATGTAGATCCAACCACTATCCTTTAATGTCATTTTCACTGTCAATGTCTTCATCATATCTGGTAGTAAATCATTCTTGCAAATAAATTTGTCTATTGTTGGAATGGAAAATTCCAACATAGATTCACACTCGTGACAATAGTTTGCCGACCTAAATGTCACAAAAATACAACATCTAATTCTTTTAAACATATTTACATGAATGCATTTACATGTTAAGGTGATCGGTCTGAACATGAAAACAAAAGAATTCATGAAGACAATTTATTTCATTAAAGAAAATATGTTGGAACTTTCAGTTTCATCTTCACCCTGTCCTCCTCCTCAACCACAAATGCTGCAAAAAACGCTACCATCAGCTGCAACTCACCATGCTTTAGTTGCAACTTACCAAAGACCGCTCTGGTATACGAACAAAGGCACATCTAGGCAGCTCATCACACTGCCCTCAACCACTGCAGCAAATATGTTGTACCACACTTCACCGCTGCGCCACGAGACCACGATAAAAATGTGTTCAACCTTCAACCAGGTCGATCCCAAACACAGGAAGCTGGAAGCCTCCCAACAAATCCACACGCTCCATAATAAATTTTTTTGCTTCTTTACCTCATCTTCTCATTTTTCACATCTTGGGCATCTTTGTATTTGTCAATTAAATCTTGGAAATCCATGCCTAACCTGTCATTTGTTAGAGTCTTGAATTCTAACAAAGTATCTTTCCTATATTGAGTTATCTAGGCTCAATAAGGCTCAATAATTTTAAACATGATTCCAACAAACAAAATAAACATTCCAGATTCACAAGAACATCAAATTTCTCTATCTCTCCTCATAGATGACTATTTACCGAACATACAATCAATCATTCTTCTCCAACGATACCTCAGAGGGGTCCACTGATGAAGCAATGTTTTTTCAACTGATCTCAATGCAGTGCATTTGAACATAGACGATCCAAATGTGGGCACTCACATCCAGACGTGGGCACTCTAGGAATCCACCATCTGATGCTGTGACGCCCACAAATTCTCCATCGAAATACATAAGATTCAACGATTTTTACATAGAAAATTCTCATTTCTGCATCCAATTCCTTTGATAGTATATTTCTGCCCAAAATAGGGCCAATAGAGTATATGTGGTAAAAATAGCAGACCAAGCATATCAAGCAACACATGTAGCAAAAACACAGGTTTTACCAGCCAATCTCGAAAAGGTGAGAAACTACTACGAGAAATTTCAAGAGCTTTATAATATTTCAAGGCTGAAACCTTCATTTGAAGATAGGAAATTCCACTCAAGTGCAAATTAGTTTCTGAATCATGAAGCAGAGAAATAAACAAATCCATCACTGCCCTCTTGCATAAAGATGACATTGTAGCTTTAGATAGCACTAGTACAAAATGGCTAATTAGTTACTAAAAAAACAACTAAAATTTGCATATAAACGACTATTTTTCAATCGGTGACCAATAGTAGCTAATCTACAATATCTTATAACGCGGCCAAATTTTAGTCGTTTTTAGTGTAGTCATTAATTGGTTGTCTCAATTTTGTTGTCTAGTGGTATATTTGGTCATTAATTTGGTCATTGAGTTAGTCATTGATTTGGTCATTAATTTAGTAATTGAATTGGTCATTGATTTAATCATTGATTTGGTCATTAATTGTCACAATTAATGACAAAATATACAATAAAATATATTACTAAATGATTGTCCGAGAAAACCAATTAATGACCAAAGAAATATGACTAAAATATTGGTCATGTTACAAGATACTGTAAATTAGCTACTAATAGTCATATATATGCAAATTTTAGTCATTTTTTGAAACCAATTAATGACCAAAGTAACATAACTAAATTTTAGTCGTGTTATAAGATACTATAAATTAGATACTAATAGTCATATATATGCAAAATTTAGTCATCATTTGTAATAAAAAAATTATCATTTGCAATAGTCATTTATCTTTTTTTGGTAGTTTAATATTCATTATAAAAATGATTACTTAGTAGTTTATATTCATTTTATTTACTTTCATTAACAATTGTCATAAGCAACTAGTTTAGTCGTATATTCATTTTATTTGTGTTCATCATTAATAAACATAAACTATATATCTAGTAGTTTTAGATTGATTTTATGTGTTTATTATTAATCAACATAAACTAATTAGTATGATTTTTCAACTAAATTTTTGAAAAAATAAAATGGAATACAATGCACATGTTCATCTAATATGAAAACGCAAAGTTACATATGTTAATTACAATATTAAGTAATATCAAGTGCAACTATAAATAATTCTAATTGAAAATTATATTATATAAAATGTCAAGTATTACAATATGAGTTTCCAACTTTATATTGGTTGGAGTACAATTTACACATGAAATATTGTTTCATCACTTCAAAAAATTATCATTGTGTTGCCAATACATTGCAAGTGAATTCATCAACTCTGAAAACTTGACCTTCAGTCTCTATGTGTTTCTAATGCAATATATCGTCTCTACAAGTACCACTAGACCAGTTCTCTTCTCTCTCTTTTTAATTTCATTTTTTCGCTCTAGTTTTACTTTTTTCCTCTTTCTTTAATTCCTGCTTCTTACCATCAATACTGATTTCATTTTCTATAAATAAAAAGTTACAATGCAAAGTATAAGACATGAAAGTCGATGAACACTAGAATATTTACTAAAGTATACTATAAAATATTTATACGATATATACCTCAACATAAATAATATTTTTAAGGTCATTTTTCACCATAAAAGCAAGATACTCGAACAAGTTTTCTTCAATTGGGCAATAGTGGCCACTATGTGGCCAAATGACCTGTATAAACAAAGAAAATAGAACGTCACCATAGAATAATTTTTTTACCTACTGTGTTCTCAGTGTAAAATATTTTTTGATGAAATGTTATCTTCAACTAAAGTAATAAATGCAAATAGAAGCACCCATTTTTATCCCAATATTTTGAATTCTCATGCTTACGGTACATTGCAATTTTGATTTTATCCAACATAATCAAACACAACAAAGCTAACAATTTCTACTAAGAATGTCTGATGCTCCACTTTTGTAGTTGTATCATTTCCTCTAGTTATCTTTAAGAATCAGTGATACTTCAACAATAAAACTTGTCAATAGAAATCTAATGGGTCGAGCAAAGTATTGATGACACAAAATTACAACAAGAAACTTAAAAAGAATAAGACAAGACTTTTTAAATTGTGATACTAACCGGGAATATAGATTCAATATAACAATCTACAATTGTCAACGTACTATTCCAGGGGAAAAAGAATACAATTACCAGAAGCCAACAAATTATATTAAGAAAAAAACCAAACATGTTGGCTCCACATTCAAAGGTAAAGTAACATGCGACTAGCTATATCAGATACTTTTTAGAGTGTACGGGTAGCTACTAACACCATTAACAAGAACTTTAAAATACATATGCCACGTACGACCTCAAATGTGGCAACAAGTTTGATATATGCATTACAAGTATACATTTCAAAATGCATTGCAATGATATAAGAGTATCAAAAGAAACTGCACATAATTACACATTCACTATCCACTTTTATTCCAAAACAACATTCAAATAATTGCTATAACTTACCTCGAAAAATATGTCGAAGTTTCCACTCATTGTAATGAATATCCCTGGCTGTCAGTTCTTGGGAAGGTGGTTGCTAAATGAAATCCTACCCAAAACAAACAAAAATTAATAGGAGAAAAATATGAAAAATACCCCTACATTTTTCTCCTTTAAAGAATGCAGACTTCTCTTAAAAAATGTCTAAAAATATACGCACTTATCTATTAAATCACAAATATAACAACAGCTATAGGAAAATAAGAACTGCATAAGTGGAGGAAAAAAATTTTCCGTAGTGCGACGTGCCACATAAAACCTGTCATCGGTGCTAGTGTTACTTGCAGTTAACGTTTTACAAAAGTAATTATTCGTTTGCTTGCTTGGTGTGCCGAGATTAGATCCAAGATAACAATATTTTTTCTCTTGTTGCACAATATCATCAATTTTTAGTTCCCTGCACAAATGAAACTAGTACCAAAGCATTTCTCACCAAAATTGGCAACTACTACAAAACAAAAATAATGAAACTGAAAATGTCTTAAAACATTAAGAGGTTGCAATGTCATTTGAGTATATAATTCATCTGTTTCCAAATCTGTCTGGCATTCAATAAGGTGTTTATTAAATTTTAAATCTTGTATATATAACGATATGAATGAAAGTGTTCACAACCAAAGCAAGGATGAAATGCAGAGAACCCACATGCATTGTAAAAGTGTGAAGTTGGAAGATTAATTGAGTTGGAAGATTCAGATAATTGGATATATGAGCCTCAACCTCCTTGTTTGTTGAAGCAGATAACAAAAATCACATTGATTATGATCAGTTTCATTATGTAACATTAAAATTTCAAAATATTGGGGTCACATTTTATTATGAAAATAATATAAGCATTCATTATTTTCAGTCATTTGTATCTAAAAGAAGATTGCAAATTAAAAATTAGTGAGCAACCCCCTCACCTGCTCACTGTGACCCTGTGGAAAATAAACAACCTTGCTCCCAACAACAGGTAAGGACACAAGCAGTCTGGCATGACCATGCCAAAGCTCTGAATTAAGGCATCTCCTTTCCCCTTGCCTTATGTGACATCAACAAACAAATTTTCAATTGGATATTCCTTTAGAAACCTCTCAACATTCCAATAGTAACTGTGTAAATTAATAAGATATTATGATTGTAAACTTTGCAGTGTAAAGCACATTAACTTGACAAATATTCCAAATGATAGTATTTTCCATAGAAATTTTTACATTAATTGTTTTTCTAAGGTGTCACGTTTTGATATGATGAGTTAATTTAACATTATTCACTATCTCAATTGCATCTAAATATGCAATTATAGAATAAAAAAAAAATCACTAAAAAGAAAAATCATTCTAACTAGAGTAATGGATGCATTAAAAAGGAAGAAGCACCATTTGCACGTTTAAGCTCTTAGAATTTAAGCAGCAAGTCATTACATAGATATCGTTTATTTAACATTCCATGAGACTTCATGGCCATATGGGACAAAGAAAAGCTTACATCATGCATGACATTTTAAAAGAAAATAATGTCAAATAATGGCAAAAAACAAAGATAGAGGTGAAAAGATGGTAGCTAAATCTTGGTCTCGACCTACTCATCTGATTAGACTGTTAACCAATTCATAATTCTCTGCAAGTTATTCAATAAATAGAAAGAAAGCCAAGATACGAAGGAAAGCATAAACCGATTTTGAAATAAAAGTTGTTTCCTTGAAACCAATGTACTCTTATAACATATTACACCCTAGTAAAGTTTGATAAAACCACATGATAACATATTCGGGTCATTTTCTCTAAACGCAATAAGATGTTAAATTACATTATATCTAGGAAGTATAGAATAACACTTCTTTGTGCATACACCGTTCAATGTTTTTCACTCCCCCTACTGGTATGCCATGGTTCATTCCATCAATAATTGCCCCTAATGGATACAAATCACTGGATATGACAAAGCGAGAACTGTATTGCTAGACATGAAAAAATTTGATATCCAGAGCTCTCTAGGAAATTTTATGAATGAGTGGTTGAATGTTGGCATTTCCATTATCTTTGACAACTCAACAAATGTTAAAAACCAAAATTTGATAAATGTTCTTGGTGTGTTGGCTAGTGATGCAATATTCCTTGCAGCATAAAACTCCTCATCATTTGTGCCATCTTATGGGAGAATTTCATACCTCTTACCGAAAAGTAATAATGATATAGGGCCATCCAATATGACTCAAGTCATTAAATATAATCTAGCTATTTGTGAAGTATTAGAAAAACCATTGAGCATGTACATCCTCACATTTTCACTTTGATTGTTTGTTTCACATGTTGAATATTTTAATACATAATATTGTTAAGCACGAAGAGAATGACTAGATCAATGCCTTGCAGAAGGAATGGAATTACATCATCAAATTCATCACAAGGCATATTGTTGTCCACTATATTTACCAAATTCGCTCTAAGTTACAATTACTTAAGCTTGCAAGGACTAGATTTGGCAGCCATTAGCTCACCTTTAAGTGCTTGTTGAAGATAATATGAGCATTGGCTAATATGATGGTGAGTGATTTATGGGATAACTTGAGGATACATAAATACAACAAATAGAGATAGTGTTTTTGTAGTGTAAGATATCATTTTTTATCCTAGTTTTTGGTCACAGATTAATATGTTCCGTTATTCATCAAATCTAACATGAATCGATTTGTAGATTGAGATCAATTAGTGACTATGGAATTGCATGAGCAAGAGGACACCATACTAGGACAAATTAAGGACATTGTTGAGCCTAGATATGTGAAATTCTATTATTGTATTTGAGTATAAGTCAAAAAACTATCAACAAAGAGAAATACTCCAGTTCATGCTTTAACATAGATTGTTACACCAGAATACTATTCTACATCATGGTTGAAAGTATCATTGCCTATTTTTAGGGTCAAGAGAAAACTACAAATGGATCCATAGGTTTAGAGTGGTCAGATGCAAGCATTAAAAAAGCTTGTCACTGATGAGTGTGATATCATACAACAACAATTGAGTAACTACATCAATGCCCAAGGATTATTTGGTGTCAACTGAGAAAAGTTAAGAAAACATGTTTGGTTTCATTTATTTTCCTTGTATTGGAAAAAAAAACCAACAGGATCTTTCAATTGATGGAAATTAGTACCTATGTTTTGTGGTAGGAAAGGAAATTCATCATATGCAGGATGGTTTTTTCTAATGGCACTTAATATTCATATTTTTCCAGGCTAGCTTCATGTTTCCATCCTTCATGTGTCCATCCATCAGGGTGAAAACGAGAACCAAAGCATTAAATTCCCCTCCATTTATAGACAATTCCACTCGAAAAATCTAGATGATGATAGTGATGTTGGGCAAGCCAGTGAAGGTGCTACTAGGAGTGCTGGTTCAAGGTCATCGACTAAGGATATGAAACTGGTATAAGTCGTTGCTCAGGGTGTAGAGGAAGAGGCAACAAATATCAGCCCCAGATCAGGCAATGGTGGTGGAAAATTTAACGTTTAGTAGACACCAAACAACGCAAAAACATGCATTCATAGGTGGTGAAGTTACATTCATAGGTGGTGGCAACTTTGGCCACTAACAAATGACTTTAATTTCATTTAGCATTGGTAGAATTTTATATTTCTAGACTAATGCTAACATTATTCTACAATCTGGAAATATTAATGACATAAACCCAATATACCATATGCTTAAAGCCCGTCGGCCTCCGGAAGAGGCCAATACCATGGAAAAAAATTATAATATAGTCACTTGATGTTATGGTACATAGTGAAGTTAAAAAATCACTAAATCGTATTACAAATTAATGTTAAAGAAGCAATTCTGATTACTATAGTCCCATGCCGGACGACAGGGACTACTAAGATCCAAATTAAAGAATGAAATTTTTTTATTAACTTTATAGACCATAACATTATTATTAGTGAAGCTCTCACTTAAGGGCTGCAAATTTCCTTTAACGAGGCTAAAATTTTGTTGGGAAAACAATACAAATTTTGCCTATGATTTTTAGAAGTCTAGCTTCTAATTGCTAATCTTCAATATTTTGGATGTCCCAAGAATTCTGCTTTATATTAAATCTATTTCCACCATTAAAAAAAATTCAAACCCTATTTTTAGCCATAATTAACAAAATTGTGGCCTCAGTATGCTGCAAATTTCTATAATCATGCTGCTTCGATACAAACCACTGTTAGTATTCAAACTCACGATGCTCCGATAAAGACCACCATTAGTAGTCAAAATCGATCACACTGCTTCGATACATAAAATTGTTGTATTAAAAATCTGACTTAAGTACGTGCAAATTTCTATAACCATACAAGATTCTCTGATGAGCTTTCACTGCAAAAGGATTGAAATATCTTTCTAACAAAGTTTTATGTACTCATTGTTCACATGAATTGCTCTACTCTTGCATGGCTTGCCTTCGTAATCTTCTTTGTAGGGAAATTCCTCTTTGTATTTCTTCCCATGCTAAAAGGCATTAGGAGCTTCTGCATAACATTGTTCTTCTAGTTTCTTTTTTAATTCTAGAACTCTCTGCATAATCTTGGGAGATTAAATTTTCTCTTCAATCCTCAGAGAAGATTTAAAGTGTTTCAGTTCTTCTATCTTTCTCTATTTCAAATTTACTTCTTGCATGGCCTGGACCATAGTGGAATACCCAGGTGTGGAGATATAAGGCAAAGTAATGGTCTGAAAGTATCCTCTCTCATCAGGAACAAAAATAAAGTAACCAGCTGACCCATCAAACAATATTGTTGAATCCTATGGCTCTAAAGCAACAAGAAAGACATTCCCCAATATACAGTCAACAGGAATACTGCCAACTACAAATTTCTGGCCGATGCAGTGTTTTTCAAAACAAACTGTGGCCTTAGGAACCTCATATTTGAAATTTTGGGTCCCTAATCCTATAAATTCTCTATGTGTTGAGGTCCAATATTTTGTTGGAATTAAATTTTTGTTCAGATTAATATCTTCTCCTGAATCTTTCAATGTTCTGAGGGAAAATACTTGACATTCAATGTTGATATCTAACAACACATGGTGTTTTTGGTATTGAATGGTAATTATTTTTATACTTCCAAAGTTTAGAAAATTTGTATGTTCCTTTTCATAGATATCAACATTAGGATTCTTGAGAGGTTATGAATCCTGTATTGTTTTAGTTTTCTCTAAAGTTGAGACCTTTTTCTTTAGCTCTGCCACTTCTTTATTTATATTGTGAATTTCTTAACTTACTTCTCCTAGAGCCATAGACCTAGCTTTTGCAGACTGTTGATCTCTTTGGAATGATTTTGTATTTCTCTCATAGGAAGCATCTACAAATAAAGCTTTAGATGAAGTAGATTTAGAGGTACTTCCCTGGATTTTTTGCATAGTCTATAGAAAGACTTCAAAGAGTTTTTCTTTCATTTCTCCTTCTTCGAGCATTTTGATGCTAGTCAATACTTTTTCTTCTTCATCATCAATTATATGCACCATGCACATTTTTTATTTTTGAGGCAGCTTTCTTGAGTTTGGTTCTTCACTTTCTAAGCCTAAGTCAGAGATGTCTTCAGAAATACTACAATGACAGTCTTCTGAATATGTGCAATCACATTCTCTAATGTATGCATTAATTTTTTCATTAGAGTATTCAGTTGTTGTGTCTGTTTGGCTGCTACTCGTTGTTGAGGATGAACTACAACAGTTTTGTTTTATTAGATGTATTTCCTCTTTGAAAGTGATATTGGGACAATTTTCTTTCTTATGGTAATTGAACCACACCTTGGTAATTGAAAGACACCTTGTGCATCAGAATGTGACCATTTTCTTTCCCTTTCTTTTGGAAAACTCTTGAGACTTTTTGCCTTTTTTGGCCCTTGATTCATTTTCCCGTGGAAATTTATTTACACCAAGTCCTTTTTGTCCACAAAGCCAACAAGAAATTGTGTTATTTTTCTGGGATTTTAAATGTATATCCTTGGGCTCATAATAGTGTGATCTTAGCACAGTTCTATAGTATCTCCTCTGTGAATACTTCTTAGTTTTCTTGGGGCGTTCTCTGTGAGCTCTTTTTTGGTTTTTCTTTTGATGTTTTCTGGTCTTTCTCTTCTGTACAATAGGATCATCAATGGACAACCCATATTTATTGCAGATTGATTTACTGTCAGGAAGTATTGATAGTTTTTGTAATTAATTGTTTACCTTCAATCATGTACACAAATCAATCAATGCCTTTGTTATATTACAATAAATTTCTCCCCATGTATAAGTTTGAAAAGATTGGGAGAATATCTCTTGGTGCTGGATATATTCCACAAACTTGGAAGGGAGTGTTGCCAAATATACACGTTTCCACAAAGAATTTTGGCTTTCTTTGACTTCATATATTCTCTTTATCTAGTCTTTGTGGAAATATTCATACTGAGATATCTTCTTACATTTAAGGTTCATAAGAACTATTTCATGCCTATTTTCCATTTCTATTGTTGGCTTGCACCAGTGTTCAAGAATGAAAGATTTTAGTGCTCCAATCATATTGCTTTGGGGTGTGGCATCTTCATTATGGAAGTACGAGTTCGTGTATCACGAAAAAAGAATCAAAAAGCTTAAAGTAGCACAACAAGCTTCATTTCTCCATTGGAGGAAGCCCCTGATAAAAATTGGTATCAGAGCCAGTAACTTCTGGTTCAACCAGGTATTTTCTAAAACTTCTAATATAGAAATAGAACCAGCAAGAAGATATGTATCTTTCAGAGAATTGCATCAAGAATAACACACAGAAGAAAATTATACTTTGGAAATTTTATTTCATTCAGCCTCTACTTCTGAAATAAATTCTGCAGATCTAGAAATAGTTGAAAGTCAGCCTACAGCCCGTTGGGCTCTGCCTTCCATAAGTCCGACTAGTGTATATTCTGATTTATCTATTTTTCATTTAAAAGCCATAACCAAAGTCACAATAAAGGAATGTGTTAGCCAAATCAAGAAGATGCTAAGTCTATTAAGAACATATCTCTTTTCAATCCCAAAAAGCTACAAGAAGAAGCCAAAATACATGGAACATCTTATTTGCATCTTGGTTGTATAGGGGTGGGGATCTATGCTTTGACCCATAGAGGGTTGAACACATATTGTTTAGAAACCATCATAGACCTTTCCCACAATAAATACACGTATTCACTTATTGGTGGGATAGTTGCCCCATTATCCAATGGTCCTGTCTGGTTTGATTATCATCAAAACTTTTCAGTATATGTGTATGATGAACATATCAAAGACATCCTTCAGTTACAAATCAAAACATCTGTTTTTGATATGAAGAAGAAAAGAACTAATATTTTTGTTCATACTAGAGGATTTTTTAGACACACCAACACCCTCTATCATGTTGTCCTTCATACACCAAGCAAAGAATCCAATTCCAGCACATTGGTCATAACATATGCCATAATAAAAAAATTGAGCATCAAACTATAAAATGGAAAGATCCTAGTTTTCCTAAAAATTAGGTGGTAGATCTTCCTAACACGCCCAAAATCCAGAGTATAACCACAACTCAAATACAAGAAAATCCCTCATCATTTGTGTTATCATTTCCAAGAAGGTCTACCATTGATCATAGAAAGCTCCATGATGATGATTCTTTAAGAAAATACTTGGGCCACAAGTCTTCAGAATTCTGTGTCGACCCTACTGATTGTCAATCTTCATCATCCTCATCATTTGTAAATAATTTCTCATCATGTGTTCATGCAAATTTATTTGAGTTAGCTAAGTTACTTCATTTTCCTTTTTTAGAAGTCAAATGTCCAGCTTGTAAACACCTGGTCTATTTAGAAGCTCTTTCAAATCTATTCACCCACCAAAATCACAATGTCCAAACAGGAGAAGCTCCCCCATCCACTGCAATAAATACTTGTCCAAATCCCAAAAGTGCAGATATACCATTTCCTCATGACACAGTGATGGTTATCCATGAGCTACCCTCTTTGGAAAATGAAAATCCCCTTCTTACTAAAATGTTCAGTAAAATGAGTCCACCTAGTATGCCTAGATATGGGTTGGGATATCTAGAAAAGCTTGACAGTCTGATTTCAAATTCTATATTTGAAAATCCTACTCCCCCAGATTGTAAAAAGCCTTCAAAAGCAGAGGTATAAATTTTTTGATATAATGGAAAGGTGTCCTAAACACAAAATTGGCACTCAATGGATGAAAAATATGTTGAATTGGGATTTGTATACTCATCTTGAGGCTAGAGAATTTAATTCTAGCACTACTACAGAATAGAAAATTGCACTTTCCTTATAATGGAAAGACTACATGGAGGTAACAAATTCATGGATCTCATTTTATGCTTGGAGAAATCTAAAAGATCCACCACCAATAAATTCTAATTAGGACCCACTCGGTGCATAGTCGATTAGGACGCTCGTGGTGACATTCCGCAAAGGAACAAATTTACTTTGGGTGATGGACATTGGTGGAAATATAATTATGAAACAAAGGGCCGTATACAGACCACCATTAAATTCTTTTTAATATATTCGTATAAAAAATTATGAAAGAGCCATATAAAGGTGGATACGCGCCTTGGTGTAACTGTTACATATTTTTAAGTTTTTTTTTGGCAATATTTTTTTTTCAATTTTGTTAGACTTTAAGAATTGGTTAGAATTATAAATATTATCGATCAACTCTTTTATAATCAAAATCGAAATAAAAATAAAAATAGAAATTAAAATTAAAATTAGAATAAAAATAAACATTTTAATCAAAATTATTTTACTCAATGTTTTAGAAAAACCAAAATAAAATAAAAATAAAACAAAAAAACACTCCAAATCCTGAAATAGAACAACAACACTCTACATAAACCCCCAATAAAAATCTACCTTCCTAAAAATTCTCCATGTGTCCTTGTCTCCACCAATGCCCATCCATCCAACATTTGAAGGCTAGTGGATATTAATTGACATTGAACCAAATGCCAAAATAATTCAACGTCACATTTAATTTATTGATGGAGATGTTTCACACACAATCGATACAATATCAATTGATAGTGTCATATACTGCAGTCTGGAATTTGACACAGCAAAATGCCCATCGTATGGTTTTTTTTCAAATGTGGTTCAATATATCAAATAGGAGTAGTCTAACGTCTCGATGGAACATTTTTTTGGGTTTTGCTTCAACTCGTTACCGGCCAGACCTTTCCTGCAAACTCCATCACCTCATTGGGCCTACTCATCTCCGTATTTACTCCACTGCTTCATCAGTGTTGTTTTTTTCGTTTCTCACTGCTTGTTAACGTTCATTTCTTCCATCTGTTCCAACATTTATTTTGATGACATCTATCAACTTCGCATGTGCATCCAACAAAAACACAAAAATGCGAGATTTCAAATTTAAACTTGAATGGCATAGAAATGGGGGCTTTTAAATTTAAACTTGAATGGTACATATAGGTAGGCTTTCAAATTTAAAGTCTGTAAATATTAAAAATTGAATATAACAAACATATCTGCGAGATTTTACATATTTTGACCTTCTCCACGGTGGCAATCTTCTTCGGGTTTTGCTGCTTGAGAGAGCCAACAATGCAGAGACGAGGAAATTTTGGCAACATCTGTTTTTCTGAGTTCCAGCATGGGAGTAACCCCTTCCTTTTTTATCATTCTCGAGTAGCAGCACATGTTGGATCGATCTGTTGAACAATTGTATCCATTTACTTGGAGTTGCCCCAACAACAACATCAGTTGTGCATGAGTGTCAGCCAATGAATTGTCATAACATCAATGACCAAGTTAGAGTTGTCGCAATAGCAACATCATTTGTGCATGAGTGTTAGCCAATGCACTGTCATAACATCAATCACTAAGTTTTTTAATTGCAGCAACTCGCGTCGTGGGGAAGACATCTTGTAGAGCGATGTCCACCAGCACTGAGAAAACACGGCTACGTTTTTTTGAGTTATTATCATTTTTTTCTTATATCAATGAGGTGTGGGTAATAGTCAAATAATTGAGCTATAAAGCATGAGCCTAGCCATCTCTCTCTAAGGTCTCTCCTCCTGATAAAATATGGCAGAATCAAATATTACTGGAAACTGTACTAACTCTCTCTAATATAGTTCTCCATTATCTTCAACACTCCCCCTTAATGGAGAAAGGGTTCACAAATATTACTAACATGTCCCCAAACATCTCAAATTTAATTCTACCAAGGGGCTTGGTAAAAATATCGGCAACATTATCACAAGTATTACAGTATACAATATGGATTTATTTTGACTGAACTTTCTCCCTCACAAAGTGGAACTGAGTATCAATGTGCTTAGTGTTTTTATGGAACACCGGATTGTTTGCGAGTTTTATGGAGCTCTAGTTATCACATCTGATAATAGTTGCAACTTTTTGTTCTTCTCCTGCATCTTGGAAACTACTTCACAAGTTGCTGCACACATCACTTGGTACTCTGCTTCCGCTAAAGACAAGGAAACTATATTTTGCTTTTTACTACTCCAGGCTATTACCCTGGACCCAATGCTAAATGCATAGTCTGTAATGGATCTCCTGTCATCTATGTTTCCAGCCTAGTCGGAGTCCGAAAAACCTGTCAATTTCATATCACAAGAATCAGTATACAAAATTCCATAGTCTAAGGTTCCTTGTAGATACCTTAAGACGCCTTTAGCTATAATACAATGGCTCTCAAGTGGCTTGGATATAAATTGGCTCAATGCACTAACCACATAAGCCAAATCCAGTCGAGTAGTGGTCAAGTAGATTAAACTCCCGACCAACTGCCTGTACAATGTTGCATCTGCCTCCTTTGAACCATCATCACACTGAAGTTTGGTGTTCTCTTGTAGCAGCACTGTTGTAGCCTTACAGTGATCCATCTTAAACTTTTTCAAAAGATTCCTGACATACTTACTTTTTGCTAGAAAAGTTTATCCTAAATCTCTCTAGATATCTAGACCCAAACAGTAGCAAAGCTCACCGTGGTCTTTCATCTCAAAAATTTGTGACATCTGCACCTTGATTTCTTCAATTATTTATCTACATTTCCTGTAATGATGAGATCATCTACATATAAATAAATCAAAACTATTCTCCACTTTTCATCAAATGCAGTATTGATATTGGGTCATATTTGCTTCTATTATAGTTGTGTTGTAAGAAGAATGAATCAATTTTATTGTACCATGATCTTGGAGCCTGTTTTAGTCCATATAAAGTTTTCTTTAATCTAGAGACTAAATATTCTTTTCCCTATTTGACAAACCCCTCAGGTTGCTCTAAATAGACTTCCTCTTTCAACTCCCCATTCAAGAAAGCAAATTTAACATCTAGCTGGTGCATTTTCTAGTGGTGTTTAGTAGCTAAGGCAATTAACATTCTGATTGTATTAAGTTTAACTACGGGGGCAAATTTTTCCTCATAGTCTATGCCTTATTTTTGTGAAACCCCTTTGCAACCAGTCTAGCTTTATACTTATCTATACTCCCATCCACTTTAAATTTGGGTTTATATAACCATTTGCAACCTATGGTTTTTTTACCCTCAGGTAATTCAACTAACTCCCAAGTTTTTTTTCAGAATTGATTCATGTTCCTCTTCCATGGTTTCCATCCATTCATTATATTGACTTGCTTATTTATAACTAGAGGGTTCAACACCACTTAACATGCTAGTTATAAAATAATTCTCTCTGTATCTTGCAGGTAATTGTGATTTCCTACCTGATCTCCTGAGAGTTGAAGTGACATCCAACATGTTCTGATCATCTCTTGATGGACTTGGTTCGATGATTTCATCTAAAATATCTACTTCTTTCTGTTGTTGTTGCTGCTTTTGCTTCGGTTGTTGCTTCTGATTCTGTTCCTACTGCTCTTGGCTTTCTTCTGTTTCGTCATTCCCTTCTTCCACCAATAATGGAATGTCTCAATAATCATTTTTGTTTGCATTGTTTCCATCATGTACATGTTCATGAAACACTACGTCTCTACTCGCAAAAACTTTATGAGTAGAGGGATTAAATAACTTGTAAGCTTTACATTTTGTACAATACCCAAAAAAGGTACATTTTTGGCCTTTGCATCAAGTTTTTTTATGTGTTCCTTTGGTACATGGGAAAATGCTTTGGAACCAAAAACTCTCGAATGCTTAATTGAAGGCTTAAAACCTAATAAGGCTTCAAAGGGTGTTTTAGATTCCAAACTTATTGTAGGACTTCTGTTTTTCAAATAAACACTCATATTTATAGCTTCAACCCAAAATCCATTAGAAAGATTCTTACCTTTCATCATATTGCAAGCACACTCCACGAGGGTTTTGTTTCCCCTTTCTACAACCCCGTTCTGCTAAGGAGTGTGGGGTATTGTATATTGTTGCAGAATTCCATGTTCTTTACAATATTTTTTGAGATCAACCTTCCTTTACTTTTCCCCTTGATCTGAGCGAAGAATCTTGATGTATTTTCCTATCTGCTTCTCAATCATGCTTCTGAATTGCTTGAAGTATTAAAAAACATGACTATTTTTGCTGAGAAAATATACCCACATAAATCTGGTACAATCATTGACAAATAATAAGAATTAATATGCACCTCCCAATGATCTTGACTGCATTGGCCCACATAAATTAGTGTGAACTAACTCAAGTATATCTCTCTGTTTTCTATTAACATTAACAAGAAACTCATCTATGTGCATCTTCCCAATAGCAAATGCTTCACAATTGACATGGCTATGCTTTAAATCAGGAAGACCAGTAACCATACCTTTCTTCTAAATTAACTGCAAATCTTTAAAATTTATATGACCAAATCTCTGATGCCACAGTTCTTCCATAGACATTCCTTGTGATGTCAAGGGTTGATGTGACACATTTATCACATCCAGTTTGTAAATGCCACCCACACGAATCCATGTTGCAATGGTCTTCATAGAATCTAGAAAATATTTAACAACACAATATGATTTATAAAATTGTATCTTAAGATTCGAATCTGTTATCAGTTGAAAAAAAAAAATATTCTTATTAATTACGGGTACATACGTCACGTTCTGAATTAGCCTAATATTACCATCAGGAAGAATTATAGGAATGTTAACATGTCCTTTAATTGGGTATCCTTTGTGGTCACCAAGGTAGATTTTTGCTCCAATGTTGGTTTCCTTGAAGTCCTCAGTCCATTATTTGTTTCCTGTCATGTGGGTGGACGCTCCTAAATCCACATACCATGTATCTGCTTCATCCTTTTCATCAGAGTTGGCCATGAACAATATTAGATCCTGGTTATGGTCATCATCTGCAACATCTGCAAAATACCCTGCATGTCTCTTGTATATCTGTTGACCTTCATCATATTTCTTCTTACGACAGTGCTTAGCCATATGGCCCAATTTTCCACAATAAAAACATTTTAATGGTGGATCATTCCTGTTTGGTGACATACCTTGAGATGGATTTGGCCTTTTCTGTGTTGTGCCTCCACCTCTCTGTCCTCCATTCTCTTTTTCTATGAATGGCTTCTTCTTCGCCATGAGAGCTAGATCTGTATTTTTGGGTTTCAATGGCATCTGTCTTTCCTCCTCTTGCATGAGAATCTCTATCAATTCTTCAAATTTGGGGGCTTTTTATCTAGAATTCAAGCTTGTTATAAACATTTGGTAATTGTCAATCATACCATTCATAATAATAGTTACCAGATCAGTATTACTTACAACCTCTCCGATGTCTCCAAGCTTTTCTTTCAGGTCCTTGATGTGTGATATGAACGTTGCTATTGTATCATTCTCCTCCATCTTGATGGGGAGAATCTTGCTTTTAAGGAACAATAGGCGATTCATATTTCTGATTTTGTACAAGTCTCTGAGAGTTGTCCAGATCTCATTCGCAGACTTACAATCTCTGATATGAGGATCTACCCCATATTCACAAAAAACAACAATAATAAGAAACAAATCTACCTGTTCTTTGACCTCCTTGGCAGGTTGCTCTGCACACTACACCACGGGCTCACTTTGTCATGGATAATGCTTACAACGATCCTTCCATTGTTGTTTCCTCTGATGCCACGACTCTCCAACTCCTCTGACATGATCACACTGGATCTGTAGGCACTCTGAATCCTCTACATGATCTCACTGGATCTACAGGTACTCTGACTCTTCTACATGATTTCACTTGATCTATAGGCGCAAGCTCCTTGAATCCATAGGCAAAAGCTCTCTGGCTTCAATCTTCGATTTGCATCACGAGCACTCTGGCTCCACGACGCTCCAAACCCCCGAGCTCTCTCGCTCCTCCAACACAAGCTCTTTGGCTCCTTCAATCGAAGCGGATTGGCTCCTCAAATCTCAAGAGCTACATTAGCTTTGTAGACGCCCTAGAAACTTCCAGATCTCGCAGTGGTCGCGCTAGGAAGAAACCCTGTAAATATTAACAAAGATCAACGCATTTTCTCTATGTTACTCCTCGTTGATTTCTGAGATCAGCGCCATTCTTAGGAACGGATTCATGCTGATGGTCGCGTTTGTGAGTGAAATGGTTGCGTTGATCGGCTTACCTATCAGAGAAAAAAAATCTACACAAACTTATGGCTACCGAATTTCTCACACCCTATTTCACAGCTACCCTCAGGTCATCAGGGGCTTCTCTACCACCTGGATTCTCTCAGGATCAAAAGCACTCTGGCTTTGATTCAACTCTGCAACTCTAATACCATGATAAAATATCGCATAATCAAATATTATTGGAAACTGTACTTGTTAGCTCTACTTTGAGAGACTACACCAGGAGGGAATGCATGCGCAAGTCGCTCTACATTCTCATTAGATATCAAACAATATATAGGTTACATGCAAATAGGGAATTTAGAACCAAAACCTAAGAATAGGAACAAACTCCTAATCTAAGGTTCAGATGAACCGAATCTCTCTAATATAGTTCTCCATTATTTTCAACACCTCCTTCAATGGTAAGGTGCCCTCTGTGATACGCCAATCTGTTTCCCTGGAGTTTCACTGAGATTCAAGGCATGGTTGGTGAACTTGGGGTTGGTAAAGATAACAAGTGGGTTGGTTATTGAAAAAGAAATAATTGATCTCAATGCACAAGAAGGCTTTACTGTTATATTGACTTGATTTCATCCTAATGTTCCAGTGATTAATTACATACATAATATAACTATAACTTTAGTTTAGCATGGTAATTGTTTGATGTCCACCTGTCATCACGGTTAGAATATGCCTCCTTCCCTCACTAGTTCACGGTTTATGTATTTGTTTATAATGACTACAATGTGGTGTGCATAATAACTATTTTCGACAATAAGAACAAAAGGACGTCTATTAGGTTCGTTTTTTTGCAAGGTTGTGCTTAATTCATTTTTCCGTCAACTTGCAGATACATAGCAACAAGCCATTGGAAGCATTGAAATGCCATGTCATATTGTTCCAACGCTTTTAGGTTGAAGGGATCTTTGAACATTTCCTTATTTCAAGATGGCCCATTCCTCTAATCGTTGAACATTTCCATGTTACAAGCGTGCTCATTCATTCCATCTTCAAAAAAGGATTGAGAGATCATTTTAAGCATGCTATCTATTGAGTGACTTCTTCATTGCTTATTTAAAAATAATGTTGGTTGAATAATGTTGTTGTTGTTTTTTTAGTTCAAGTTAAAATACAATGAGATATTTGCATATTATACATTTTATTTTTAAGTTTTGAGTATAAAAAATCTAATAAAATAATAAATGCTCAATATTTTAAATTAAATTATATATATGTGTGTGTGTGTGTGAAAAACATATATATATAATAATATGGTCGGTCATTATATGGAGAGTCATTTCATCAGGCATGATGGATGTGACAGGGGTTTTACTGCAGAACCTGCCAACGCTCTTCCTTGTTCTTCACTCTAGGATTTCGGTTAGCTGCCAGACGTACGGTGATTAATTCTACAACTAACAATATGGATCTTTTCCCTTTATGTGTTTTCTGTTACCCTCAACGGAGTTTAGGAGTTAGGGTTTCTGTGGCTAAGAGGGTTTTGCGCCTTCCTGGTGTCGCCATAAGAGTGTTAGTCGGCAGTTACAATGGGTTTCGATAGTGTCTCGGTGGAGCTAGAACCCTCTCCTGAGGACCTTCTTACCTGCTGGGGGTTTGAAATCTCGGAGAAAAACCTTGAGCTCTTTTTTCCCAACCCGGTTGCTTCTCATGACCTTGCAGCTGAGGCGGCTTTGGGCGGTTTGTCGCAAGGGGTCGGATTGTTAGGTGAAACCCTCGTCAGCTCTAGTAGTGGGCATCATCTTCTCGGTCCACCGTTTCTGAGAAGTGGATGTCCTCAGACTTCAGAAGCAGTTTTCAAAGTGGCGAACATCCCAGATAGGTCTTTCCCTCTATTTTCCGGGCCCCCATCTACCTGGGGTCAACACCCCTGTGGGCCTTTCTCCTTTGTGCAGACCTCCTCATGAGGTTTCAGTGGGGTTGTGTTTTCCTGGGTTTGAGCAAGTACCTTCGAAGGTTGTCCCTCCAGGGGTGGCTAAGGGTTTAGCACCAGTAGTGCAGAATGAAGGCGGGTTGGCCTTTCCTATGAGGGATGGGGTTTTAGCCCCCTGCGATCAGTCAAGGGTCTCCTCGAATGAGGCGGTTGATCTACCACCGAAATCATCGGCCTCAGAAAATCAGGAGCGTGCCCCTCGTTTCGAAGCTGCATCCGAGGCCTGTGCCCAACCGGGCCTAAGTAAGGAAGTAGTGCCTCCCAGATCTGTTGAGGACCTCAGGCAGCTCTTGCTTGAGTCTATAGGGGCGGAGTTTCCCATAACCAACCCCGTGGTAGAAGAGGAGGGTTTCAAGAAAGCTGTGGGAGAGAAGCGGAAAAAATATAAATCCATCAAGACGAAAGAAGTTCGACCAAAATGTCTGATGGGGGTGGACATTAGCATTGAGAAAGCCATGGAATTATCTGAGACTATGATTGTTGGAAGAGTAAGGGGCCGGAAGTATTCGACAGATTATATCAATGACTGGGCTCAATCAATATGGAAAGAATCTCTAGGCATGCCTGTAGAAATTTCAATCCTCGTAAGGGGCTGGTTCTGTATAACGTTTGATAGAAAAGAACAAGTAGATTGGGTTCTCGAAAGGAACTAGTTTTTTGGAAAGACACCCATTCTTTTTAGAAGATGGATCCCCCCGTTCGATGCTCAAAAGGAAAAAATGGCAGAATCTCCGGTATGGGTCAAGCTCCCTGGTCTTCCTCTGCAGTTCTAGACTAACTCCATTTTTGTCTCTATTGGCAACACCCTGGGAACTTTTTTGGAAGCTGATAAGTCATATATTCAAACCAGGGATAGGAGTGTGGCCCGTATCCTGGTGAGTTTGAATCCTTGGGAAGGTCTTGCGGATGCGATGACTCTCTATTACTGGGATTTGGAGTTTTTAAAGACTCTTGACTATGAGCACATTCCATTTTGGTGCAACAGATGTCATAAGACTGGCCATCTGGCGAAGGAGTGTCCGCTTGGTCACTGTCGTAGGCGCAGGCAGAAAAAGCAGTACAGGAAGGAGAAAGTCATTTTCTCAGATCTGGACGAGTCCCCCAAGGAAACAGAGCCTAGTCCTATGGTGCAGGAGATTCCCCCTCCCCCTGAGGTGAACGCGGAACAGGACCAGGAGGTAGCAACAGTCCCTCCCTCCTCCCCTCTTGAGGATCTGGCAGACTCCATGGTTCCCCTAGAAGTTGCTGAACTAGTTTGGGCGTCTCAGGAAGGTATGTCTTTTTCTGATCCTCTCTCGTTTCAGTCCTCTGCTTATTTTTCTTTATCTGAATTTGCAGAGATTGGTCCCTCCAGGAAAATTTTAAATGACCTATCGGCTTTGAATATTTCTCTATCGTCCTTTGATAGTGTTATCCTTTCTGTTCCCGACCCTCCTGATCTTTCATCCTCCCAAGCTGTTGGTGTTCCCCAGCCCCCAAACTCTCGGGCCTCTTCTTCTGACCCTCTTCCGTATAACTTCAGACCTCGGGCAAACAGGGTTGGGTCTGGTCTGGCAGTAGGTGGTCTTGCTCCGAATCCTGTAGTGATTGGGGCCAGGAAAATGAGAGGCAGAAAATCAAACCTCTCTAAAGCTCAATCAAAAGCTGTTGTGGACATTGTTGATGGTAAACTGATGTCTCTTACCGGGGTGCTTAGAGCAGAGAGACCACCCCCTGAAGGTGTGCCATGATTTTCCTTTCCTTTAACTGCAGAGGCTTAGCTAGCCAGCCAAAAAAGCTAGCTTTTAAAGAACTTGTGCGTTCTCAAAATCCAGATATTGTTTTGCTTTAGGAAACTCTGGGGAAAGGGGATGATGTAATCAGTTCTATTTCTAAAATACTGCCTGACTGGACTTTTTATGGTCTTGATGCAGTAGGGAGATCTGGGGGTGTGGTTACTGGTTTTAATCCTAAAAAGTTTAAATATGTTTCTTCTTGGGGTTATGTGAATGTTCTGGCCTTGGAGCTTTTCTCCAGTGAGCTCAACCTTACCTTTCTCTCCATAAATATATATGGGCCTTGTGTGGACAGAGAGCTTTTCTGGACCTCGATCTTCAGCTCCTCCTAGCTTTCTCATCCCAACCTAATTATTGGTGGAGACCTGAACTTTTCTTTGGGGGAAGCGGAGTCATGGGGAGCCTCGGCCAGAGCTGACCCACTAACTGACTTCTTCAGGAATCATCTGGCCTTGTCCCATCTGGTGGATATTCGTCTCCTGAAGTTGCGACCTACATGGAGAAACAGAAGAATTGGGCAAGATTGGGTGGGCAAGAAGATTGATCGTTTCTTGTTATGCAAAGACTTGGCAGAAAAAATCATGATCTATTGGCATTGGGTAGGTGAAGGAGGTTTCTCAGACCATTTTCCTATTCTCCTGGAAATCAAAGGTGATGGCAAAAAACCAGGAATCCCCTTCAGATTTAACTCATCCTGGCTCAAGGATGACTCGTACAATGAACTCTTTACAGCTACTTGGGAGAAAGATACCTTTAGCTCTGAAATATCGAGGAGTGCTTTTCTTATGAACAACCTGAAGAAAATGAAAGCAGCTTCCAAAGCATGGGCGGCCCAAAAAAAGGCGAAAGAAGAAGAGGAGCTTAGGAAGGTCATTTCAGAACTTGCTCTGATGGAAGATCCTGAAGGGGGTGGATATGCTACTGCTAAATTGAGGGCAAGAATTAAGGAGCTGGAGGCCACCAAGAGAAGTATTCTTCAGCTCAGGGAATAAAGCTGGCACTTGAAAAGCAGAGCGATCTGGGTTCAAGCGGGAGACGAGAATACCAAATTCTTTCAAAACTATGCAAAAGGTCGGAAGCTTGCAAACACAATTTGGGAAATTCCTAAGGATAATGGTGAACAGGCATCCTCTTTTGAGGATCTGGCTTCCTTGGGTATTCGTTATTTTAAAGACCTTTTCAAAGCCCTGGCTGAAGGTTCCATAGCAGAAGTTATCAGAGTAGCCCAATTCTTTCCTAGATTCATTGATGAAGAAGGCGACGAGGCTATCATGGCTCCTGTTACGAAACAAGAAATAGAGGACATTCTCAAAGGAATGCAAAGGGACAAAAGTCCAGGTCCGGATGGATGGACTGCTGAATTTTTCTATCACTTTTTTTATGTTCTAGGTGATGACTTGGTAGCTGTAGTATAAGAATCCAGAGTCTTGGGAACCATCTTCCCCCCTTTCAACTCCACCTTCCTCGCCTTGATTCCTAAATCTGATCAGCCTAACTCCTTTGCTGACTTTCGTCCCATTTCTTTCTGCACTTGTGTTTACAAAATAATTACTAAAGTCATAGCTTCTAGGTTAAAGCCTTTCCTTTCCAGTCACATCTCCCCTGAACAATTTGGGTTCTTGAATGGTAGACAAATCCATGAAGCTGTAGGTGTTTCTCAAGAAACCCTTCACAGTCTGAAGAAAAATGGAAGAAAAGGGGCTATTATTAAAATTGATTTGTCTAAAGCTTATGATAGATTTAGCTGGATGTATCTACGCCTTTTGCTCACTCACCTTGGTTTTATATTTGATTTTGTCAGATGGATTATGAGTTGTGTAGCCTCTACTGCTATCTCCTTATTGATTAATGGTGCTGCAACCTCTTTTTTCAACCCTGAACGTGGCCTCAGGCAGGGTTGTCCTTTATCTCCACTTCTGTTCCTCCTAGCAGTAGAAGGGTTAAGCTTAATGATACATAAAGCCAAAAGGCAGGGCAATCTTAAAGGCATTGAAGTGGCGCAAAATCTCTGGATTACCCATCTCCTTTTCGTGGATGACATTTTTTTGTTTGTCAATGGGAGTTTGGAGGATTGTCGTGTTTTAAAAAATCTTTTGGAACTCTTCCTAAAATCTACAGGTCTCCGAATCAACGAAAAAAAGTCGACTCTTACTCCCTCTGGTCTTGCTGCTGAAGAAATTGGAAGAGTTAGAAGCCTTTTGAATTTTGAAGTCAAATCAATGCAAGACAACTTTAAGTACTTGGGCTTTTATCTCAAACCTGACAACTACCGGATTCATGACTGGAAGTGGCTGCTTGCAAAAATTGAAAAAAGGCTTAATCATTGGAGCTTTAGGTGGCTCTCGAGGGCAAGTAGACTGGTCCTAATTAAGTCAGTGCTGATGGCCATTCCGGTTTATTGGGCCAGCCTCTCTTGGGTCTCGAAAGGCATCTTGACCTCCATTGATAAACTGTGCAGTAAATTCCTTTGGACAGGGTCAAAAAAGGAACATGTCACCCCATGGGTTGCTTGGGACAAAATCACTAGACCAAAGGAATGGGGATGTTGGGGGATTAAAAATTTGTCTTCGTTTGCTAAATCTCTTGCAGCTAAGCTTGCTTGGCGTTTGATCTCTATAGATTCTCTTTGGGTGTCGGTCATCAAAAGGAAATATATTAACCAAGTTTCTGTTCTAGATTGGATTCGCTCTCCAGTCAAGTCCTTCAAAAATGCTTCTATTGTTTGGAAAGCTGTTGTGGCATTGATTCAGAAAATTGAGAAGGGATTGGCTTGGAATGTAGGAGATGGGACTCAAGTCCGACTAGGTTTCGATCCATGGGTTGGCTGCTTTGACAGTTTCTCTCTCTCTTCGGCTCTGGTAGTTTTTCTTAATGAAAGATGTTTTTATACCTTGAACCGGGTAGCTGACCCTAGATCAACCTCCCTTGTGAAACAAGGCTAGCTCTCAGGCATAGATCTGCATTTAGAGGATAGGTGGTTGGAAGAATGGAACCGTTATGTCTAAACCTTACTCTTTTCTTCAGTCCGGATTTCGGATTCAAGAGATGAATTGCGCTGGGTTCATGTGCAGACAGGTTTTTACTCTCCAAAATCGGGTTATAAATGGCTGATGTCCCAGGTGGGGAGGGGGGCCTCGAGTTGGTGGTATAAACCAATCTGGAAGCTGAAATGCCCAGCCAAGACCATACTTTTCTTTTGGTGCATCCTTCAGAATAAGGTGCCAATGTGGGACTTCCTTCAAAAGAGGGGAAAATCGGGCCCGAGTTGGTGCCCCCTCTGTAAGTCAGCTGAAGAAACTACTCACCACCTCTTCCTTCAATGTCCTTTTAATTCCAACCTCTGGGCAGAAAATTTAAGATTGATCAATATTCCTTTTAGCTGGCACGGTGATGACTTTCTTCAAGCTTGGAACCAGTGCTGGTAGGAGGTTCCAAATGATAAAGATAGATCCATCCCTCTTCTCATAGCATGGGGAACTTGGATTGCTCGTAACATGGCTATTTTTAATGAGCAGTCCTTTCCTATTGTAAAATTGGCAGCAAAAGGAGCTGCCATCTACGACAGCATTCCTTCTTCTTTAGGACCAAGTCCCCCTCGAAACATTCAGCCTGAAGTTATCAATGACTCAATTCCGTGGGCTTTCTTTGATGGGGCCTCTGAGTTAAATGGCTCATGTGGTGCTGGTTTAGTTATTCACCTCTCTCATACTATCTCCCTTCGTGCTTCGGTGGGCCTTGGGCAAGGGTCAAACAATTTTGCTGAACTTAAAGCTCTACATTTTCTTCTTTGCTGGTTGATTTCAAAACATTTGAGCCAGATTCAGATTTTTGGTGATTCTAGGAATGTTGTGAATTGGTTTAATGGGACCCAGTAGTGCAAAAATTATATTTTGTTAACTTTGCTTAAGGAGATACGTCGACTTAAATGTTTCTTCACTGAGATATATGTTTGTCACATTTACAGGGAAAGGAACCAGGAAGCAGATCGATTATCTAAAGAAGGTGCTCAGCAAGATTTGGGTTCCTGGACAGTAACTGAGTTGGTGAATGGGGTTGTTCATGCTAAGGAAGAGCCGGTTTTTATTTAAGCTCTACTGTTTTTATTTACTTTATGTACATATTTGCTTTTAAAAACTCTAAACTGATACTTCTGTGGGCTTAGAACTGTTTGCCTTATGTAAGGAGGTTCTGGGTTCCATTTTTTATTAAAAACTGCTGATTGGGGACTGGGATAGCTCCTCCTGCCAGTCCCTCTTTTTGATAAAAAGAAGCTTTGGGCTTCGCCTTTGCATCTTTTATCCTTCTGTTCTCATCTCTGTTTCGGTTTCATATCCGTGGGATGATAAATTAGAGGAAATTCATTAGTTTCTTGAGAGGTTTTTTTTTCTTTTTAGTGGTTGCTTTGCATTACCACAGGTCTTGTAAAGCAGCTGTTTCACCATCCCCCTTTGAAAGAAGGGAATGGCATTGTACTGAAATGCTCTGCATATGCTTTGAGACTATCTATTTCTAATAGAAAGTTCGATTTTTTTTTTCTGTGGAAAAAAAAAACATATATATAATATATAGCAAGCTTTTATGAAATAGAATGTTGTATATATTAAATTTATATGTTTTTATTTTTATTTTTATAAAGTATTAAGAAATTTAACAAAAAAATAAATGTTCAATACTATAAATAAAATAAAGGATATTTAAAAAATATATACATAATATATTCATCTAGTTATGACAAACACATTAAAAATAATAAACCTAATATAATACATGAATAATCATAATTATAACTGGAAGTTTGTACATATTACATAATTGAATGTGAAACCATGGAAAAGAAAGGCAAAAAGAGAAAGTAATACTAAATAATAATTATTGTCCAAAAACTAATTTATTTAAAGCATAAAAGACAATGCCACAAAATCAATAATAATGCAACTAATCTTCTACACCTATAACATTTTTAATGAAATACAAGTGAAATCATAATTAAGAAAAATAGAGTTTCTTTATAGGATGTAAATCATGTAAAAACTAGGACAAAAACCTTAGCAATGAAAATTAGATTGCAATACTAGGAAAAAACCACTAAATAGAGATTTTTGCAAAATTATTTTTCAAATGCTATAATTTATGGAGTATTTCAAATGAGAGATTTGCACATATCACAACGTGAAGGTTTTTATAGAAATTGACACTTAGTGTGGAAAATTAATCAAGATACACTAATTCTCTTAATGAATCATTAAATTGATGCCTAATTTGACATGTGCACCAAAGGGTCAAGCCACTAGTTTCACTTACAAATGTTATGCATGATCACAATGACACCTCCCAAAAAGTAGATTTAAAACTAAAGCATAATGACACACAGAAAATAGTGCACATAACTTGTGGCACTTCATTTTGAGCATCAATCATGTGACATCCATTATTGTACATGGTTATGAAATGCTTAATAATTGATGGTGGGTTGTACTCACTTTTATGGCCACAAGGAACCATTTGAAGCATCATTAATAAATAAAACTATCGTAATATATGTGGCATGATATTTATGGAGACGAGACATCAATGTGACAATAGTTGCAACACATCATTTCCCCTTGATATGTATATATAATCATATCTTAATGTTGTTGTGTGTAACAATATAGGTGTTCCATCAATGTTTGAACTATAATGGAAAAAATATAATTGATGTGAATGTGTTTTTCTTAATTAATGAAAATTCACTACACAATTGAGTTAAAAATGGAGTACTAGCATTGCCCATGATACTTCAAGTGGAAGAGCTAGCTAGGGGTTGCGGGAGTTACCTTCTTAATTTGTAAATAACCTTCACCAAATACCAAATTTCGAATATCAAATTCGAAATGATTTCTCTCTCTTTCCATTTCCCTAAAAATCTATTATTGAGAGAAAGATGGATAGTTAGGCAACCAATCACCCACAATTATGGAGCTATGGTTGAGGGTGACTAGGATAGATGGAAATTTTATCCAATCACAATAATTACCCATCATGACTTCCAATATTTACCCATGAATTCCTCTGCTATAAACAAGAAAAACCATGAGTCTTCTTGGGTAGAAAAAAAGGTGCATATGGGGATCATTCTTTGATATGCAGGGTGTATAGAACCCATGCGAGGTAAATAAAGAGATTTTCGATGAGTTTTGGGAGTTCCCATGATCAAGAAGAGTAAAAAAACACAAGCGAGTTTGTATTTGAATTTTTAGTGGCAAGTATAACTCAATTTGGTCGATAAAAATCATGAAAAAGGTTGCCAAAGATAAGCTAAACCCATTGATGAACAATTGGGCATGTTGAAGTTTGAGTACTGAAATTTTAAAAGATCCCTTCAACTTAAACTCGTTGGAACAATATCACGTGTTTCAATGCTTCCAATGGCTCATTGCTCTGTCTCTGGAAGTTGACGGAAAAAGGAATTAAGCACAACCTTGCAAAAAACGAACCTAATAGAAAGGCTTTTGTTCTCGAAAATGAATTATTATGGACACCACGTTGTAGTCATTATAAACAAATGCATAAACCGTGAACTAGCCAGGGAAGGAGGCGACCTCTACTGGCAATGGCAGGTGGACATCAAAACTAAAGTCATGGTTATATTATATACATAATTAATGACTGGAATATCCGGGAAGAAATCAAGTCAATATAACAGTAAAGCCTTCTTGTGCACTGAGATCAATTACTTTTTTTGCAATAACCAACCCAATCGTTATCTTTACCAATCCCCAAGTTCTCCAACCATGCCTTGAATCTCGGTGAAACTCCAGGGAAACAGTTTGTCATTTCATAAAGAGCACCTGACCATTGAAGGAGATACCTTCAGGCTTCTGGAGAGATGGCTAGGCTCAAGATTTATAGCTCAGTCGATTGGCTATTACCCGCACCTCACCGATTTAAGAAACATTTGACAATAGCTGAACAAAACATAGCCCTTCTTTCTCACTGCTTGTGGACATCGCTCTACAAGACGTCTTCCCTGGGGTGCCAGTTGCTGCAATTAGCCTTCCAGCCCATTGCTTCAACATGTGCTTGCTCGATCCTAGAAACAGATGTTTCTAAAAAGTTCCTCGTCTTTGCATTGTTGGCTCTCTCAAGCAGCAAAACCCGAAGAATATTCTCACTAATGAAGCATGTCAACATCTGCCAAAGCTCGCAGAGATGTTTGCTAAATTCAATTTTTAATATTTACAGACTTTAAATTTCAAAGTGTGCCTATCTGTACCATTCAAGTTTAATTTTAAAAGCCCGCATTTTAAATCCTGCCTTTCTATGTTGTTCAAATCATATGGATCCATGGATCCATGAATAAATAGCATGCTAAGTTGATGGATGTCATCGAAATAATGGACTTAACAAGCGGTGAGAAACAAAATTGAAGAAATGGACTTAACAAGCGGTGAGAAACAAAAAAGACGACGATGATGGAGCAGTTGAGTAGATACGGAGATGAGTGGGGTGGTGGGGTTTGCCAGAGAGGTCTCGCCGGCAACGAGTCGATGCAAAACCCAAAAGGTGTTCCATCGACTCGTTAAACTACTATCAAATAGTGTTCAGCATTTTAAACATGTTTTGACCAACAATTACTTAATCAAATTCTTATAAAAACCTGTACATAAAATAATTAAACAAAACAACACCCTCTCATACAGACCACCAATAAAAAAATCACCTGGAAGTCTCCACCAATATCCATTGAGCATCTGCAAACGGGTAGATATTGGTCGCAATTGGACCAAATGCCAAAATAATCCAATGTCCTATTAAATTTATTGATGGAGGTGTTCGAGCAATATCAAGAAAAGAGTCATATTAATATGTTGTAGTATAAAAAACCTACATAATAATTCAGAAATTTAGGTAAACTATTATGTTGCTGGGTAGACACACTGCACTGAGGTCATTTGTAAGACCTTTAATTTAAGACTTAATTTAAGACAAGAGAAATCTTTTGTCTTAAAAACTTATTTTTTATTTTAGTTATTTTATATTAAAATTTAATAATAATTGAATTGTCTTAAATATAAAATTTAAGACAAAAATAGTGTTAAACAAAAATAGTTTGAGACAAAATTTAAGGAAAAATAATTTGAGACAAAAATATTTAAGGCAAAAACAATTTGAGACAAAAATATTTAAGACAAAAGTATTTTAAGGTAAAAATTTATATTCAAGACAAAAATAGTTTGAGACAAAAATATTTCAAGACAAAACTTTATATTTAAGACAAAAGCAGTTTGAGACAAAAGTATTTTAAGACAAAAGCAATTGGACACAAAAATATTTTAAGACAAAATTTTATATTTAAGAAAAAAGCACTTTGAGACAAAAATATTTAAGACAAAACTTTATATTTAAGACAATGGTGACTTAAGACAATGACAATTAAGACAAAACCCATTTAAGACAATTAGCAATTAAGACAAAATAATTAGCATACAAAAGTTTGCATTGAAATATCCATGAGTGGATAGTGGATAATTATATTTTTTATTTTTGAAAATAGATATTCAAACCACATGAAATTTAATCATGTCATATTTATTTATTTTATATTATATTTTTCTTTTTTCATTAAACCACATTATAAAAATATAATAAATAAATAGATAAAATATATTATTTTTTGGTTGGCCACTCAAGGGGATTTGAACTTTGAATCTCATTTCACTACAAGAAAAAGGACATTGGTAAGGGTCATGCTTGTGACGGACCTTTAAGGTCCATCATCAATGTCACATATGGTGACGGTCCTTAAAAAAACGTTGTTGTAAGTGCATATTGTGACATTCCTTCAAGGTTTGTCACCAAAGTCATTTTCAGTGACACTTTTGATGACGGTTGTTAAAGGCTCGTCAATAATTCTCTCTTTGGTGACACTTCTAGTGACAATGTTTTATTGACTCTCACCAATGCTCTTTTTGGTTTTGGTGATAGTTAAAAAATTTCCGTCGCCATTGATCATTCCAATGAGTTTTGATGACACTATGTGCATGTTACTATATTTTTTGTCAAAAGATAACAATTTAAGACCATTGTTGTGGAGTCTTTTTCATTATGTGTCCAAGTCCATAAAGTGGTTAGAGTCATTCAATTTGTTAAGAAGTAATTAGTGTGTATCATTTCCCTCAAGTAATGATAATGTAGTTTTCATATGAGTTAATACATGATTCATTTCTATTAGGTTTATTTTCTAACAAATTCCCTTTAAATAAAGTTCCACTAGTGTGTGTAGAAACTATATTATTTAATACATAATCAAGCTTTGTCAATTCTATTAATGGGAGAGATCTAGCACTCCTCAACACTCTTGGAACATCTTAACATGCTTTGGCACACACTAACATTCCTTGGCACCTCGCATGTATGAGAAAATCTTTGTACCTAGAACATCTTGTCATGACTAAGACACCCAAGAACATGTTGGCATGCCCTATCATAGCATAACACTCTCCTATCATGTGTTGGCATGCCTTGTAGTCCCTAGCATACCCTGAAACACTTTGGCATGCATTAACATACATGAGCACTTGGCACAGATTAGAACTTGGCATGTATTGTAACCTATTATTAGTGTGCCTAGCATGCTCCTTTTGAAAAAGATAATGTCGTGACTTATTAACCCTCTTATGTGTTCATTCTCTTGCATTTTAGCTTGGTTTTTTTTTTTCCCTTGATACTCCTTGACACATATTGGCATACCCTGGCACCATACACATCCTAGCATGCCTTAGCATCTTGCATGTCTTGGCACTATTTAGCACATGTTAACACACAATGGAACTCACTAGCACACTTTGACACTTCCTGAAATGCCCTGATATTACCTAGCATGCCTTACTAGTGCTTAACATACCTTGTCAGTCCCTTCTTGGCATGCTAGATAGCACTCGTTGACACTCCCTAGCACACCCTCATATTCATTCACTTCCATGCATTTTGACCTAGTTCTCCCTTGTGTTTCCCTAGTACTCCATAACACTCCTAAGTATGCATTAGCACACTCTGTCGCACTTTATCACTCTTCAACATGCCCTTCCACTTCATAACATGTGTATCACTCCCTAACACACATTGGCACTTAGCACGTGTTGGCGCTTGGAAAGTATTAGCATGTTTAGAATTCATTAAGATGACTTGGTATGCTTTAGCATGGTTTAATATTAAATTTATTTTAGATCAATTATTGGAAATTATTTGAGAAGTAATAGAGGATGATTTGGCACTTATAATGCACTAACACTTGGCACTTGGCACCTATTTCCACCTAGTGTTGGTGTGCCTAGCATGCCCCTCCTGGAAAAGGTAAATTGATGACTTATTAACACTCTTATCTGTTCATTTCCTTGTAGTTTAACTTGTTTATCATTTGTGTTGCCTTGATAGTCCCTGGCGCATATTTTCATACCCTTGCACATCTTACCATGCCTTAGCACTTGACATGTCTTAAGCATATTTGACATTCCTTCGAACTATCTGGCACATGTTAGCATTCCTTAGCATGTCTTGGTGCTCATGCCATCACAACTAGCCTTACATTTTCTCACAACTTGGGAACCGAATCAAGTCCTTAGAAACTATAGTTCATGTGACATTGCCATACTTCAGTCACAACAACTTGGCCAATTGCACCTACTACAAGTAGATTGTGCCTTTTTCACCTAAGAACTGTCTATACCTCATCTTAGGCCACTCATGTCCACGCTGAACTTGTCCCACTTAAGAACTTACCAAGGCAAAGATCACATCTAGCCATGGTCATAAAACAACTAAGCAACAATATAACCTACATGGGAAATATTTCACATGTATGTCTAGTTCATATAAACAGTAGAGCATTAACTAAGATTTTGTAAGAAGCATAAGATACACAATACACACAAGATATAAGTTGGCACAAGTCGAGCTCCCCAAAACTTATACACAACAATGTACAATATATAATTGGCTAAAATAGTTTAAAACATGAGCTTTCAGCCAAAGTGTGCCACATGTCATATAAAACTAATGGATAAAAGCAAAATAGTGTTATTATAGAAATTTGCAGGGTAAGTTCCGTAGATCAAAAACCAAAGGTCACCGCTCACAAAAAGATCACAAATGAGTACACTAGTATTATCACGTGGTTAAAACCCTCGAAGAGGGGAAAAATCCACGACCTGAGCCAACGTGGCCATTTCAGGCAATTTATTAATATAAAAAGAAAAGTTACATATGTTTCTCTCATAAACGGTTACCGAACATATGACCCTCCATGCTCTTTAAATAGAGATCATGAACCAATCAGGTGCTAAGCCACTGATCAAGTGTCGTTAATACCGAGGAGAGAGTGGATCACTACAAATCGTGACCATCAGATTATAAGTTACAAATGTACATAGTAAATAAACACACTTTACCTAACTCTATACTAGACTAAGTTATTCTTAACTATTTCCTATGTGTCAGAATATCCTCACATCCCCCCTTAAGAAAAATTTGGGATATGATTGAAGGATTTACAAAGGTGACACAAAAGGAGCCTATTTCCTATGTGTCAAAATATCCTAACATCCCCCCTTAAGAAGAAATTGGGATAGGATTGAAGGATTTATAAAGGTGACACAATAGGAGAAGGAAGGAGGCATTAGAGTCTATCCCCCCTTAATGATAACTTTCCTGAACTCCAAGCATGGATCGAAGTTTGGTAAACTTCGCTTCTGTGGGAGCCTTTGTAAAGATATCAGCTACTTGATCATTGGTTGGATAGTACTGCACTTCAAGAACACGATCATCAATGAGCTTTCTGATGAAGTGTATGTGGAGCTCAATGTGTTTCATACGTTGATGTTGAACTAGATCTTTACATAGCTGAATGGAACTCTAATTATCACACCAAAGTGTGGTTGGATGCTGCTGATGAAGACCAAATTTAGACAGGATCTGACGAAGCCACATGGCTTCCTTGTTGGCTTCAACTGCACCACAATACTCTGCTTCTGCTGAAGAAAGAGAGATGGCACTTTGTTTCTTACAAGACCAAGTAATAGGTCTTGAACCAAGAGTGAATACATATCCTGCAGTAGAATTTTAATCATCAGGGTCACCAGCCTAATCATAATCAATGAAACTAATCAACAATGGAGATGATCCTGCACATTAATGAATCCCGAACTGAACTATACCTCAAATATATCGAAGTATTCTTTTCACTGCTTTCCAGTGACTTTCATGAGGTTGGTGCATAAGCCGAGTGATAAGACCAACGTCAAAGGAAAGGTTAGGATGGGTATGGTTAGATACAAAATTTTACCATCAAGTTGATGGTATAAGGTAGCAACAACTTCAGGGGTAGTACAAGTGAATGAAAGCTTGACTCCAGACTGAAAGGGTGAAAGGGTTGGCTTACATTCTTCCATGTGAAAGTGGTGTAGAAGATCACAGGCATACTTGGACTGAGAGAGGGTAATACCTTCTTTGGATTGCAAGACTTGAAGACCAAGGAAATAATGCAAGTGTCCTAAGTCTATCATTTCAAACTTCTTTTTGAGGCTAGACTTCACATGGTTTATATGGTTGGGATCATTACCAGTAAAGATAAGATCATCAAGATAAAGAACAAGGATGGTGAAGGACTCACCCACTTTCTTGGTGTAGACAGTGTTGCCAGAATGACACCTAGAAAAGCCATTATCTAATAGAAATCTATCCATTTTAGCATACCAAGCCCGAGGAGCTTGTTTGAGACCATAGAGAGACTTACTAAGGCGACAAACAAGGCTGGAGTCATTTTGGATAAAACCAGGGGGCTGTTCCATGTAGATTTCTTCATGTAAATCTCCATGTAAGAAGGCGGATTTAACATCCATCTAATGGACTTCCCATTTAAAAGAGGCAGTAAGGGAAAGAACAAGGTAGATAGAATTCATTTTGGCAGTAGGGGATAACGTTTTAGTATATTAAATGCCTTCAACTTGTGAAAAACCTTTAGGGACAAGACGAGCTTTATGTCTATCCACTTTTCCATCTCATCCAAAAAAAATTTTGTAAACCCATCTGCATCTGACAAGTTTTCTTCCTTTTGGAAGAGGAACAAGATCCCAAGTATCATTTTTCAATAAGGAACGATATTCTTCATTCATAGCTTCATCCCAATCTGGATGACCGAAGGCTTCTTCAAAGGTTTCTAGATCTGGATTTTCTAGAACTTTAGCAAGTAAGGAAGAGGCTCTTTCGAACTGAGAATGTGTACGTCGTCGATCGGCAGGGTCACCTGAAAGAGAACTTGATGCATCCCGTGTAGAGCGGACCCATCTTGGAAGTTGTCGAGTAAAAGGAATAATTTCAAGAGGTGGAGGAGGATTTTCATCCTCGCTGTCATCATCTGAACTATAAGGAATGCTATTAAAAATTGAAGAGAGAGAGAGAGAGGTGGCGCATATGCCAAATCATGCTCGCAGGCCAAAGGTGGCACACCTGTTGAACTAGGCTCACAGGCCAATATTTTTTTCATCAAATTTTACATCTCTTCTAATGATTATAATTTTGAATTTTGGTTGAAGAATTATATATCCTTTGACATCTTCAAAATATCCAACAAAACTGCATTTTTCACTCTTAGTTTCTAAGGCTTTATGTTTCGCATCTGGAATATGGGCCCAAGCATCACTTCCAAAAACAGGAAAGTGACTTACATATGGTTTGATTGAGATCCAAGCTTCTTATGGAGTTATATTATTTAAAACCTTAGTAGGAGTGCAATTTACTATGTAATTTGCACAGTTAATTGCTTCTGCCCAAAAATTGAGACTAAGTCCTTTAGATTGAAGCATAAAATTAGCCATTTATTTTAAGGTGTGATTCTTCCTTTCAACTACACCATTTTGTTGTGGAGTATATGGAATAGTATGTTGCAATTGAATGCCATGCTCAATGCAGAATTTTATAGATTTGTTGTTAACATATTCTCTTCCATTGTCTGATCTTAACTTGAGAATTTCATGTCTAGATTGTTTCTCAACAAAGGCCTTAAAGGCCAAGAACATGTTAAAAACTTCACTCTTGATTTTTAAGAATTATAACCAACCGCGTCTGGAAAAATCATCAATGAAAGTTAAGAAGTACTTGCAACCAAAGAAAGAGACAACAGGAAGTGGACCACATAAATCTTTGTGCACAAGCTACAAAGGGGCTGAAGTGTGCCAAGAGGCACGTTTGTCAAAACTATCCCGATGATGTTTTCCGAGTACACATCCAGAGAAAACACCATCTCGACAAGATACCATAGGAAGACTTGTCACCATATTTTGTTTACATAGAGTTTGAAGAGAGCGATAGTTTAAGTGACCAAATTGCTCATGCCAAAGTTTGCTCACTTCATCATTATGAGCAAAAAAAACGGAGGGAAGACATGATGACCGAAAGTTGTCAAAATTATACAACCTTGTGGAATCATCAGCAGTGCCAGTAGCTAAAATATGTCTAGGATCTTTGAGGTCCTTGATTACAACATCATGAGGTGAGAATTCTACTATTTTCCCTTCACTTGAATGAGTTATTAGATAAACAGAGAGAAGTTTGCATGACAAGGTAGGAACACATAGTACATCATTAAACTGACCATTATCTAGATGAAAGGTTCCAGATCCTACAACACTAAGAGATCTATCATCACCAACATAAATATGTTTGGTGTTACAATCATTTAAAGAAGAAAACATGGCTTTATTTTTGGCCATGTGGTAAGAAGCTCTAGAATCAATGAGCCACTCATGAGAATGAGAATAAGATGATACATTTAATGCATAACTAGATCTTGATGCTTGACAGCCACAAGAAGAAAGTGTCATTCCTAAAGATGAAGGTGAAGAGTGCTCCAAATTGATGTTGTGCTTCTTCATTGCTGCTTCTAAGGCTTCCATCTTCTTAAATCATTTGGACTATATATGGCCATCACGATTAAAAAAGTTGCAATGTCTATTTGTCTTATTCCCTTTGTTTTTATTTGCCTTATCATTTTGGTGAGTTTCTTTTTCAGGTTGCGGCTGAAATTGCTTAGGACCCTTGTTTGTTTTCGGACCATACTTTTTAGGATACTTCTTCTTGGGATTCTTTTGATATGATATATGTTGGGTTGCCAAGGCTTTCTTAGAAGCATTTCCAGAAGTGATAAGACCAAGGTGTAAGATTTTTTCTTGTTCTCTTATCAAAGAATCACAAAAGGCATCAAAAGAGGGGTTCTTGTAGGTGGTTCCTGAAGAAATGATGGCTTCTCTAGTGGAATGGAAGGTGGAAAAAAATACAGAGTATGGAGGGCAAAGCTTAGCAAGAATGCAATAGATGAGGCTACCATCTTCCGTTTTGACCTTAGAACCTTCTAAAATAAGTCTAAGGGTCTTGAATTTGGACAAAAAATCTTCAATAGAGGAGAAATTATTGGGGTCCAATGTAAGCAACTCATTTTCAAGCTGGTGGGCCCTGATTTGATTTTGAAGGCCAAAGACAATATTTAGCTTTTCCAGGGCTTCATGAGGGGTGTCAATGTCAAGGATATGAAATCGAAGGTCTTGAGCAATGGACATTTCTATCAACCCTCGTGCTTGATCTTGTTTATTTTCCCATTTAGCGACTTTATCATCAACAAAAGGTTTAGTTTCTTGTCTTGTGGCTATTCTGTAAAGCCCTTTACTTCTAAGTATATCTACCATGTGAGGTAGCCATTGGAAATAATTGGTGTTGTTAAGAATAATCGGGCATGCACTTTCCATTTTTTTTTTTTTTAAACTTAAGCTTCGAAAAGTTGAAACTAACTACTCCAATGGAAAGATCTCAAAAAATTTGGCCAATTAAAAAAAAAACAGCTCGAGAAACGGCTTCCAGATGAAGAAGTTATGACTTTTGAAAAACTGAGTTGTCGATGCCGAAGAGTTATGAGAACGGTTTGAAATTTGATGATGAAGTTCAAATTTAAAAAAAAAAATCCCGCCCCTTTAACAAAAACTTTTTACAAAAAGAAGCTTGAGAAAGAGGCTTGAACCCAAGACCTCTATTCTCATAAACTAACTCCTCACCAAGTGAGATAGTAAAAGGATTCTGTAATTGTTTGAAAGGAGGAAGGAGGTTTTTTAGGCAGGACCTTCTGTGGTGTGCGTGCTTTTCATGTCCTCATAACTACCCTTATTTGTTTTTAGACTTGGGAACCCAACCAAGTCCTACCTCGACTACAAAAACTTGACAAAATTTCATTTACTACAACTATACTATGAATTTTTCACCTAAGAATGGCTTATAACTCATCTTAGGCTACTCATGTCCAATCTTAACTCATCCAAGTTAAAAAGTTACCAATTCAAGGCTCACGTCCAACCACGTCCATAAAACAACTAAGCAACATAATTTACATCTTGACATGCCATAACACCTGGAACGTCTAACAATCCCTTGGAACTATGTGGCACTTGTTAGGATCCCCTGCATTCCTTGGCATGATTTGGAACTCCCTAATGCACCTCACCATTCATTGACATTCCTTGACACTCTAACATGACTTGACATTGCCTAGCATATAACCTTGTCATTCCCTCCTTAGCACACTTGGAACTCACTGACACTCCCTATCACACACTCTTATCCATTCATTTCAATGAATTTTGAACTAGTTATCCCTTTTGTTTCTGTGGGACTCCCTAACACTACCTAGAACACATTGGCACACCCTGGCACTTGGCACATCTTGGCATGTTGCCCTAGCACTCTAGCTTTCCTTAGCACTACCTAACATACCGTGTCACTCCCTCCTTAGCACACCTATAACTCACTAAAAATCCTTGTCACACACTCTTATTCATTCGTTTCTATGCATTTGAAACTAGTGCTCCCTTGTTTTTCCTTGGCACTCTATAACACTCACTGACATGCATTGGTACACCCTAGCACCTGACACATATTGGCATGTTTCCATGGACTCTATCATGCCTTAGCACTACCTAGCATACCTTGTCACTTCCTCCTTAGCACACTTGGAAGTCACTGACACCTCCTATCACAATCTCTTAATCATTCATTTGCATGCATTATTTTCACCTAGTGCTCCCTTGTGCATCCACAAGACTCCCTAACACTTCCTAGCATGTGTTGGCACACCTTGGAACCTAGCACATCTTAGGTGCATGCCACTCTGGCACACTAGCATGACTTAGCATTGCCTAGCATACCATGTCACTCCCTCCTTAGGACACCTGGAACTCGCTGACACTCCCTATCACACACTCTTATTCATTCATTTCCATGCATTTTGACATAGTTCTCCCTTATGTTTCCCTGGAAGTCACTAACACTCAACACATATTGGCACTTGGCACATCTTGGTATGCTTCCCTAACACTGTAGCATGCCTTGGAACTATCTAGCATATATTGTCACTCCCTACTTATAAAACCTGGAACTCCATAGCATTCCCTATAAATCCCTGACACATATTGGCTCGTGGCACTTGAAAATTCTTAGCATGCGTTTGGATGCCCTGGAATGCCTTGGCATGGTTTAAGATAAAGTTTATTTGAGATCAATTATCACAATTAAGAGAGAAGCAATATAGGATGATTTGGCACTTAAGACACACTAGCACTTGGCCCTTGGCATGTATTGGCACTAGTACTGGTATGCCTAACATACCACTCTTTAAAAGGTAAGGTCCTTAATTATTAACCCTCATAAGTGTTCATTTATTTGCATTTTAACTTGGTGTTCCCTTTTGTCACCTGACACTTCTTGACACATGTTCACATACCCTAACACATGGCACATCTTGTCATGCCTTAACACATGGCACATGTTGGCATGCCTATCATGCATTGGTATGCCTTGGCACTATCAAGCACATGTTAGCACAAACTGATACTTCTTGACATGCCCTAGCATTCCCTAGCATGCCTTGTCACTCCCCCCTTGGCACGCCTAACACTCGTTGACACTCCCCGACACAACCTCTTCTTCATTCATTTCCATTACTTTTGACTAGATGGTTTATTTTTGATGGGGTGCATGTCTAGAAAGAGTTCCTTTAAGAGAATAAAAAAATTATCACCATTACAGACATAATGCGAGATTCTATTTGAATGACATTAGGAAACTAAATAAGAGGTTTTAAGAATGACATTTTTAGGGTTTTTTTAATGGTGTGGGAATAGTAAGAAGTGAGTGGTCAATATTGTTATTTTCTTTCTCATTAAAGTGCTTATCCTTATGAGAGACTCGTCTTGAGAAAATGACACCCTCGTCATGCTTACCCGCCAACTCCTAATCTTCTCAAAATAAAGGACAAATTGCATAGTGAGGGAAGGCATGTTGGTCTATGGTGCGCTGAGTGATTGGGTGAGAGTGTTAATGTACTATGAGAGGGACTGAACTATTTACTTTGTGTCCTCTATGGATGACATGTTCTAGATGTGTCATGGAACCACAGGGCCACTAGAAAGGTTTTGTAATATATAGCCCAACATAATCAATGCCTTGAGAGAAATCTATGGAGAGGGATCAAAATAAATTATATTGGTCAGTCCATCAAAAAATATTTACTAGAGAGTGACACCATGGTGATCAATGCCAAACATGGATTCTTTTGAGCTAGGAATTTTTTTCTAAAAAATTGTTTGGAGTGTCACTGAATTGGTGGAATTCTGAAATTCATGACGTTGTAAAGTATGTAGAAACTTTTTTTCTTTTGTTGTATAGGCTAAGGTTTCCAAGGAGAATATAGGGTTTGTAGGGTCTTATGGGAAAAGAAGCAACAATTTGTAGCTCTTTGATATACTAAAGAGTATGGATTATATGAGTAGTTGATATGGATTATATAACATTGAATCCACCTTGAGATGGAGGTTGTTATGTGTTAGAGAACTTAAGGAGATGGCAGTTAAAAAATTTCTCTTATCATGACATTATCTTGAATTCTCCTGTATATATAGTTGTTTGTCATAGTTATTGAGCTGACATGAGAGTGTGAAGTGTTGTGTCTTGATTTGAGCTGACTTGAAGACTTGTACAGGTCGACTTAAGGAGGCAACTTTCATGACTTGTATCACTTGAATTGAGGGTTTTCTTTGAAGTAGATTTCAAGGATGGTGACCTTGAAGATGATTACTTGATGGAGGAGACTTTTGACAACCTAATGTTACATGATTTAAAAGCCCAAAAATTTAATCAATTTAAATCTAGAACAAGTAACCTAGAAGTCCACAATTGGGACCTTAATCTAAATATGACCCAAGCATGAAACCCATTCATTCATATGATAGTATCCACTTAATAATTAATGATATGGGTCATATAATGGTCTAGCTAATGAGGAGAAAACAAAGTCCATGTGATCCAATACATGGTCCTATTTTATCGACAATTTGGTCCCTTTGTCTCAAGATATCTTATATTCTTTGGAAATAGGACGTAAACAAGTTGTTATAGATATTTTAAAATGGAGCACTCTTCACCTATATTCCTCTCATTTGTGCCACATGTGATGTGAATTCCAATTATCATTTTCTTGACTTAAACGCTCTTTTTTTGTAAATGTGACCCTTGACTATGCCATGAAAACCCTCCAAAAATTTCTTAAATGATGGGAATTCCTATTCATGTGTGAAGCTAGTGGAATGTGACAAGTCATCCAGTGTACATCCAAATATTTGATTTGTTCCTTGGGGAATGTGGAAGATACCCTCAATAGAAAACATGCATACAAATTTGTAGCCAAGTGCCCCAAATGTGAGATGTTTCCACTTGTGCAATTTTTCTTCCAAATATGTGAACTCAATAATAAAACACCTTAAAATACATGAATGTCTCTCATCACGTGAAAGAAAATGTAAACCCTTACCCGAGTCTTCCTTTGTTGGAATTTTTGTCACAAGATATTTCCTCTTCTTTGGAAAGAGGACATAAACAAGCTTATAAATTTTTCTAAATGAAGTAATCTTTACCTATGTTCTTCTCCTTTACGCCATGTGATACAAATGCCAATTTTATTATTATTCAGTATGGCATTCTTCTTTTATACATGTGACCCTTGACTATGCCATGAAACCCTCCAAAATACTCTTAAAGGATGTGAGCTCCTCTTCATGCATAAAGCTAGTGGAATGTTGAAAGTTATCCAAAATTCATCCAAGTATGTGATTTGGGCCGTGGGAAATGTGAAAGGCACACTCGGTGGAGAAACATGCATAATGATTTTTGGCCAAGTGCACTAAATGTGAGATGTTGCCACTTGTCAATTGTGCCTCTTGTTGATGATGAAACTGACACCCTAGTTGTGTCACTTTGTGTCAACTCAAGGTTGTTACCATTTTCACCTTAGCAACGAATCCTCTCACTTAGGATTAATTACTGAATCCTAGGGGTATCCCAAAGCATAAATTTATGGGGTATTTTATGTGACTAGATCACTAGAATTGATAATCATGTTTACATTGGATGGTTAAACATCTTGATAATATTTTTCCTATTGACCACAACTTTTGTATTCATTATTTCTTTCATCGCAACACCTGCAGTAGATATTGATGGTGTTCATGAGCCTATTTCTAGTTGTAATAAGGGGATTAGGGACTCCCTTATCATAACCGATAATCCTTAATGCATTTAATCCCTTAGCCAAAGGGGCCCAAGGGTGTAGTTGTAGGGGTATTGGGACCAAATTTGGGGGTTCATAACATTAGGAAAAGTGGAATAGCAAGACCAAAAAGGTTGTAGGGGGGTATCTTGTGGTGTATTGAATGGGGCAAGGGGACACAAGGGTAGCATGGATGGGTATAAGTCGGAGGTACAAGCATGGTTTACTATGACATATGATCCTATCATTAGAGAATGAGAAGGGGGCTTAGGACCTGATTTCATAGGGGCTAGGGGACCTAGAGGGAAGGTAGCGAGATCAATCGATAGGGGAACCCCCAATATTGGTGATAAGAGGATTAGGACTCCAATTATCACAAACCATAATCCCTTATCCCATAACCATTGAATTCCATATCCCCTAAACCCCCAATCCATATTCCCTTAACCCCTACACTCATGACTCATAACCCATAAACCCCTTGACTCATTAAATATTAAGGCACTAACCCCTAACCTATAATCCATGAACCTCGTAAACCATAACTCCTTATCCTCTTAACCTGTGACCCTTAACCCCTAACCCTTCACCCTTAAACACCTAAATCCCCTAAATCTTAAGTCCTTAACCGCTAAATCCTCTGACCCTAAAGCCCTTGGCCCTTAACCCTTGACCCTTGAAGCCCTTAACCACTAAGTATCCAAGGCTGAAAATAACACCCCAAACCAACACATTGACCTCCTAGGAGATTCCTTCACCTCTAGTTGAGAATATTGGAAACATTTGATTTTTAGAGAACTAGGTATTGGTTATGAGGGTATGTGTTTGTGGGTAATGCTATTATTACCATGTATACTAAACATAGAAAAATTGGATAATTTGCAAAGCCTCGATCTAAATTGCTCACAATATCTACACTTAATGTTGAGATGGAGCTTGTAGTTCACTATCACATAAGGAGTTGGAAATGAATAGATTACTCATAAAGACAAGGACACTCTAGCCCTAATGCACAAGGAGTGAACCCTCAATATAAATATTTTTTTTGTTAAACAAACTCAATTGTGTCAATGTAGAATACTATACATAAGAGAAAATAAAATGATATTGTCCACATCAATTCATGAAATAACCTCAAATTAGCCATGAGTAGTGAACCAAAGGGTGAATGTGGGGCACTATTAAAGTTACATCATGTTTAAATTCCTTTTACATTTTGAGGTTGTTCTCCAATAGGGTTGAAACATCATAATAAGGAAGCATGGCACATTTTTGTGGGGGAGCAATTAATGTTGTAACACAATTCAGGTGATTTACACCTCCAATGTAAATGACATCATTGTATGTTTGTGCCAGGTTGTTACAGAGGTTATTTATAGACAATACATTCAATGTACTTGGACTTCATCTTTTTAGGGCCTCGACTCTAACATGGATTTGTATCAGGAACATTTCATACAAATGAAAGGGGGCCTTTCTTTTTAACCACATACATATAAGAGCGTCGAATGCTGCCCTTCAGATCCCCCTTGGTGCGTTCAAAGTGGGTTTACATTCACGTCGAGTTGAAACGAAACATAATGACCTTCCTCTTCTTAATAACATCTGCTAGCATTTCCATATATACGATATATACTTAAATGATCACCTCATTTGTAGATGCCCCCATTTATTAGGAGATTCAAGGGATGTTTTATTGTCTTTATCAACATTTGAACGGGTCATTATCTACATTCTTTAAACACATGTCTAGAACTTTTTATGAGGGAGGTACTTAGATTTAGATGTTTATATAAGGCCTTATGTGGCCTTCCCCTTTAGAACTCTTCCAAGGAGGTCACCTCCTTCCATATTGCCTTGCCTACTTAGGGCTAAATTGACAAACCAAGATTCAAAATTCTTCAACTACAAAATTAGTGAGGCATCGTACCTCTTCTTGACCTCGACCTCAATGAGACATCTTTCTTCAGAGATACTTTGAGTATTTCCCACCATATATCACAATTTGGATGTCATAGGATCTGTTACCCCATTTTCTGTATGGGCTTTTAGAGGATATTTTGAAATTTGATTGTCATCTCAACCCCTACGATTCCTGTCACATTGATCATTTTCCATCTAAGGTATATGGATCTATATGTAATTCATGAATGTATCATTGGTTTTATGACACCTTGCCTTAGCCATCTAGGACACTAGGTGTAGGAAGAAGTTCCTTTAGCTACCACATTTAGTTGGATATGTATGATCCATGTGTATATGATATTATTTCCAATGTGTACTATTTTTATTGTGTTCATTTAAACACTTAGTTCTAACTCTTGATTGTTTCTCTATAAGTTTTAATTTGAGTTATTCCATGGTGTTTCATAAGTTTTCTCAGAGAAGTGTGTCATCTTGATGGTTTGGATATATTCTTGGTGATTTGAGTAGGTGCTATACATTGATCTTATTGTACCCCTTATTTCCTTTAGTGAAAATTTATCCCATGTCTCTCTTAACAACTCATGTGAAGGCCTTCTAAGCTATGACTAGCTTATAATAGGGTATTTTTAAGCTCTAAGTGAACTTCCTAAAAAATAAGAGGCTACATTAGCTACTTAAGTTTATTGATAGAATTATTCATAGATTTAAAGATAATTTTCACCACATTAAAGGTTGATACATATTTCCCTTATATGTAAAGCTCATGTCCCTATTCCCTCCTTATATAAACATTCTTACTTATATTAGAGAGAGATATAATATAATTTTAATTAATACCTAATTAGACTAACATTATTACTTTCTAAGACTTCAACATCATTAGATATAACCTCTATGTCAAATGACCTCCTTTCACTCACATAAAAATAAAACTTATTGAAAACCTAAGACACCATAAAAATTTATTTGACTATCTATTAAAATATGATTTGGGGGCTACTCTAAAATCTAGATCGACCTATTAAAATTTATTTTCTCGCCAATATTCTGTACCCTTCTTTGACATTCGATTCTTCTGACTTGACTAGACTTTTAACGTGAACTTATTATATCATATCTGGTTTCGCTCTTTTTCTAGCTTTATTTGAAATATTCTTCTCTTGATTTGGGGGCTTTCACTGCAATTCGGAGTAGAAAACATGCTCAACAGGTGAGGAAGATATGAGTGGCTTGACTGGATAAATTTTGGGCATTCGTTTAACATCAGTGGGATTAACCTTTCCATTCCTTAGTGCTTCAATTTGTTCGCCCTCCAGCTCCTCAAAGGTGTTTAGCAAAATACCTATGGCTTTTGGCAGGCGTGAGGAATGCTTCACGAACCAATGAAATGTATTGTCAGATCTGTCATGAACGGGAGTCGGCATATCCTTGGCGGAAATCAACATAACTCATAGTATCTCCATGTTAAAATCCACATCTTTAAATGAAATCTGAGAAAATTTTATGGTTAATATTACCAGGTCGTCTTGCTAATGTTTGGGAAAAAATTCCATCACTTAATTGTTTTTCTAAATTTTAACCTGCATCTCGGACACCAGTTTAGGAACGCATAACATGACAGAAAGTGCAGAAGTAGAAGAAGGTAAAAATATTTAAGTGGGTATACAGAGCTTGGCAGTCACATCGAACATGATGGAATAGAAAAAAATCAGTGATAAAAGTAGAGACGGGTGAGACCAAGTCTTCAATCTGCAGGGATCTGAGAGCACTCTCTATGAATCATTTCGAGTTCTCCAAGATCTTTGATACAAGGGTTTCCACCTTCATGTGTTTTCCCTCATCTTCTTGGATTTCCACATGAGGGATCTGGACGAAGCAGATATCCAGACCTTGTGAGGACTTTATGTTCTTAGAGTAAGCTTTCTGCATTCGAGGAGCAGATAACATCCATTTTCATGTAATGAAGGTAACATTGAATCCCTGGTGTGTCGAGAGGCGTTGGGCGAACTCGGTGAATGGGATAAGATGGCCCATTCCTCCGTTGGGAAAAATGGCGACATGAGGCTTTCGGCTTCCCATTCTCACTACACTTATCTTCACAAGACAACACTGAGAAATATCTTTAACTGTTGCAGCTACACTTCAGGACAATTTCCTACCATTGACATTTGGCATGGATCCATGTAAGATTAGCATTTAAATGAAGATGAAACTTTGATTAAAATTTATAATATTTTTGGTGTGCAATAAACTTTTAATTAATGACCCAAATCTACATTTCAATGTGCAATTAATTTATTTTTCTCTCAAATATGCACATTTTTTAGAATGGCATTATATGCATTCTTTCTTTGGTAGTTTTACACAGAGTTAAAAACACTTGCAGAGAAAGCTGCACTGCAATTTGGAAAGAAGGAGGGTGTTAATGTGATCAATATTGTGCCCCACATAATTTCAGGCCCTTTCATCACCACCCAAATACCTTTTAGCGTCCATGAGACATTGTTGTTGATCATAGGTACATTTGGTCGCTTATCATCAATCAATTATTATTCCTTAACATTTCTCTCTTTGTTTGTTTTTTTCCGCCCTCTCGGGTTTCTCATATTTTTGATATTTTTTTAATGGCTATAATCCATAGGGGTTCCCTTATTGAATGGATTGCTACAATCCATTAATTTCCTGCAGAACATAGTGTCCCTCATCCATGTTCAAGATATCTGCAATGCTAATCTTCATTTGTATTTTCTTATGTTTGCAAGGATTTTTACATGTTGCTCTAGCATCACAACTTTAACAGTCTCTAGAACACATTTCGGTATCAACATTTCCAGCAGAAAACGTACCTTTTCTTTGAAATGGGTTTTTCTGTCAACTGACTATAGCAATAAACCGTCTACCATACTCTTTAAATGCTTTTGCAAGTCCTCTGCTTGAAGCCTGGCTATAACCACTTTCATCAACCCTAATGTTGCTTTGATAACTTCCCTGTTGTTACTTTGCAAGAGCATAAATGCAGATGGAAGCAAATCTGGCACTGACAAGAAAAGCTCAGAGAACTCATACATCAATCTTGCTATCCTAGTAGTTGTTGCACTTATCATGTGCGGTGTACTACCTGCCAGAAAACCTACAACTATGTTAAAGAACTTGTGTAGTGTTTCCTGTGAACCTCCATTTTCTGTATCTTCCAAGCAGTGGCCAACTTTGACCAACAAATCATAAGCCCAAGACCTTGTTTTTTTATTGGACTCTTTTACAACCATAATTATTTCACTAAGGAAACAAGAAATGCCCCCTTTTTTGCTCTCTTCACCAGTCATTAAAATATGAATGACTAAATACTGCAAGCAATCAAGTCGGTGTCGCTTGGAAGAAAAATGGTAGGACGACATTCTTGTGACAATATGTTCAAATATCTCATCCAAATTATTTTCCAGAAAATCCCCGTGTTCCTTCAGAATGCCTACTAGCACCTTATATGCCTTCTTCTGAACTAGCCCTTCATCATCCTGCAGAGCCGACTGTATAGCAGCAAAAGGCATATTCACAGCTTCAACGTCTAGACCTTGCGGAAGTGATATTGCCAGATCTAAGAGCTAGGCCCTTGTTGATGCTGTTGTTTGTTCATTATTTGAACCATCAACTTCCATAGAATATTTTCTTGCATGCCCAGATTTAGTTGCTTCTTGTGCTACTTTGAGAAGCTTTTGCATAGCACTGATAAAAAAATGTTTGAGTACTTCCTTGTTAGCTACAGAAGCTATGTCTGCAATAGTAGCCTGCAGATATCCACGCTTGTCTTGGGGACATGAAATGAATATAGTAAATAAATTTGAAATAAATCTGGGAGAAATTTTCCTCAAACTCTTCATATTCTCTAATGAAACTTTTGAGTTGTAGCGAGACTTGGATTGTTGCTTAGCCAGACTGATTTCCAAGCCCTCAACCTGTTCTAAACTACTCAAGCTATGGAGAGCTTCTTCCTGTGCTTTTATGTTCTTCTAAATAAGTATATGCAAGCTTGAACAAATTATGCCACATAAATTTGGCTCTTTAAGAAGTGATGCACGCAATTTCTTTGCAATATCCAGAAAGTTTTGAGCTGTGTCTATTGGGTAGTTGCAAAACGAAGGAAGCAGTGACCATAGAGCATGAACGCAAGCTTTTGTATAACATGAAGCTACTGGGCGTCCTTCCACTTCAAGCATCTCATATTTCTCATGCAGTCTATCCATCCATTGCTTCCTACATATATTGATGAAGGAAATGTTTAACTATACTTACTCCCTCTTACAAGCCCAAACTTGGCTTTGCAAAGTGGCCATCATGTAACATTCTTATTATATCTATCCATTCAAACATGTCATAAAACAGGAATGTCTTATATCATATCATATAAAATGAAGCATTGGATGCTTGGTATCTTATTCTCCAATATACAGCAAAGATGTGCCAAAATGGCTTCATAATTGAGCCATGTTCATTGTTTATTGTGCTTCAATGATGTCCCAGTGCAATATATATATATCACTAATATGTGTTCTTAATGAACAACTATCTAATGTATAAGGCTTAATCGACTTGAGTGTCTCTGTATCAAGGTATACACCAATTTTACCAAACATAGTCTGTATTTGGATCAACAACTACTCCATATTGCCAGATTTTTTTAGGAATAAAGCTAGATCTAAAAGAAAATATTAACTCCATTTTTCAGTGGTAGCAGACATCATCAAAACATCACATCTCCCTCTGAATCCTTACAATAGGTGATCATAAAGAATTTTACAATTTGCACTCCCATATTTGAGATGAGACTTTATCATATTGTAAGAAGGTGATGTGACAATAATTTTTTTCTAAAGGTGAAATAATGAAACCTCCCTTACTGACAACTGCTCCATACATATCCACTGTAGACTCTCGGGATAATGACAATGGGATGTTGGAGATATATCTGAGCCAATACCTAGGATGTCATTTTTTTAATTTTGGGCAACTAGGTCCAAACTCCGGGTTGTGCTGCTCAGGTGATGATCCCGATATTTTTATTGGATTCCTCTTTCAGAGAGGTATAATATTGATCTAAATATCATCTCGATCGGATGAGAAGAACATGTATTATGAATTTATTCCACTTATGTGCTAGGTCAGCCTGGAATATAATATAGACTTAAATGTCTTAAAGGACGTGTCACACATCCCCATAGATGATTATAAATAGGAGAGCTTTGGAAAACATTACACACACATTGTGTGGAGGAAATTATCTTCTCTCTTCTTGGTGCATCTGTGTTAGGGATTTCTTATGGAGTTGAATTAGGGCTTCTTGATGTAGCATTATAGGGTTGTGTGACACACTTGGCTGAATGACTTATTGGAGACTTTATTGGTTGAAGCATCATGATGATCACCATAACGCCATCATTCTTCTTCTTTGTTGGCTTCTCTTCTATCGATTGATTTATTTGTTCTATCTACTTCAGTATTTTTTTCCCTAATCTGAAATGACATAGAACATGATGTTCAAAAATTAACATGGTATCAGAGCTAGGAGAAGACAACACCCAGCTTATCTAGGGCAGTGAGATATGGGTTATTCTAAGGGTGATTAAGGGTTCCGTTAGCCTCAAAAGAAAAGAAAAAAATGTGTGGTATGCTGCAGGCCATACCATAGCAAGTGACAACATGCATATTTAAGCATGCAATTTTAAAAGTGTTGAATATGACACAACATAAGAGCAGCGTATGTGGACTGCAGCCCAGAGAGGCTAGTGTACTGAAAGGAACAACATGTGTTGTCAGTCACTTTTCAAAACATTTTTTTTAGCCGCGGAAAGAAGCAGGAAAGGTTGACGGCTGGATATGTATAAAATAAAGGTGGGTGTCATCCATCGCGGAGAAGGTAATGGTATGCAGCACTGCCAACTGGAGGTCCTCATCGAAATAATTTAAAAGACAATGGGAGTAATTTCAAGTAAGCTAAAGCTAAAGAGACTCTCAGTCATGTCATCTTCCTCAAAGTTAAATTCCACAGTGATGGCTACTTCCTCAAATTCTAGGTCAGCAACCACAGGAATTTCTTCAGTTTCAGGGAATCAGCTAGTGGAATGGAAATGGAACACTGATGACCTATGTTGGTGTTCATATGATGCTTCATGTAGTGCATCCATCAAGGCCGTGCATGCGCGAGGTGAGTCCTTCGTTTGGATAACCATCGACCAAGCTTTGACTCTCGTAGAAAATTTTACAATGGTCACATGCATCTTCTGAACCCAATATTCGTCTATTGCAATAGCTCTGGTAAGCCCACCATTCTTATCGAAATATATGGAGAGTTGTTCATAGACTTTGAGCCAGTGACACCTCCCGATGTGCCTGTATCAACTGCTGGTGCACTGCAGTCTTACAAGTTGGCTGCCAAGGCCATTTCCAGTCTCTGCTTGGTGGATATATTCAGTTGTTGTGTCACACTGTGGTGCAGGAGGTGCGGGAGCTTACTGGGTATGACCGTGTGATGGCATATCGATTTCATTAAGATAAACACAGTTTCTATTCATGAAGAATAGAGTGAGAATGATTTGCACTTGTTATGCCCTCCTATGAAAGTAATCCAAGACAAATGGTTACGTCATTTTTTTTTGCTCCCACTTCGGGCACCTCATGAATACCATGCACAGTACATGCTCAACATCGGTTTGTATGATCTCTAGCACAATAGTGCGAAACCAAAAGTGAGTGAATTATCCAATTCTGTGGAGGATCAGGCGTGGCATTGAAGCATTAGTTCATGTGGTGTTTACATTGTGTTGAATTACAATATCTCTACGTTGCTTGAATTAATGGTGTGGTGAACCATCACTATCCCTTTTGTATCTGTGTAGTAAAGGCTTCATCGCAGTTTAAATTACATAAACCGTTTTGGGCTTCTAATGACCTCTCCATTATCAATGTTGATTATCCAGTTGAAGACACATTCAATTAGCATTACCTTATCTCTACGGAAAGTTGCTAAGCAATCATTGCAGGGTCATGTTCCATAAAGAGTGTAGCTTTCCAACCCCCCGATAAGAAAGTTAGGTGCTTCAACAGAAGCTAAACTTGAGGAAGAGTCCTTTTAAATAATTCAAAAAGGAGTTGAATTTGACTTAGTTGTATATTTTAGAAGTATTTTGGAATCTGATCAGAAATTCAAAGGATGGTTTCATTCTCAAATTGCATTGAAAAATATTTCCAGAATCTACTATAGAAATAAAGATAATGGCTGTAAAGGAAAAAGATGAAATATATCATTTTTTCATAATGGACATTGATATGGGCTATTATACCTATTTTCTACATTTTTTGGTCCTATGTAATATATTTGTGATGAACTGTCTACCTAAAAATGGAATCTTCCTTCTGCCACCTGTCTTTAAACCATAGGCCAAAGTACTAGTACAAAAATGGGTAGTGTCAGCCTTTTGTACATGCTCAACATGGGTTCCGTTGCATCTCTGGTGATGTTAATGATGATAAATGAGAATGGAAATGATATTGAAGGTTGTGGGCAACAATAAACACAGAAATGAAGTAAGAATGTAATCTATGATTCTATGTCACTGTCATTATGACAGTGAAATAGACAGTCATACCTATGTTTACAAAATTCATATTAGCAGTAAACTTGTGACAGTAACCTCAACTCAGGAAAGTTTCCATCATGAACGGCTTATGAAGGAGGATCTTGCGGAGGTGAAGCCACAATCCTCTAGGCAGATGTTGGAATGTTTAGGGCCTTAACAAAATTTGTGGGTTCTGGCAGAGTATGTATGACCTCACCATATGATAGATGGAAGAATATATATATATGGTATCTTCAGAGGAATATATCAGAGTTGTGCCACAGGAAAGCATCACAAGAATCGCAAGGGGGGAATTTCTTTTCTTTTCTTTTCTTTTTCCTCAAGTATCACAATCTGATGTCTAGTAGTTGATGCATTCTGGATATATTTATTGAAGAAGAAGATCAAGATTCAGGGGACTGATAATGTCACTTTTGTAGATAAGTGGGCATTAAGAGGGAGACCACAACTGTATATGCTCCTGAGCTAATATCATTGCAGAAAGAAAGAAGACCCTCATGGCTCAATGACATATGGCTTCAAGGGGGAAATTCCGGAAAAGCAAGAAGCCATATAAATACCAGAGGTATCTAGATGCCATGAGTACAACATGAAGAAGCCATTAAGAATCAAGTCTGTAAGGATGCTATACACAAAGAGTACGAGCCCATTATGAAGGATAATGTCTGGGATATGGTCCTGAGACTGGATGACAAAGTTGTTGTCACCTTGATAAGGCTCTATAAGATCTAACATGGATCTTATAGGAGTATTGATAAGTATAATACAAGATGTGTTGCTTGAGTTCTCTCTATAAAGGCATTGATTATGATTGCACTTGTAATCTATTATTACCCTGACTACTACACAAGGACGGAATATTCATCAGATGGATATGAAGACTGCCTTCCTGCATGCTGTGATAAAGGAAGAGGTGTATGAAGAGCAACCTTTGGGATTCAAAGTCCAGGATCGAGACACTCGTGTTTGCAGGTTGGTTAGCCCCCAAAGCTTGGTACGAGAGGATAGATGGCTACTTGATGAAGCTGGGCTTCACTCGTAGTAAATATTATTTAAAACTTTACTTCAAGGTTGATAGAGAAAAGCCTCTAATTTTGGTTCTCTGTGTGGACGATCTCTTCCTGACAGATGAAGACTCTCTCATTCATCAGAGCAAGAGGGAGCTCGTTGCTAAGTTCGAGATGAAGGACCTAGGACTGATGCGTTACTTCTTAGGTCTAGAGGTCTGGTAGAGACCTGGCGATATTTTCCTTTCTCAAAGAAAATATATTGTGAAGCTTCTGGACAGATTTGGTATGGTGGACTTTAAGTCCATGTCGACACCGATGGAGCTCAACTTTAAGAAGTTGAGTGGCAATGCTACTGGGCCCATGTTATAAAATCCTACTGATTATCGCCAACTCGTAGGGGCCCTGATGTTCTTAGGGAACATCTGTCTAGATGTAAATTGTGCAGTGAACGCTTTGAGTCATCACATGGTTTATCCTCACAACATTCACTAGGTTGGTGCCAAGAAAATCTTGAGATATCTCTGGGGCACGATAGACCATGGGCTGAGATACACTGCCATGAGTATGACACTGCATGGATATACCGATGCCGATTGGGTTGGAAGTGTGGTGGATTGCGAGAGCACATCTGGATGCTGCTTCACACGTAGATCTACTTCGGGCAAGAATCTGAAGTCGATGGCCTTGAGCACCGCTGAGGTCGAATACATTGTAACATGTATGGCCTGTTGTGAAGTCACTTTGTTGTGAAATCTCTTCAGTGAGTTGTTCGAGCATGTGCTAGATGCCACTGTTATCCTTTGTGATAACCAGAAGGGGATTCGTTTGATCCTAGGTTCCACAATTGATCCAAGCATGTTGATGGCTAGTACCACTTTATCCGAGATATGGTACAGTGAGGCGCCGTAAGGCTCGATCATATAGGAACTGATGAGTAGGTCACAAATATTCTCACAATGCCCTTGGGGAAGGTCATGTTCCTAACCTTCCGTGAGAATCTTGGAATTGTGGAACGATCCTATTTGGAGGGCCTTGTTGGACGATGAGCTCTAGGAGCTCCAGGGGGATTTTTGGGGATAGCTTCTTGATGTTATAAGAAACCACAGGGCTAGGATTTCCGAACCTAGTTGATATGCTTCCGCCCCACCGTGATGATATTGATTTGGTTTACCTGTTTTTTATTTTTGCCCCATATGCATCCTACCCATGGAGTTTCAGACTCATGGGAAGTACCTCTCATTTAGCCAATGAGGTGGGAAATGTGAATAGAGACCATAGCAAGACCGATGGATGCATCGGAGATTTCCGTACTCTCTATGTCTAGGATGGTACGTGTCCAACTACTTGATCTGGGATCCAGTTTAGCGAGGTTTCAGACCTCCAACTAACTTCGAGTCAGTGAAACCAAATTCGGGTTGGTGTGTGACTCCTTTGAGTCCTAGTGAGGTTTCAAACCTCCAACTGACTCCGGGTTAGTGAAACCAACTTCGGGTTGGTGTGTGACTCCTTTGAGTCCCACTGAGGTTTTGGACCTCCAACTGACTTCGGGTCAGGTAAACCAACTTCAGGTTGGTATGACACTCTTTGTGAGTCCTATAGAGGTTTCATACCTTTGGGTTGAATCTTTCAGCTGGGAATGATGTCTTGGTGACTGACCCACTTCTGTTCTGAAATAAAGAAGCCAACAAAGCAAGTTACGGCGAGATGACGCATGATGTTTGGATTGCACAAGTGGACGAATTTCTCCCTAGTTGAGAGGGAGCACTAATTTTGGGCAACTAGGTCCAAACTCCGAGTTGTGCTTCTTAGATAATGTTCCTGATATTTTTATTGGATTCCTGTTTCAGAGAGGTGTAAGATTGATCTAAATATCATCTCAATCGGATGAGCAGAACACGTATTATGAATTTATTCCACTTATGTGCTAGGTCAGCCTGTAATATATTATAGACTTAAATGTCCTAAAGGACGTGTCACACACCCCCACAAATGATTATAAATAGGAGAGATTTGGAAATCATTACACACACATTGTGTGGAGGAAATTATCTTCCCTCTTCTTGGTGCTTCTGTGTTAGGGATTTTCATGGAGCTGAATTAGGGCTTCTTGATGTAGCGTTCTAGGGCTGTGTGACACGCTTGGTTGAATGACCTATTGGAGACTTTGCTGGTTGAAGCATCCTATTGATCATCGTAATGCCATCATTCTTCTTCTTTGTTGGCTTGTCTTCCATCGATCGATTTATTTTTTTTATCTGCTTCAGTATTTTGTGCCCTAATCTGAAATGACATAGAACATGTTCAAAAATTAACGCATTTAATACAACAACTGCAATATTCATTGTTGAAAGGAGTGTCACTATACTTTAATCTACCAAGCAATTATTATAAAGAATATGCCTATGAAACTGATACTTATTAAAAAAAAACCATGCTTACAACCATCAAAGCTTTGTATTGCTATCAAACTAGTCATACAGCCAACAAAAATTTATACTGTAATTATTACTACTAAAAATTCCTTTTACCAATCAGGATGGTATATTGAGAAGAAGGCCAGTAATAGCAATACCCAGTATCCAACTTACCAGCAATCAACCCCAAACGGAGTTGATGTGGAGTGTTCTATCATATCTTAAGGGAGAGCCTGTAGATGATAAATCAGTGGATAGAAGAGAAAATCCAAAGAACAACACTGTAATTAGACATAGACAAATGCTCAAGAAGCAGAGACGGTGGCAAAGTCAGACAGAAATACCATATTCATTCTAACAGAAAATCCCACCCTTGAGGTTAAGCAAACCTTGGCAAGGTCTCAACTGCACTTAATCAATACAAACATGAAACATCAGGAAGCAGTCCCAATATCCCCCAAACAAGTCATAGAATCTATTACAGCAGAGCCTGCAATGAGAAAGAGACAACCTCTAAGAAATAAAAAATATAATATGGAAATTTAATAATGAGGAGAAAAACTTCAACAATACTGTCTTTTATAGCAACTGACTTTGCAAGCTTGGAGATGGAGATTGCCTCCATTAGTCTACAAGAAAATGAGCCAAAGTAGCTGACAACCAATGCCAATCAAAATGAAGGCCAACAACAGTAATACCCCAGGCCAACTTACCAGCAAGCAACAAACAATGACATGACATTGATCAAGGTTTACTTTTTGTTTGGAGATAACCAGGGCCAAAAGGCACACAATAAAGATTTAGGAAAGCGTTTTAACTTTTTCTATGTTTAAGAAAAAATTTCAAGAAAAAAAAATTGTATTCAAAGAAAATGAGGGGTAAAATCTTCTCAATGACTATATATATAGAATAGCTACCCCCTACAGACTCCCTGAAAACCCACCACTGGGGTAGTTTTGTAAACCTATGGTAATTATAATGTCAATGTAATGAAAACATTTTTCCACCAAAACAAAAACAAGCCAACAAGAGACACCACAAACTTGACATGATTAATGAATTCTATGAGAGTGGATATTTTATGCCACCTAATTAACATGCCTACAAAACATTGCCCTTTTTTATGTGAATAGAAAACTTATCCCCATCCAAAAATACCATTACTAAGTTTAGCTCTGGTTAATTCTGATGATGAATGAGGGGCCGAATAATACATGCTTGTCTTTATAATCTCAATATGTCATTAAGAATACATAATAGTTTTTATCTCTACCATTGAAAGGTAGCTCTGAAGCATATGGTTTGTGCACAATATAGGGACACATGGGTCAAATCTTGAAGGAAATTAGGTGCATCTTGGAAGTTGGATGATTTCAAATTCCAAAAGGACAAAATTCCAACTCAAACACAAGGTTTGTTGGGATTTTGTTATTTTAAAATCAATAGCAACATTTGACTTCTTTCAGAAGCCAATGGAGGGTCCAAACAAACTTTTGATGTACGGTGTGCAAGAGAAGAGATCTCAGATATAAAGGAGGTCTGATCATAAACAATCTTAAGATGTTCACAATTTTGTACACCTCCAGGACTGCTTCTTTCAAATATGCTACTACAGGGCTTGAAGATTACTATATAGCATTGTTATCACTATGATGTGTTTGAGTGTCACTTTTGTTTCACCCTATTAATTTTTCATGGTCAATCTGCCACAAGATGGAGTTCTGAGCTAGTTTTATACCATGTCTTCAATTTAATAAAAATATAACTTATTTTTTGTTAACCGACTATATATGGTGGGTTGTGGATGCATTTTTAAAGGCCTACACATCTATACTCCATTTTATGGCATCTACATTGTTTAGATGCACTGAGCTCTTAGATATAATTTAACCATTATGATTGCGGAAACTGTTAATAAGAATTATACATGATTAACTTACAAGCATAAAGTCTGTTCCAAGTGGCTCCCATATTAACAATTTATATACGAAACTTTATTGTATGTGTAAGACACTGAAGTACTCGGAATCAGTTATTGACATTTTCTTTGATTGTATTGAATTTTTTTTGAATACAACTAGGTAAATGGAAGGCAGTCTCATCTCATTCTTGTTGTTTTATTGGATATGTTGTGATTTTCTTTGATTGGTTATGATTTTGCTATATAATTGCTGAGTTGATATTACTTTTTTAAATTTCAAATGCACAGGCTTCCTCAGATGTTGAAGCGGAAAAGGTAAGAAATGAACTTGAGAAACAAATAGATGAATCTGAGGAAGCATTTAAGCAATCCCTTGATGCTTTCAAGGAACGGGCTTCTAGAATGCAGGAAATTTCGAAAGAGGCATATGTTGTCTATGCTGAAAAAGAAAAGATAGTGTTAAAGGATACGACAGAGCAGTTGAAACTATAGTCAGGAAATATGAGAGCAGTTTTAACTTCAATTGCGGAGGAAATCTATGTAAAAGGAAAAGAAAATTTGTCAATTTGGGTTGAAAATGTTCCTAAGGCTGTGAAGGATGTAGCTGAAACTACTTTTGGTGTTCACCTAGATGATCTTAAAAACCTGTCTAAAATTCATGACTTTTGCCTTGGTATTCCATATGGTAAGAGTGCTAATTTTTTTCTCTATTATGGTGTTTATTTTTATGATATTCATTTTCCAGTTAGCACTACAATCTTGCCATGGTAGATACAATATTGAAATGAGCGTGCAACAAACATAACACAACAATAATACTTGGAAGTATCATTTTGAGCAAGCAAACTATGAGAGCTCTTTATTTTTGATATAAAATAAATTGTTGCAACTTTTCACATGATGCAGGTGCACTTCTTTTTTTTGGGGGTTTTCTTTCATTTCTCATAACTGGAAGAATTCCTGCTATTTTTTTCGGAGTCATCCTAGGTGGGATACACCTAGCTGTGAGAATTTCAAGCCTTAAGGCCTGGAAAAAGGGTGATTCGTCCATTCCCTTTGTGAAAGCACAAGCTGGTTAGAGACCTCTCTAATAACAACCTTATTTTTTCCATTTGTTTTAAGCTTGATAGTAACAAAAATTTGACTGTTTATATCATGGCCAATAGAATGCTAGATTTGAAAATGGACATATAAGCTAGTTAATATGTTAGTGACATGTGACTATATTAATATTATTATATTGAGGCTAGGGGTTAGGTAGTTAAATCCATTGTTGAAATGATTTGTATTGGAAAAAAATTACCAAGGGTATAGGTATTGGTACATAGGAGAATTGGTGAAAATATTGGCAAATCGACAAACTGTGGTAAGCATTAAAAATTAGAAGACATTTTCTGGAGAACAAAGATTGGTTCCAAAGGACACTATATATAAATGTTTGATGCTAGCATCAACTAGTAAGTGTTATATGTTTGGATTTACTCGTAGGAGTCAGTCCTCAGAGATGGACATAGAAGTGATTATATCACTTCTCTGCTGGCCATGAAGGACATCCATAATTTGAATCATTGGTTTAAGAATGATGAAAATCAAACTTCCTTGACATATCTTAGATCAAGCGGATGTATGGAGAATATTAGGTCACCAATGTTTCGAGAAAATATCATAGGCATACTCTGGAAGAATTCAATGATTCAATTGTTGATTTTCAGCTTCGACCAAGTCCACGGAGATTATACTTCTCTTATTATTTCCATATCCAAAACAAATGCTAGATTCTGATGGAAATACTTTGCAAAAATAAAGATTAATAATCATTATAATGTACATACCATTCCTTGTGATGAAGCCTTACAAAGTGACCTTCTTTCCTTTCCCAGTTACGTATGTAATATTTGTATTTGGCCACTCTTTCCAGCCCTCTAATTCTTCAGAAAAAACACAGGTTCAAATCCTTAGTTGTGGCTACTCTTTTATGCTTGTTTCATCCATTACTGAATTCGGGTTGCATTTCTTGTTTTGATAGGAGCCCTGAAAGCAATTTTAGTTATGACTCAGTCTTCTTACAGGTCTCGACTTCAGAATAATTTTAGATCGTAGGTAAGAAAGACATAAATCTCGACCTTGTATTATAATTGAAAACAGAGATCTAACCTCTGCATCATTATAGCTGAAGTCTATGAGAATTCAACGACGTTTCTTCTAAACATTCAAATTTCCAAAGGAAGGAGATCACATAGACTTGTAGACAAATTTCTAAGTGATTGATCTTTCTCTTGCTTAGTCTTGTCCTCACTTGAGCTCTGATACCGTGTTATTTTAGGTTAACATGATCTTTTCTTAGGATAATTACTTTAATGAGCCCAAGATTAATTCCATTTATATCAATAACAATCACATAACTATTATCCACTGACAGTAATTATCAAAAGATCATAAGAAATCATATGCAGAAGACAAGCCAAGACAAGAAAACACCAAAATTGGCCCAAACTAGGGAAAATCCCCAAGACGGGGAAAACCTTTATCAAATCTTCTTATTATAGTATAAAATATTGACTTGCCAGAAATGCCACTTTTCCAAATCACAAAGCCCATGAAATCTTATGTTCTGTCTTCAGCTGTCAAAAACCCTTGCCTTAATAAGTGATCAACTAAAGTCAAACAAAGTAATCCTTAAAAGGATAATCAGACCAGATTATTTGTGTGGCCTTCACTGTTGATGATGATCGATCTAGTTTGATGAGGATTTATGTCCTGGTTAGGGCACATATTCCATCATTGAAATAATCTTCATCCAACACGCTCTTACTAGAGATGACAACAGCTCAATCAAGCTTCTCGACCACCATAAAACATAGAGTGGAACCTAAAAGATTCTAATGCGTGACTGCGGTTAACAAGAAGAGGAGAATGCTACCTCAAATTATCCAGACTAGGCTTCCAAAAATATTGGCCTTCTACCTGTAGAACTCGTCTTACTAAAGGAGGTTTTAATAATAGTATATGCCTTAACACCTATGGCTAGAAGCTTTAGACCTGAAGGAGATAAAATGCCCAAAACAAAACATAAATATGCCCTAAACAAAATCCTCCTCCATCCTGTGGAACTCAGCCCTTGGAGATGACTAAATAGAACCCAACCTTGCCTCCATCTCCTTTGCTGGAAATTACCTTCTTCTGCAGCTACTTCAGAAACAAGAATAATGAGTATTGATGAGCCAAGGGTAGGTTATTTATATCCTTCTTGGGTATGCTGACTTGATTACTCATGGAGGGAAATTCAAATTCTCAATTTTCAAATTTTCCCACCTAAATAAGGTTATGCCTTATGCAATTGCATTTGAGTTAATGAATACTTTTCCTTGTCCAAATTAGACAGTATTTATATCGATTTTTGTCCTCTCAAGAAGAGGAATTCAGTGAGATTATTATCTCCATCAACTAAGCAGACCATAGTGGAATTTGGCCTTAGTTTCCAATTTTAACATTTTATCTTAGCTGATATCCTTCTGATATTGTTGTAATTTAGCTTTTGTTTATAATTTTGGATTTTTTTTTATGTTGTTTAATTTAGATTTTTGTTGGGTTGTTTATTTTCATATTATTAACTCATTACTATATGAAAACTAGCATCTGCAAATTTTGTTCAAAATGAAAGTTCCACCATCCAAAAGATAGGTTGGCAACCTTAAAATAAGAGGAGAATGTTGATGGAAGTGAGGTACTCAAGTCAATCTGTGTTTTCATTCATTATTTTTTGTCTTCCATTTAATATGATATGTAATCAGTCCTTAAATTTATATGCTCTTGCCTTTGCAGGTCAAACCTACTGCTGTTTCACTACCAGAGAGGCCTAGGATCCTGAGTGCGCTGTAAGATACTCAGTGATGAGTTTTGTGTTTTCATGTTCTACAGTTGTTTCTAATCAGATTATATTTTTTCTTTTGGAACTATTGGTTTACTGAATTTCTTGTTGTGGATCTGAGTTTTTTGTCAAGAGAGGTATTTGCAAGTATGGTGCCAAGTGTAAGTTTGATCTTCCAAAGCATAAAGGGAAATATTTAAAAATATTAGAGCACAAAGGGGATGGGGATGCTGCTGTAACTGTAGGAACATAGGAACAAGGTGTTTCTGGAGTTGTAAATGGAAAAATAGTGGTCACACCTATAAAGATTGCTATCATGCACAATTCCATGGGCTTACCAGTTAGACCTATGAGTATTTGTTTGGATTTATCTATTTCTTAATCTATGGATAAAGGAGTCTGTCATGAGTAATTTCGAATTAAATTTTTGTCATTTCAAAGTCACCTTGAGTTACTGTGTTATATGGTTATTAGTGTTGTATAGATCTCTCCAATGATGAAAACCTAGGTTGGACTGCCCTTATGTGTTCTGCTTGACGTAATTCATTGGAATTTGGTTGGCTTCATTTCCTTCTGTGTCTATACTTGTGGTTTTTTATTGAGATTGTTTGGGCTTGCTGTCAGTGTTTTTCACTTTTGATAATTCATTGGTTTTGTTTTTCTCTAATTATGTATTGAACATTTATTAAAAGTCAATGCTTATTATACAATTTCAAGGACTGTCATAACTCCTCACATAATTCTTTAAAGGGTGATAGCTCATTGGAAGAGCACCTGTCATGCAGAAGGTTGATGGTTCGATCCCACTGTACCCTAACATGAATTATTCAATGATATTGTTGATTTTTTTAATTAAATATTTTTATATTGATTTATTTTAATGGTGAGATATTTTTTTGGATTCATTGTTTTGTATTGTCTCTATAGAGACAATAGACATGATTAAAGAAATTGTCTCCATAAAGATAATATGTCTTTAATTCCAACTATTGTCTTTGGAGAGACAAAAATGAAATTGTCTCAAGTTAAGACAATTTACCCAAAAATTGTCTTAAAACCCCCCTTTGTGTTGGAGTGCAACTATAGTCTCTGGAGAGACAAAAATGAAGTTGTCTCTCGAGAGACAAAAATGCTTGTGTTATATATTGTCTTTATAGAGACAATATTTTAAGACAATTTAATTTTAAGAAAATTTAATTTGAGACACCCGCTTGAAGACAATATTCAAGACAATACACAAGTTTTCTTTTGTCTCAAATTAAGACAATTTACCCAAAAATTGTCTTAAATATTGCCTTAAAACCCCCCTTTATGTTGTAGTGACAACTCCTATTAATATTGTGTAGTTTGGAATTTGACTATGGCACCATGGTAACATACATGTTACACCATCACCATTCATTTTTCCATCAAATCTATTTCTCCCGCGTTGGCACACAACACCACTCCAATGAACAAATTTCAATATTTCAAATGACCTCGTCCATTGGGGCTGTAGAATAGTTAGGACTGTCAAAAGTGGTTGGCAAAAAAAATTTAAAATATTATAGAAGTAGTGTTTGAATTATTTCTTTTGATAATGGAAACAGATTTAGCATCATCAAAAAATTTTGGACACTAAAAATCTTAAAATTTTCAGTAACTTGAATTTACAAAAAAACCTGCTAGATTTTATCAAAACATCACCAGAATTTCCATGACTTTCAAAGAAATTTTGAAAACTGTTACACTGTTGTGCGAAAATATTAAACGAGAAAGAAATAGAATTTATAACTGAATGAAAAACTGAAGGAATAAATTCACATAAAGAAATACACAGAATTTACGTGGTAAAACCTTGACAGGGTGTCAAGGAAAACTCCACAGGGCAAGGGATTTGAAACTCTATTAATCAAAATGATTCTCCGTACATACAAGCCTATCAGGCCATCCAATTTAGCTTGAGCCAATTTCATTATTCTAACTTCATTTCGTTACTCAACCAATTAACGGTCAATAAGTAATTTTCCCAAAATTACATTATTTACAATTTATTGTCATATTTTTAACAAACTCCACCTTGACAACAATTTTCCTAATCCCTTGCACATTCCCATTCATCATCTTTTCTACAAGCTGAGAGAAGCGAGACACCATCTCAGCTTCTCTACTATAACTGGCTTCATGAATATATCTGCATGATTTTTCTGTGTGTGGACCTTCTTGAGAAATACTTTTCTGCCTTTGATTACATGTCTCACAAAGTGATACCTTATGTCGATGTGCTTGGTCTTGCTGTGGTAGGCTGGATTTGTAGCCAAATGAATAGCGCTCTGACTGTCACAAAATACATTCACTTTCTCCTGCGTCCTTCCAATCTCATCAAGCAGAACTTTTAACCATATTGCCTCTTTACAGGCATCTGAAGCAGCTATATACTCTGCTTCAGTAGTGGAAAAAGCAACTGTCTCTTGAAGCTTTGACATCCAACTGATTGCTCCACCTGCAAGAGTAAACACATAACCTGTAGTAGATCTCCTTTTGTCCAAATCACCTGCATAATCAACATCCACATATCCGCGGACTGAACCTTCATGACCATCAAAGCTGATGCAATGGTCACTTGTGCCTCTCAAATACCGAAGCACCCATTTCACTGCTCGCCAATGTTCTTCCCCTGGATTTGCCATGAACCTGCTGACAACTCCAACTGCATGTGAAATGTCAAGTCTTGTAGATACCATCGCATACATTAAGTTTCCCACCGCATTTGCATATGGTACACGAGACATATACTTCTTTTCTTCATTAGTTATAGGACTTAAATCCAAAGAAAGCTTAAAATGGGAAGCTAATGGAACATTAACAGGTTTCACGTTGTTCATACCGAACTTTTCAAGTACTTTCTCCACATACTTCCATTGTGATAACCAAAGCTTACCATTCTTCTTTTCTTTGTGTATCTCCATGCCTAAGATATGTTTTGTTGCTCCAGGATCCTTCATATCAAACGTCCTAGAGAGCTTAGCCTTCAACCTGTTGATTTCTTCCATGCTTTTGCTTGCAATAAGCATATCATCAACATACAACACCAAGATAATGAATATACCATTGAAACTTTTGAAGTATACACAATGATCATACTCACTTCTGATAAATTCTGGCTCACCATGAAGGAATCAAACTTCTTGTACCATTGCCTGGGCGACTGCCTCAGGCCATACAATGATTTCCTGAGCTTGCAAACTAATCTTCTGTTGTGACCTTGTACAAAACCTTCTGGCTGATCCATATATATCTCTTCATCCAAATCACCATGAAGAAAGGTTGTTTTATCATCTAACTGTTCTAACTCAAGGTCAAGTAAAGTAGTTAGGGATAACACAGTACAAATAGAAACAATTTTAACTACTAGTGAAAAAATCTCATGCAAATCAATACCTTCAACCTGAGAATACCCTTTTGCAACCAGTCTCGCCTTATACCTCTCAATAGTTCCATCACCTTTCCTTTTCAACTTGAAGACCCATTTCCACCCAACAACACTTCTCCCTTCAGAAAGTTCTACAAGATCACGGGTATTTTTCTTGGCTAAGGAGTCCATTTCTTCTTCCATAGCCTTTTTCCATATCTTTCTATTTGCATCATCTACTACTTCCTGATAACAAGAAGGTTCCCCATCTTCAGTAATCAATGCAAAAGATGAAGCAAAATCTTCATACCTTTTAGGTGTTTTTCTTTCCCTCGTAGACCTTCGTAGAGTGACTGGTTGCTGAATTGGTTCTGGAATTTCTCCAGTTTCCTTTGCTTCTCCACCTTTTTCATCAGAAGTCTCTCCTTCCTTTCGACTTTCTTGAAAATGTTTAGTCTCCAATTGAATCTGCTGACTTGGCGATACCTGCTCCTGTTCAACTTTTTCAACATCTGATTTTAAAAGAGAAGATTCATCAAATGTTACATCTCTACTAATGAAAATCTTCCGTGAAGAAGGATCCCACAACCTATATCCCTTCACTGCATAATCATATCCAACAAAGACACAACATTACGATTTTGGATATAACTTTGAATGCTGATTTATAGGAATAAGAGCATAGGCATCACAACCAAAAATCTTCAAATGTGAATAATCACAAGACTGACCCGACCAAACTTCTTTAGGAATTTTATAGTTTATTGCAACTGAAGGTGATCTGTTAACTAAATAACAAGCAGTAGATACTGCTTCTGCCCATAACTCTTTTTGCGAGTTAGCATCACTGATCATGCTTCTGGCTCTTTCCATAAGAGTCTGATTCATCCGTTCAGCAACACCATTTTGCTGAGGAGTATAAACAGTATTTTTATGTCTAACAATCCCTTCATCCTTACAAAATTGTTCAAATTCTAAAGAAGTAGATTCACCGCCATTGTCAGTTCTTAAACATTTAATTGATTTGCCTGTTTTCTTTTCCACCATTGTTTTAAATTGTTTAAAAACATTAAATACATCAGCTTTCTTTTCCAACATATAGACCCAAACTTTTCAGGAGAAATCATCAATAAATGTTAAGAAATATAATGCACCTGCATAATACACAGTAGGAGATGGTCCCCATAGATCAGAATGAATGTAGTCTAAAATATGTTTACTATTATGATTTCCAGTCTTGAACCTTTGTTTACATTGTTTACCAAACACGCAATATTTACAAAAATCCAACTTCAAGGATTTCAAATCAAGAAGCAACTTGCAATTCATCAGTGCCTGAAGACCTTTCTCGCTCATGTGACCCAACCGCTGATGCCATAGACGAGAACCTTCTTCTGCTTTTTCTGATATGATCGCTACTTCACTAACTTGAGTGCTTCCTTTGAGTCTGTACAGATTTCTGACATTTTTAGCCTTCATAACAACTAAGGCTCCTTTTGAGACTTTCAGCACTCCATTCTGACCTATAAATTTATACCCATTCGACTCCAAAACTCCCAAGGAAATCAATTTTTTATTTAGTTCAGGTACATGCCTAACATTAGATAATGTTTTAACTGTATCATCATACATTTTAATTTTTACATTACCAATCCCAAGAGTCTGACAAGATGCATTATTTCCCATGAATACAGAACTACCATTTACAGTTTCATATGAAGTAAACCAACTTCGGTGCAGAGTCATATGATGAGAAGCACCAGAGACTAATAACCAATTTTCAGCATCTTGAGAGACATTACAAACAAGGACAGCTTCAGCAATTAAAACCTCATCAACCACACCTGAATCAACCTGATTTGCTTCCTTGTTATGGTTTTACGACTCCTTCCGTTTCCAACAATATTTCTTGAGGTTTCCAAGTTTATTGCAGTACCAGCACTTGGATTTACACTTCTTGCCTCCCTTAGACTTCGATATGGAAGAACCCCTTGCTTTTTCCCCGCTTTCCTTTGATTGACTTCTGGCTACCATGGCTTCTGGTGTAGAAGTCTCAATACTAGATTTCCTTCGTACTTCTTTAGATAAGAGAGCATCCACAACAGATTCTAATTTTAATGAATCGGCAGTGCTCAAACTGATTGAAGTTACGAAGTGATCCCATGACTCAGGAAAAGAGCACAACAAGGTTATTTTCTTGTCTTCTTCCTGCATTTTTACTTCCATATTTGACAATTGGAAAATAAACATATTAAAAATATTTAAATGATCTGCAATTTTTGTACCCTCCTTCATCTAAAGACTGTACAATTGTCTTTTTAAATAGATTCTATTTGTCAAATATTTTGTCATATACAAGGTTTCCAATTTTTACCACAATCCTTCAACTATACTCTCGCCAATAATATTGAAGAGAACTTCATCTGCCAAACATAACCGAATGGTACTGAGAGCTCGGGCATCCAAGTCCTCCCAATCCGAATCTGTCATTCTTGCTGGTTTTTTATTTACCTCGTCTAATTCTTTGTGCAACCCTTGTTACACCAGCAAATCCCTAACCTTCAATTTCCACAAATCAAAATTGTTTTTCCCGGTAAATTTGTCCACCTCGAACTTTGCATTTGTCATTTTTGCCATTTCTTCCTCCTAGTTTTTCCTTCTTTCTTTAATTTCCAACTAGGGTCCAAAAATTTTTCCCTCTTCTACTAGGGTTTCAAGGGTTTCAGATTTTTCTTTCTTCTACTAGAAATAAAAAATACAGTTTCTATTTTTTTTTTCTTTTTCCACTAAATTAGCTCTTTAGAAAACCTGAACCCTTTTTAAATAAACAATTTTGTTCACAATTCTTCACCGAAAATAAAAGGTCTATGTTTCAAGAATAATTTCTATCTCTCTCTTTTCAGTGGACAATTTCAGTTCTTCACTTGTTTCCTTTGCTGGCTTTTCAATGAGCATGCCTCTGCAACCGGCTTCTCCAGTATCCTTCGATAAAAACGGATGAAGTTCAATCTCTGGTAGTCGATTTCATTTGTGTTCAATCTCTGGCAGTAGATTTCACAGCCCCTTTTTTCTTTCTCAGACTCAAGCAAACCCTCTGCAAAGTCCTCGAATTCCTTCGACGACAGATTCTCTTCTTGCAGTGGATGGAAATTGCAGCGCAACAGTTGGTGGTTCAAGGGCATAGCACCGCACCCTACCCACACTTAAATGCTCCAATTGATCACACATAGATCCACTTCTCGGTGGTTAAAAAAATGTAGATGGCAACAACAGATGCAAAAAAACATTCTCTCCACTCAACGTCTCTAGAAATTTTCGTCTCCCTCGTCGGCCTCAGCTTCACCAAACAGTCTCCCTCAACACTTGATCTTCTTGATCTTTACCACAAAGGACCCGTCTCCCTCGATGACCCTTACTTCAATGGCATGCAATACACTTCTTGATCTTTACCACAACGGACTCGCCTCCCTCGATAGTCCTTACTGCAATGGTGTGCAATCCTTTTAACTGCGGCATATTTTAACAAAAAACAACAAATATTTTTTTCTGCAGTGAACAACAGCGGATATCTTTATTGGAGCGATTCTGATTCCATTATGGCTCTGATACCACTTGTTGTGTGGAAATATTAAATGAGAAAGAAATATAATTTATAACTGAATGACAAACTGAAGGAATAAATTCACATAAATAAATACACAAAATTTACATGGTAAAACCTTGACAGGGTGTCAAGGAAACCTCCACAGGGCAAGGGATTTGAAACTCTATTAATCAAAATTATTCTCTATACATACAAGCCTCTCGGGCCATCCAATTTAACTTGAGCCTATTTCGTTATTCTAACTTCATTTTGTTACTCAACCAATTAACGGTCAATAAGTAATTTTCCCAAAATTACATTATTTACAATTTTTTGTCATATTTTTAACATAAACTACATCATTTCAAACTTGTGGCACCAGATATTTTAAAAATTGAAATGAAGTGGGGAGGTAGAGCACATGGGATTTCAAATTGAAAAAATGCGCGCAAAATTTCTGCATCAGCTTGTTGAATAGGGACACTATCGTTCTCAGTTTATTTTTCCTTGGATGATAAGCTCAATCGCTTGTGCACCGGCATTGACACCATCCCTCATTGCAGCTACACCCAAGGCAACCTAGTGCAATCCCTGTATATCCCTAGGATCGATATCTCTTCTTTCATGAAGATGTAGCAGAGATCAAGTACCACGAAACCTTTGAAATTAAGATAGACTTTATCGACAAGAAGAGGTATGGAGAAATAAGCCCATAAGCCACAACCACTATGCATCCAAAAGCCACTTCGAATCTCCCAATTTTTGAGCAGTTTTCTACAGAAAAGAAAGTACCTGGTCGAAAATAACGCATGTGATGGGAGGAACAAAACCCTTTGTTTGTAAATCCTCAAATAGAGGAAATATGTAGACATGACAATCATCCTCATTATCTATTGTTTGTCTGCATGTCAAGCCAGGTGGCAAGTGAAATTTAGGTATATCACAAATTTCGCATAAGGCTATGTAATGATTCTTATTTTGATATAGCAGAGATATTTGAGAGGGAAAAAATAATCGATAACACACCTAACCGACATCTTTGCCACATCAGGTGCTCTCCGCTGCCAATTTTTGTGGAGGTGACCAACAAAATTCGATTTTTCTTTGGGTCACTTTCTTACACATAGCGTGTTTCATTTTTTGACATGAATACCAGAGCCTAGAATGATAGCATTGATGAAGCTCACTCTGGAGACATTCTGATTGTTGAGAAAAATATGTTGCTTGTAGCTTACAACTACACGCATTTCCACATACTGATATATGACTGGTAAAATGAATGTTGGATGCGTCAAGGTGAGAAGAAGGTGTGGATATATATTCGCTCGTATATAGAAGATAAGGATTTCAATCTATGTAAATGGAAAGTGTTAGAGAGGTTACGGGAAGGCGGATTTTGTTAAAAGATAATGGAGAATCCTTAATTTGTGAGAGTTGGTTCACAGAACCTTAGGATAGAAATTAGTTTCTATTTCTTAGGGTCTGGTTCTAACTTTTATACATCTGCATGTGCTATATAATGATTGAGTTGTATTGAGAATGTAGAGTGTTCTGCAAAGTCATACTCTCTTGGTTCAGTCTCTCGATTGTAGAGCTAACCAATTTTTATTAATGAATTCAATCCATCATATTTTATCATGGTATCAGAGCTCCAGGATCGAATCATAGACAGAGTGATGTGATCCGTGTGAGTATCCAGGTGGCAGACGAGAATCCCCTAATGACTGAGTCAAAAAAAATTCTTAGGAATTGATCGGATCAATGTGTTCTTCGGAGGAGGAATCGCGTTGATCAGCGTGAACCCGTGGAGGTCATTCGTGCCGATAAGCATGGATCTTTGTGGGATAACTACACTGATAGGACAATCCATTATACAGTTTCGTTCCCGACGCAATCAGTGCAGAAATTGGTCAAGTAAGCACGCAGATGCGGGAAGAGGAGATATGAAATCAGATTTGTGCCAATGTTCGCCTACTGATGAAGGAAAGAGATCTGAGAAAAATCTACTGCCTATGAAATTTTGTTGATGAAGGAAGAGATATGGGACAGATCTACTGCCAGTGAAAGTTTTCCGATGAAAGAAGAAGATCTGAAAGTATATCTACTTCCCCTGTGAGCTCGCTGATGAAGGAAGAGATTTGAAGCAGATCTGTGGCTGGTGTAAGCTTGGTGCAGAGGAGCTAGAGAGCTCGTACTGAAGAAAGCGTCATGGTGGAGCCAGAGAGATCATGTTGAGAAACAGTAGAGGTCGTGGTAGAGGAGCCGAGAGCCTATGGCACAGTGTGTAGAGCAGCCTACTGGATTGATTATAGATCAAGTAGATCTGTATCGTGATATTGTTTTTTGTGAGGATCTGGGGTAGATCCATTTTTTTCCTGTCAATTACTCGAAGTTTTTTTTATTAGAATCATTAAGATGAACAATCAAATAATCAAGGCATACTTGAATGAGAGCAACAAGCTTGATGGTTCCAATTAATCTAATTGGAAGTTCAAGATGCAGACTGTGCTATAAGCACATAATGCCTCGATGATTGCAAATGGGGATGAGCCAAATCCAGCAGCAAGAGTCGGTCCAGCCATAGTGATTCAAGGCTGGGAGAAGAGAGAGAGCAAGGCAAAGACATTGTTGAAGATGTCAGTAAAAGACTGCATCATACCTCATATCAGAGAATGCAAATTTGCAAGCGACATCTAGACGGTGTTGAAGGATCTATATGAGATCAGGCATATAAATCGTCTCCTGTTCTTGAATAGAAGTATTCTTTCCATAAATATGGAGGAGCATGAAATAGATGTTGCTTTCATATCACGGATCAAGGATCTTAAGAAAAAATTGGCACATATCAGTGAGACATTTGCAAAAATAGATTTGGTAATGATTACCATGAATGGTATGACGGACGATTACCAAATTTTTATCACTGGGATAAATGCAAGGGAGAAAGCCGCAAAATTTTAAGAATTTACAGGAATATTAATGCAATAATAAGAAAGAATATCAACTCTAAAACCCCAGAGTACAGATATTGGGTTAATGGAAAAGAATAAATCCTTCAGAGCAAAAGGAAATTCATCGCATCAAAATAGAGGAAACCCATAGAAAATACCGAATCAATCTCAAGGTATGTACCTGAATAGGAATGATTTAGTATTAAAATGTTTCTATTGTGGTAAAATCGGTCATATGGCTAAGCATTGTAGAAAGAAGTAATTTGATGAAAGAAAACAAAGACATAAAAGACATGCAGGTCATTTTGCAGATGATGACCATGTTCAGGATTTCAAATTGTTCATGGTTGACTCTGATGAAAATGTCAATGCAGACATCTAGTATGTGGATTCAGGAGTGTCCACACACATGACACGGAAAAAACAATGGTTTAAAGATTTCAAAGAAACCAACATAGGAGCTAAAATCTACCTTCGCAATGATATAGGTTATCAGATCAAAGGGTATGGGAACATTCCTGTTATCTTGCCTAATGGTAATATCACACACATTGAAAATGTGATGTATGTACCCAAAGTTACAAAGAATCTGATTTCTATATCCATGATTACATATCAGAACCTCAAGGTAGAATTATTTAAATCTCATTGTTATATTAAATATTTTTTGGATGGTATGAAGACTATTGCTTCAAGAATTCGAACAGGAGGTCTATAAAAATTAAATGTGAGGACAACACCACATCAAGATTTGACATCATCGAGTTTAACTACATAAGATCTATGGCACCAGAGACTTGGTCACATCAACTTGAACGATCTGTTGTTACTCCAGAAAAAGGGAATGGTAAGAGGTCTTCCTACTTTAAAACAAGTGCATAGTGATTGTGAAGCTTGTGCATTGGGAAAGATGCATAGAGAATAATTCTATGTTCAATTAGAAAAGAAAAAGAGAGAGATACTTGAATTAGTGCATACTGAATTATGTGGACCTATGCAAAGAAGGTAATTAGGAGGTGCACTATATTTTCTATTGTTTGTTGATGACTGCACAAAGTTTTCTTGGGCATATTTTCTTAGTAAGAAAAGACATATATTTGAATATTTTAAGCAGTTCATAACTATGATTGAAAATAAAACAGGGAAGTATATAAATATTCTCCACTCCTATCAAGGGGGAGAATACAGGAAGGCCGAATTCACCAAGTATTGTAAATACCATGGAATATTGCAGCAATTCATAATATCCCGTACTCCTTAGCCGAAAGGAGTAGCGGAAAGGAAGAACATAAAATTGGTGAAGTGTGCTCGTAGCATGTTGAAAGGTAAAGGTATTTCAAATGGTTTTTAGGTTGAAGCATTGAATACTGCAGTTTATTTGAAAAATAGGAGTCCTGCAAAAAGTCTCAAGTTTGAAACTCCTTTTGAAGCATTGTTAGGATTCAAACCTGCGGTAAAAAAATTGAGAGTATTTGGGTCTAAAGCCTTTTCCCATATTCTAAAGGAAGAAAAGATAAAATTAGATTCAAGAGCCATCATATGCACCTTTTTAGGGTATTGTTCAAAATATAAAGCCTATAGATTGTTTAATCCTTCTACTCACAAAATTTTTGTCAGTAGAGATGTCATGTTCCATGAGCAGATTTATGATGAATCTGATCAAAGCAATGAGGAATGGGATATTCCTTTGTTGGTGGAAGGAAGTAAAGAAGCAAGTGATAGCCATGAGAAGCAAAAAACGATAGAATTAGAAAGTCTAGATACAACAATCGAGCCGAGTCTTTCAAAGGAAATTTAGAACAGGTTGGAAGCCACACCAACACTCAAAATATCAGGTAGGCGGACTCAATTTCTTGCTAGATATAGGGAAAATGCATTTATAAATAGTGTGATTAATGTTGTATAACCTTATAGTTATAGAGAAGGAAATCAATGTAGTGAATGGAAAGAAGCTATGGAACAAGAATATGAATCAATTCTTAAAAACAACATTTGGGAGCTAGTTGAACTACCTGAAGGGAAACAAACCATAGGTTGTAATTGGTTGTATAAACCCAAGTTTAATGTAGACGGAAGTATAGATAAACTAAAATCTAGATTGGTAGTAAAGGGGTATTCAGAAAAAGAAGGTATTGATTATGAGGAAACATTCACCCCTGTAGCTAAACTAAATACTATCAGAATGATGATTGCTTTAGCTAGTAGAAATCACTGGATGATTTACCAACTAGATGTAAAGTCTGCGTTTTTAAATGGGGAGTTGAAAGAGGAGGTTTCCTTAGAGAAACTTGAGGGGTTTTTCCAGAAAGGGAAAGAACATTTAGTCTGCAAATTAAAGAAATCTTTATATGGAATAAAACAAGCACACAAGTCATGGTATGAAAAGATAGATTCATTTTTCCTGCAACACAGTTACAATAGAAGTAAAAACGACCCTAATTTGTATACTGTGAAAGATGAAAAGGGGTGTATAGTGTTGAATTATTTGTATGTATATGATATAATTATTACAGGAGACGTTGTTGATCTAATCAAAGAAATCAAGGAGAAAATTTCAGAAATGTTTGCTATGAAATACCTTGGTGAACTAAGATAATGTTTGGGTCTTGAGATCTGGAGAGATTCAGGACAAAATTTTCTATCCCAGGGTAAGTATGTCAAGGGTCTACTGGAAAGATTCGGGATGAATCAGTGTAAGGCTGCAGTAGTACCATTACAACAGAACATTAAACTTCAGAGTGAGGATGGCTCTAAAGAGGCAGATGTGACACTATATCGGCAGTTGGTTGGGAGTTTAATCTACTTAACCACTACTAGACCAGATTTGGATTATGCAGTTAGTGTGCTAAAGTGAAATTTGGACAACTAGGTTCAAACTCTGGGTTGTGCTACTCAGATTATGATCCCAATATTTTTATTGGATTCCTCTTTCGGAGAGGTGTAAGATTGATCTAAAGATAATCTCGATCGGATGAGCAGAGCATGTACTTTGGATTTATTCCACTTATGTGCTAGGTCAGCCTGGAATATAATATAGACTTAAATGTCTTAAAGGACATGTCACACACCCCCAAAGATGCCTATATATTGGAGAGACTTGGAGTTCATTATACACACAATGAGTGGAGTATTTTCTTCTCGCTTGATGGCAATGGAGCATCATTCTTGGTGTTGCATCTTTGTAGAGTATTTGTTTGGGTTGTCTTGGGGTTGTGTGTGACACACTTGGCTGAAAGACCTATTTGAGACTTTGCTGGTTGAAGCATCCTGCTGATCGTCATAACGCCACCATTCTTTATCTCTGTTTTGGCTTGTCTTCCATCGATCTATTGGTATGTTCTATTTGCTTCAGTATTTTGTGCCCTAATCTGAAATGGCATAGAACATGTTCAGAAATTAACATGGTATCAGAGCTTAGGAGAAGACAATTCCCAAGGCAGTGTATAGAGGAGCCTTCTCCCTCTCTTTGGTCACATCAAAAGACTTGGGAAATTATTCTTAGGCCGCTGCAAACTGTAGAAAATTGAGGCTAAATAATTTCGAGTCCACTATCAGAAGATTTTTGTCACGCCACTGGAACAAATTCAGGATCACGAGCTCTCTCCCAAGAACATATGAATTGGCAGGCGTGAATAAAGAGGGAGATTCATCCTTGAACACAATCATGTGTGGTTTGGAGAGTTGGTCCGAAAAAAAGCATAAGGCCGCAGTCAGATACACTAGTGGTTCCTGTGAGTCATGACATTACCGAAGATCAAATCGTTTGCTAGGAAAAAGAAAGTCAACCAATCATGCTCATCAGAATAATTTGGCTAACTATTTTACCATATGTGCCGACAAGTCTATGAGGAGATCATGGCACATTGAATGTCATCTAAAGTTCACAAAGCAGGCATTCCCCTTAGACCCATAGTCAACACCATTGGTTCACCTACCTACCTTCTCACTCAATACCTGGCAAAAAAACTTCGCCCACTCGCCGGAAACACCTCGTCACATATCAAAGACTCTGCTTCCATTGTTCAATGGACCAAAAACCTTGACATGCAGGACGACGATCTCATGGTAAGTTTCGACATTGTCTCCCTTTACACCATGATTCCCATAGATGAAGCCATCAACATTTTAAAATCTATCACAGACAGCGAGACCATAGACCTCCTAAAGTTGTGTGTAAAATCATCTTTTTTCAGTTTCAACGGAATTATTTATGAACAAACTCATAGGGTAGCTATGGGCTCTCCTCTATCTCCCATTATTGCCAACATATACATGGAACATTTTGAGCAAATAGCCCTCAAATCCTTTCCTTTCACCCCTGAAGAATGGAAAAGATATGTAAACAATATCTTTTCCAAATGGACCCATGGTATATTAAAATTAAATGAGTTCTTAGCTCACATCAATAGTCTCTCGAGTCACATCAAATTTACCATTGAAATTGAAAAAGACAACCAATTACCTTTCCTAGACATCCTTTTAACAAAAAAAGAAAGTAAACTCAGCACCGAAGTTTATAGAAAGAAGTCTCACACAGATAGATACCTTCATGCAGACTCACATCACCACCCTAACCAAAAAATTGGCATCATTAAAACCCTAACAACTAGGGCATCTAGAATTGCAGACTCCTACCACCTAGTTCATGAGATAAACCATCTTCGCCATGTCTTTCAAATAAATGGATATAATAAACATGTCATCAACAAAACCATACACCAAACCCTTAATAAGAATAACTTAAAAAGAGCCTTTGACATCCCTAAAATCTCTTTACCTTATATAAAAGGAACAACTGACAAAATATCTAAAGTACTTAACAAACATAACATTAAGATTGCCTTCACCCCCCCTAATACTATTTTAAATATGGTAGACTCTGCTGAGGACCCTATAAATCCCAGGCTACAAAAAGGAGTTTACACTATGCCTTGTTCTTGTGGCAAAGAATACATTGGTGAAACAGGTAGATCCCTTAGTATTAGACTAAAAGAACATGCTGCAGACTTATCTCGAAATAGAACAGCCAAATATGCCTTAGCAGAGCATGCTTCCTCATCCTCACATTACATACAAATGGAGGATGCCAAACTTGTCTCTAAAGAGGACCATTACCTAAAGAGGAAAATCAAAGAAGCCATAGAAATTGCAAAAAGGAAAAACAACATAAACTAGGATGATGGTCTTATGATTAATGACACCTGGAAACCCTTAATACACCAAAACCTCCCAAAAACATGAAATCTAGTAACATCTCATAGTTCAAATAATAATAATAATAATAATAAATAAATAAGTAAAAATAAAAATAAATAAATAAATAAATAAATAAATATAAAAAATAAAAAATATAAATAAATATATAAATTAGTTAATAAAAATGAAATTAAAATACATAAATAAATAAATACAACAATTTTTCAAAAAAAAAAGAAAAAGAAGGAAGGAAAGAAAAAATAAAAAAAAGGAAAAAAAGAAGAAGTATAAAATAAAATAAATAAATAAATAAATAAACTAACAAACTATAAATAAAGAAGTTAATTAAAACCAAAGAATAGATTAATTGATGATTTGAATTATTTAAAACAAAATTAAATTAAATTATAACAAAAGAAAATAGTAAAATTTTTTAATGATTTAAATTTGCTTAATTAAATTATATTATAATAAGCAAATTAAAATTAATAGTTTATTAATTATAAATATTAATTTAACATTGTCATATTTCCATAAAATATATTACATAATTTCTCTTAATTTCATATAAATTATAATTTAATTAAATTAAAATTTGGATTAAACCTAAAACCTTCATTCAAACTGACCTTTATAAAACTCCTTTTAAATCACTATTTATTCCTCCATTCTTTTGCTCTATTTCTCTCAACATTTTAAAGAACGTTTGACGCCTACCCTTGATGATGGACTCACTTAGGAAGTCCAAAACATTGGGTTATTAAAAAAACTTAGAAACAGGTTATTCCTCTTTTCTATAATCTAATGGGTGCTAAGCCACGCTCAAATTTTCTGGGTGACTGAAGTTGCTAAAGGGCCAAATTTATGTAAATTTCCATGGATTGTTACACAAACAACTTCCTCAATTCTAAAACTAAGCCAAGGTGCTGAGTCACCTGTTCTACACTGTGGGACATTACAGAGGAAGTTGTGTTTATCAAGAATGAAATCCCCGTTCCGATCTGAATCACCATCGGGTCTAGTCAGGTAATTGGGCAACAGCGAATTGTGAAGGCACGTATCTATTCTATTAGCAAGTCAAATGCGAGATCGAGTTGTTTGTTGTATATGCCAAAAGAAGGAATCAATAATTCCAACAAGACAAAATTGGCATGAGTCAGTGGTCAATAAATTGTTGACAGTGTGACTCATCGTTCAACTGTGCAGAACTCGTAATTCCCAGGACCGGAGTCGGGTTCCCATTACCAATTCGAGCCAGGCTGAACATTGTCATGCCAATTCACATTCTTGTTGACGTATCGGGCTGTGCTGAACTAGTCCCATCAATCACAGGGAAGCGGTGTTGTCTAACATGTCTAGATCTAGTCATTGGGTCCGACTTAGATGATAAAAGGAGTTTTATTTATTTAACAACTGGTGGGCAAGATTGACTCACGGGACCCGCCAACAAGGGAATAGGGTGTTGCAACGCTAAAATTACTCACAGATTTCCAATTGGATATGTACGTCTTCAATTCAACGCAAATAATTGGTGGATCGGGCATAAGCAAAAGGTAGATTGTGGATCTGACCGCGTGGTTGCAATTGCCATATCGTGGAGTCGAGTGCATATTTATTTATTCAACAGAGAAAACTTAAGTAGGATGCGTGCCTCTAATACCTGGGCGTCATTTTCATCACACTTGGGAATTTTTCTCCAACTATTGGTCAAGCCAAGTTTCTGGAACAAATCTTGATAGCATGCCTGCCTTGCTTGAAGAGTCTAAGTTATACACAGAGCAAGAGGCCTAACTATTTTACATCAACAATGGAATGTAAGAGGTCGAGTCTGTTGCCTCATAGAGGGGGACCGATTACTTTGTGTAACTAATAATATGTTTCAGATTTGGTATCTTTGGGGGCCGCATAGTTGTTGTCATAGACTTTCCAATTCCAAAGGTAGATTGATTTGTTCATAAGGGGAGGGATAAATAATTGAAGTTCTAGGCACCATTCTTTGAAAGCGGCACGAATTCTTTGATTCTAGTGTGGTTGAACAATGATCTAAGCGTGGAATAAATTTTGGGCACCTCATTGGACATGGAAAGATTGTCTTGCACCAGTTGAGTCAGCGCATCAGTCTCAGTGTTGGTTGCAACATATATTGTAGCTATGACGATAGAGATGGTGATATGAATTATGCGCAGTAGCTGTGATAAGTTGGAGACTATGCACAGGCAATAAGAACAACATTGAATGAGGGAATTGATGGGCTGAGTTTAAAGCAACAATATTCTTTATGAGATCTTCTTGGTACATCAAGAACAAAGGTCAAAGGAATGTAAGTGGAAAGTATCTTCTTCATGTAAGTCATCTTTATTTGAAGATATGAACAGTGACATATGGAAGAATATGTATGACCATGAAGTTTGAAATCTTCAGCATTGTATGGCAATGATGAAGAAGAAGTGATGTGTATGATAAAATTATTGCAACATTGTAATCAACGATATGATAGTGATGACAGTTCATAGTGTATTTCTGTAGCCGAAAATTTGAGGAGCTAAGAAAGTAATATGTGATTCTATGTCACTCTCACTATGAGAGTGACATAGACAGACACCTATGTTTACGAAATTCATAGTAGCAGTAAGCTTGTGACAGTATCAGTCTCACATTGGAGCGTAATGATAAACTTGAAAGTGTGAACTGTGAAGTTTTTGCATCCTTGGATAGTCACGTCTTTAGAGTCTTGAACCATGGTCAGCAAAGCCTATGAATTTTTAAACAAATACTGTATATGATATGTGTCAAGATGCATGGCAACTATATGACAGTATGTGGCTATGATTCTTGGATGGCTTTGACTGTGGGAGAATAAGATTCAGGCCCCTGAGTACAAGACTCCTTTTCGAGTTGGTGTCTGGGATGCCCTAAATTAAATTATATGTCTTCTCTCACAAGAGAAGCTGGCATTAAGAGGGAGACTACAACTGTATATGCTCCTGAGCTAATATCATTGCTAGAAGACCCTCATGGCTCAAAGATATATGGCTTCAAGGGGGAAATTCCGGTAGAAAAACAAGAAGCCATATAAATACCAGAGGTATCTAACTGCCGTGAGTACAATATGAGCCATAATTATTTGGGAAAGTTGTAAAGCATCAAGTCTGGAAGAATGTGATGCACGAAAAGTATGAGTCCATAATGAAGAATGATGTTTGGGATGTGGTTCCAAGACCGAAAGACAAATAAGTTGTCACCTCGAAATGGCTCTACAAAATCAAGCATGGATCCAATGGAGGTGTTGAAAAGTTCAAGGAAAGATTCATTTCCCATGGCATCACTCAAAAGGAAGGCATAGAATATGATGACATATTTACATCTGTGGCCCGATATACCACCATTCAATCTATCATAGCCTGTGCTGCTACGCAAGGATGGAGTCTTCATCAAATAGATGTGAAGACCGCATTTCTGCATGGTGCGATAAAGGAAGAGGTGTATGTAGAGCAAACTTTGGGGTTCAAAGTCCAAGATCAAGACACCCATGTCTGCAGGTTGAAGAAAGCCCTCTATGGGCTGAAGCAAGCACCCAGAACTTGGTACGAGAGGATAGATAGCTACCTGATGAAGTTGGGCTTCACTCGTAGTAATGATGATCCGAACCTTTACTTCAAGGTTGATATAGAGAAGCCTCTCATTCTGGTGTTGTATGTGGACAACCTCTTCCTGACAGGTGCTAACCCTCTCAATCATCAGTGCAAGAGGGAGCTCGCTACTAAGTTCCAGATGAAGGATCTAGGACTGATGCATTACTTCCTAGGCCTGGAGGTCTGGTAGAGACCTCGCGAGATTTTCCTTTCTCAAGGGAAATACATTGTGAAGCTTCTGGAAAGATTTGGTATGGTGGACTGTAAGTCTGTGTCGACACCGATGAAGCTCAACTTTAAGAAGTTGAGTGGCAACGCTACTGGGCCCATGTTAGCTAATCATAATGAGTATTGCAACTCGTAGGGGCCCTGTTGTTCTTAGTGAACACCCATCTAGACATATGTTTTGTAGTGAACTCTTTGAGTCAACACATGGTTGATCATAACATTCACTGGCTTGGTGCCAAGAAACTCTTGAGAAATCTCTAGGGCACGATAGACCATGGGTTGAGATACATTGCCGAGAGCATGACATTCCTTGGATATACTGATGCCGATTGGGATGGTAGTGTGGCGGATCACAAGAGCACATCTGGATGTTGCTTTGCACGTAGATCTGCTTCGAACAGGAAATGGATGTTGGTAGCCTTGAGCACCGCTGAGGCCGAATACATTGCAACATGTATGGCCCGATGTGAAGTCACTTGATTGTGAAAGCTCTTCAGTGAGTTTTTCGAACATGTGCCAGATGCCACCGTTATCCTTTGTGATAACCATAGGGGGATTCATTTGTCATAGAATCCCAGGTTCCACGATTGGTCCAAGCATGTTGATGGCTGGTACCACTTTATCCAGGATATCGTACAACAAGGCATTGTAAGGCTTGATCATATAGGAACTGATGAGTAGGTCGCGGATATTCTCAAAATGCCCTTGGGGAAGGTCATGTTCCTAACCTTTCGTGAGAATCTTGGAATCATGGAACGACCCTATTTGGACGGTCCTGTTGGACGATGAGCTCTAGGAGCTCAAAGGGAGTTTTGGGGATAGCTTTGGTGCTATAAGCAACCACAGGGCTAGGCTTTTCGAACCTATTTGGTGTGCTTCCACCCCACCGTGATGATATTGAGCTGATTTACCTCTCTTTGATATATGGCCCGTATGCATCCTACCCATGGAGTTTCGGACTCATGGGAGGTACCTCTCATTTGGCCAATGAGGTGGAAAATCTAAATACAAACCATAGCAAGACTGATGGATGCATCGGATATTTCCGTACTCTATATGTCTAGGATGGCACGTGTCCAACCACTTGATCTGGGATCAAGTTTAGCGAGGTTTCAGACCTCCAACTGACTTCGGGTCAGTGAAACTAACTTTGGGTTAGTATATGACTCTCTTAAGTCCTAGTGAGGTTTTAGACCTCCAACTGACTTCGGGTCAGGTAAACCAACTTCAGGTTGGTATGAGACTCTTTGTGAGTCCTCTAGAGGTTTCAGACCTCTGGGCTGAATCTGTCAGCTGGGAATGATGTCTTGGTGACTGACCCACTTATGTTCTGAAATAAACAAGCCAACAAAGCAAGTTACGGCGGGATGACGCACAATGTTTGGATTGCAATAGTGGATGGAGTTCTCCCTATTTGAGAGGGAGTGTTAAATTTTGACAACTAGGTCCAAACTCTGGGTTGTGCTACTCAAATGACGATCCCAATATTTTTATTGGATTCCTATTTCAGAGAGGTGTAAGATTGATCTAAAGATCATCTCGATCGGATGAGCAGAACATGTACTTTGAATTTATTCCACTTATGTGCTAGGTCGGCCAGGAATATAATATAGACTTAAATGTCTTAAAGGATGTGTCACACACCCCCAAAGATGCCTATATATTGGAGAGACTTAGAGTTCATTATACACACAATGTGTGGAGGATTTTCTTCTCTCTTGATGGCGATGGAGCTGCATTCTTGGTGCTGCTTCTTTGTGGAGTATTCTTTGTCTGGGTTGTCTTGGGGTTGTGTGTGACATGCTTGGCTGAATGACCTATTGGAGACTTTGCTGGTTGAAGTATCCTGCTGATTGCCGTAACGTCACCATTCTTTATCTTTGTTTTGGCTTGTCTTCCATCGATCTATTGGTATGTTCTATCTGCTTCAGTATTTTGTGCCCTAATGTGAAATGGGATAGAACATGTTCAGAAATTAACAACTAAGTCAATATATGTCCAAGCCACTTGAGAGTCACTGGATTGCAGCGAAAGGTGTCCTAAGGTATCTACAAGGAACTTTATATTATGGTATTATTTATAATGATTCTTATGTTGTTAGATTGACAGGGTTTACAAATTCCAACTAGGTTGGAAATGTAGACGACCGAAGATCCATAACAGGATATGCATTTAACATTGGATTTGGGGTGATTGCATGGAGCAGTAAGAAGCAGAACATAGTTTCCTTGTCCTCAGCGGAAGCAGAGTATCAAGCAATGTGCGCAACAACATGTGATGTGGTTTGGTTGTGGAGACTTCTCCAGGATGTCGGGGAAGAACAGAAAGATGCAACAATTATCATATATGATAACCAGAGCTCAATCAAACTAGCTAATAATTTGGGGTTCGACAAGAACAACACATTGATATGAAATTCCACTTCGTCAAGAAAAAAGTTCAATCTAAGGAAATCCATCTTGTATATTGTAAAACTTGTGATAATGTTGCTGACATTTTCACTAAGCCTCTTGGCAAAATTAAATTTGAAATGTTTAGGGAGATGTTAGGTATATTTGTGAACCCCTTCTCCATTAAGGGGGAGTGTTAAAAGATAATGGAGAATCCTTAATTTGTGAGAGTTGGTTCACAGAACCTTAGGATAGGAATTAGTTTCTATTTCTTAGGGTTTGGTTCTAACTTCCCTACATCAATGTGTGTTATATAATGATTGAGTTGTATTGAGAATGTAGAGAATTCTGCAGTCATACTCTCCTGGTTCAATCTCTCGATTGTAGAGCTGACCAGTTTTTATTAATGAATTCAATCCATCATATTTTATCATATTCATGGGGAAAGTTTAGGATGACGTTGTGATAAGTGGTGGGGAAGTGGAATGTGACCTTATAAAATCCCCATCCCCTTCTTATATTATAAAATTTTGTTCATTTCAATTAATTTATCTCATCAATGTCAACTAATATATCTTAAATTGGTTATCATTAGTTTATATCATTTATTAATTTAAAAGTTATTATAAGCTAATTCCAACTCATTGATCTTAAAGTTGTTGTCATTATTTTATATAATTCATTATATTAGTTATTAATTTTAATAAATTAATACAATCTAACTAACACTTTTAAGTGCATCTCATTTTCCCCCTTCTTGATCAAAATTGATAATCTAACATTCAATAAAATCTTCTTATTAATAGGCTCTTCAGCGCTCTTCAGCAATGGTTTACTCTCAAGGCTCGCTTTGGTCCCTAATGATGGATGGAGTTACCATCTCAAAACATTGGATGGATCAGATGGGTAAAATCAAACGTTTACACACTTCTATTTCAAAATTCTCTACCAATGTTATATGAATTTTTGAATAAGATGAATCTTCTAAACAAAATTAGAAATAATGTTAAACATTTTTTATTTATAATAATATTTCTCTTGAGTGATTGGAGACTTACACAATTATCCATATTGTTGGAGATTTACTCAATACTACTATATAATATTTGTGATCAGTCTAGCTTTTTGATGGTAACTTCATCCATCATGAAACTCAAGTCCATTCTTAAATAAGATCCAAATTAAAGAACGAAATAAATTTCTTAAACTTTATAGCACTATGTAATATTTGTGATCCGTCCAAAGTTTTGATGGTAACTCCATCCATCATGAAACTCTAAGTCCATTCTTAAATAAGATCCAAATTAAAGAATGAAATAAGTTTCTTAGACTTTATGGACCAGAACACTGTTAGTAGTCAAACTTTGACTTAAGGGCATGCAAATTTAGCTAGCAGACTATCTAACAAAGTAAAATTTTGCTGGAATACAAAAAAATATGTTAAATTTTTTTAGAAATTTAGATTATAACTATTAATCTTCAAGATTTTGAATGTCCCAAAAATTTTAGATTATATTAAAAAAAAATTCAAACACTCTTTAGATTAGTTTTATTGGAAAAATTGTAACGTCGGTATGCCTCAACTTTCTATAATCACGCTGCTTCGATACAGACCATTGTTACTAGTCAAACTCACACTACTTCGATAGAGACTACCATTATGAGTAGTCAAACTCACGTTGCTTCGATACATACCACTGTTAGTAGTTAAACTCTGACTTAATACGCGCAAGTTTCTATGCCATACAAACCACCAATTAAAAACCTACCTTCCTAAAAAGTCTCCATGTGTCTTTCTCTCCACCAATGCCCATCCAACATCTCCACCAATGCCCCTCCAACATCGACAGGTTAGCGGATATTTATCGCAATTCAACCAAATTCCAAAATAATCCAATGTCACATTAAATTCGTTGATGGAAATGTTTCAGAAAAATGGGTACAATATCAAGAGAAAGAGTCACATACGGCAGTCTGGAATTTGCAACGGAAAAATTCCAAATGTGGTTCAACATATCAAATACGGTTCAACATTTTAAACACATTTTGACCAACAATTATCTAATCAAGTTCTTATAGAATCACTTATACATAAAGTAATTAAACAAATCAACACCCTCTAATACAGACCACCAATTTTAAAAAAAATCAATCTTCATCCAGCATCGGCACACGGGTGGATATTGTTCTAATTTGGACCAAATGCCTAAATAATCCCATATTCTATTAAATTTATTAATGGAGTTGTTCAAGGAAGGAACATTGGTACAATATCAAGAAAAGACTCATATTCATATTAATATACGAAGTTATCTACAATGGCGGAGGAATTGCCTGGACGGTCAAAAGTGGTCAGAATTCGCAAAAAAATATTTAAGAAATATTCCCTTAGTAGTGTTTGAATCATATTTTTGATGGTGGAAATGTATTCAGCGCTAGCAAAAACCTCTAGAGCACCCAAAATATTGAAGTTTGATAGCTATAACCTCGATTTACAAAAATCACTGCCAGATTTTCTTAAAATCTTACCGGAATTTCCATGATTTTCAAGGCAAAAAAACAGTCTAGTTAGACTATGGCTTAATGCACTGTAGTTTGTCCCCAAGACTCGTACAATATCAAGAAAAGAGTCATATTAATATACTGCAGTTTTTCCCCGATGGAGTGCGTAACTAGCAACACGTGGAGAGGATTTACATGAATGAATACACGTGGTCTAGGTGGGAAGGGCATCTTGGTCCCTTCACACATTAATATACGATGGGAGTGATACCACCATTATGGTAATGGTGCGTGCGAGGTTTAACATCGAGGTAGCAGAGAAAGGTGGCAGAACATTAAAACTCCACACGATGTAGCTTCCATGCATTTGCATATGCCTTTCTGCTCGACTATGGCGATGGGAAATTGGATGGTTGCCACGTAAGCGAGGGAAGTGGAGAAAATTGTTGTTCATTGGTAGTGAATTATGATTTCTTGCAAGGAATTTTGACATGGTTCGGGTGTTTGGCTGGTTCAATTGTCTAAGAACTCAAGTTATCTGGGGCATCCGACAAGTCTGGGTGCAGAAGGTCAAAACCTCGCAATCGGGGGGTCATTGGTCTTGCCTCTATTTCTTCAGGTGACAGGGCTTGCCAGACTGGAAACTTCGCTCTTGGTGCTGGGAACTTGTTTGCCTTCGTGGTATTACAGTGCTCTGGAGGGAGGGAGCTCGGAGGGTTCGTTTGTGGCTCTTGTTCGTCGAAATTGGTGGGTGTGTTCCTTCTGTGTGCCTGTCCCAGGTTGGAAACAACCCCCGTCTCTTAGGGTGATGCTCCATTCTCGGCAGTGGCTAGAAAGGTCGTGGCTTTAGCTATGTCGTGTTGCTCGGAGTGCTCTGTAAAGTGATGAATTCTTTATCTGGTGTTTGTGCACGATGTTCTACCATCGCTAGAACCTATGAAGCCACCAATGCGAAAGGTTAGCTCCTTTGCCCCTCTAGCTTCCGAGGGGACGTCTGCTCAAGCCCTAGTAATTGTTTTTCCTAGCCATGGCGGTAAGATAGTGGGGTCTACATGGCGAGGTGTTGTTGGTTCGAGAGGGGGTCGAGGTGGTAGCAGGCTGGGGGTGTGTCATGGTGGAGGATCACGCAGTGGAGGAAAGCATGTGGCGAGTCGTGGTGGAGGGGTGCATGGCTGAGGTCAGATTCGTAGGGCGGCGACAACCGTGGTGGCAGGGCGAAGTGTGGCCTGGTTTCTCTTGTAGCCGAAGAGGGGCAGGGTCTCAAGCATTGCTGCTTGGAGAATTTTCGGGATCTCATTGTCAGTTTGATGGACAGTGTAGATGCCACTAAGCGCATCCGACGAGAGGAGCATGTGGTGTAGATGGCCTCTTTGGAGCGGCTACATTACTTTCGAAGCCAACTTCAGGAATGACTGGTGGTGGTCTGGAGAGGAAAAAATCAACTCTCGGAGAAAGTCGAAAATATAGAGACACGGATGGCGCACTATGAAGGGCATGTTCAGTGTGACTTCCGCCCTCCTCCGCCTCCTGGAATGGCTTCGGACAACCTTACATATATTACATTTGGTGATTAATATGATTTCTTGTGTCTTTTTTGTTTTAGTTTTGTTCTAGTGCCTATGGCCCAATCGTTTCTGGACGTTGCCCTTGGCGGCACTTTTGTATTTTTGTCATCTGGTGAACCTTTTGGTCAACAAACCCGGTCAAGGTGAGACCACCTGTTTTGGGATGGCCTCTATATACTCTTTTTTCAGAAATTAATAGAATCTTGACTTACAAAAAAAAATATACTGCAGTTTGGAATTTGACATGGAAAAATGCCCATCGTACGGTGTTTTGCCCGTTAAATATGCTTCAACATTTTATCACACCTTTGGTTGAATCGGTAGCAGCTTGAATGCATTTTTGTAGTTCATGATTTTTGTAAAAAGTTTTTAATTTTTTCCAAGTCCAACAACCATGATATAATTGAGTCACTCATCACCCATCACCCACCCTTAAGAAGTAGTCTAATTTGTACACAATTTCCCTCAGAAAATAATGAAAAGTATAGTATGATTTTGAGAAAATTTAGTGGAAATTTTAGAAATCTTAGTTACAGCTATCAAACTTCAAGATTGTGAACGCCCAAATATTTTTAATGATACTAAATCCATTTCCCCATACAAACAATTCAAATAATTTTAAAATTATTTTGTTTTGAATTTTTTCCCACCAAATTTTAATAAACATTCCAATAAAAATAAAATCATTGTCTCGTTTAACAACTCCCCCACCCTTACTTGTTTAGACGTGACTACTCCAGTTTGGATTAGCGTTTGTGATTTTAGAGTGTTATCACATGCAATGTTAGGCATTTTAATGAAAAAAATAAGTGTTATTTTTCCTCAATGTTTTATTGTTGCATTTCTGTGTTAGATTGCTTATATTTTTTAACATTAAATGTTTTTAAGAAACCAGTTTTCAGAAACCTATTGCTATCATAATGTCACAACCTTGATGAGTTTTGATATACAATATTTTTTTTTTCAATAAAATCAATAATTTACTATTTCAAAAATTAAAAATAAATTCAAATTAAAAATAAAATTACACTTTACTTTTAAAATCGACTCTAGGAAAAGTTCTAAGTGGAGTTTTTGTATTGAATAGTAAATCTCTAAAATTTCTATTGCAAGTTCGTTTATAAAAAGGAAAGATAAAGTGGTGATAATTTTTTTTTTTAATTGTTATGGAGATCGTGAGAAAAGTTAAAATGAAGTTAAATTTATGTTGTTTAATTTTTTTTAATGTTTTGCGAGTTTTTTATCAAATAATTTGTTCAAACTTGTTCTAAATTAAAAAGAATTTGTTGGAATTAAAAATTTCAATTAAAATATGGAATAACTAGGGTAGCAACGGTTCTAGAGCCATTAGATGTTGATCTATCCATTGAAGAAGCAATAGTACCGGGTCCAGACGCGGCTTATCCAATACTAGTAGAGGCCTAGGTAGTAACATACCTAGTTTCAGGTCCAAGCATAGTTGCTTCGATTGATTCAGTCAATTAAGCTATTGATTCTATTGACCAATAAGCATCACTTCCATATCGATACCCTTTTTCACTTGTTTCAAAATAGGCCCAAGTAGTTTACCTTGTAGCGAAGGGTGCATACCTTTCTTTAGTGGCATATCTTATGTATAGAGAAGCAGGAAAAGCAAAGGTAGCTATAAAACAAGTTAATCTAAATACCCCGATTGAACCAACAACATATACAGGAGGAGCATGACCAGTTGAAGCATATGATATAGGACTAGTAGAAGATGCTCTATGTGGGACAATAGCTTATTAATAACCAATTGTCTAAGAACCATCAGACTAGTTTCCACCTAGTTTAGGGTGTGTTGGGTACTCTATCCCTTGAGCTGGATTTAAGAAAGTGTTTATGCTTGGTGTCTGATCTGGTGTTGGAATGATGTAATTGTTGATCGTGTGGTTTGATGGACGGAAACACATGGTAAACATTGTGGGTGATTGTTACTGATAGCGATGCCTGTCTAATTAATGGGTTTTTGGGCTCTGTGATGTGTTCCCTGCCTGTAAATAGAATACTAAGGGAAAAGCTAAGTTGTATCGGTGTGGAGTAATGAGCAATAAAAAGAGATATAAATCGACTATCTAGGAATTGACTATTGGGAGTAGATGGACTAACCACTAGACTAGCAGAGAGGAGGGTATAATACTGCGATTAACCCCAATCCTCATCTTTTTTTTCTTCTGATGCACCTGATACCATTTCCTCCGTGTTGAGGGAACATAGTCTATTTGTCGTGAGGAACGAGATTACCCCTTTTCTCTTAGGACACATTTAGACCATTATGACAGATTATTAGTACCATACTTCATTGCTATTTTTATTGCTGGCATTGAAGCCCCTAACCATTGAAGCACCTAATATTGATAGTGATGCATATACTAATCTTACTACCGACAAAGAAGAAGCAGGTTAAACAACTAAACCCCTTCCAGTGTTGAGAATAATAAAAATAAATGCATTCCAGACTTGCGAGATATCCCTATCCTCTTCCTCTCGGATGTTTGACCCAGACCCAGGTAAATAAAGTATGACTTCTGCATTAAGTAGGTCATTCAAATATGACCATTTCGATGAGAGGTAGTCATAATTGACTAATTTCTCATGATTTTGAATAGTCCACTTAGCACTCATTGAATGGTTCATGAGGCACAATACTTTCTAAGGTTTTGCAAATGGGGTAGCAAGCTAAGTGGGCTTGATTGTGGGGAAAAATCCACAGTTAAGCACGCTTGAACCAAAGGAGTTATGGGATGGGTGACCTCTCGGGAAGTCTTTGTTACCAAGTGCAAGCCTCGGAAGTGATGATTGATGCTATGCGATTCGTTTCGCTAGTTCAATCCCACTTCTTCACCCCTGTGAGCATCACCCGATGCAATGAGTGTTAAGTGGACTATTCAAAATCATGAGAAATTAGTCAATTACGATTACCTCTCATCAAAATGGTCATAGTTGAATGAATTACTTAATGTGGTTGAATCCCAAAAATGATATCTAATATAATTCACCGCGGAAAACCCTCATACTTAAAGTATGAATTCACTGAGCTTTTCTCCTTTGTAACTCCACTAGGCTCAAGCGAAGTATGGTCTAACCATAAAAACTAGGCTAAGCAAGAAGTGTTCTCCTTCTCCATCAAGTGACAGTATAAAAGATCCACTCTATTGAATGACCGTTAAAGAATGGATACTGGATAAGAACCGAAAATAACTATTATCAGGCGGTAAGCAAAGATTAGGTTGTCTTTAATGGCCCTGGGATTTGATTTCACCTCAAGCATTAGACCAATGATCACCCTATCTATATTTGTTCCACTAGTGTGGCCCACTTGGTTGGGGTGGTCTTATTGGTGCATACCACAGTGGGGTCTTCAACTGGGGTGAAGTCGTAACAAGGTAGCCGTAGGGGAACCTGCGGCTAGATCAAATCCCAAAAGAAAAGGGATGGATTTCATAGTGAATAGTTCCTCTATCATCACTTCCGGTACCAAGGCAAGCAGGGGAAATTACCATGTTCTCAACCGATCGAAGCATTTGAAGTCACTATTTTATTCCCTCAATCGCTCGGGGAAGAAAGGAAAGAAGATTCAAAAGAATGGACATACATTGAGGAAAGAGACAACTACCAATCACTTGATCAACCCCAACAAGAAGAAAGACTGGACATTCGATCCATCCGTCCATCCATCCTAACCAAGTTGCGAAGCAAGCCAGGAAGGACACCATCCCCATCAAGTTCATCGTCTCCAGTTGGAAAGACTCGAGATCCAGATAAGAGAGATCCAATATCTATCAATCGAGGTCTCAATTAGGTCGAAGTCATCAGTAAGTTCGATGAAGGCAGGCAGTAATCCGTTTGTCCATGCCAAGTGTAAATGATGCCCAGGCTTCTTCATGCACTCAAGAGAGAGACACAATATACTAGTAATGATCTTACTGTTTGAAATAGGTACTACCTAGACGTAAGGAAATAGCCATAAGGTCATTTCCAGTCCTATAGCTATAAGCTCTAGTCATTGCAAGCTCTAGTTATTACAAGAAGCTCTAGTAATAAGTGTGAATCTACCAGCTCGTACAAGTGTAAGGAAATTGCAGTCCACATCGGGGCATACTGGGTACTATCAAAGATTCATCCACAACTATGCTTCTATCACTGAACCCCTATAACAACTCCCGAAAAAAGCATAAATGTTCATTTGGACTCCCGAATGCAAGGAAACATTTGCATTACTCAAAGAAAATATGGTGAGTGCTATGATTCTTATATTCCCTAATTGGAACATAGAGTTCCATGTAGCTTTGACATCTCACACCCTAGTCAGTGAAACCCCGATGACATATTTTTAGGGATATTTTGATCCTTATTGTGAATATTTATTACCGCCTTGCAGCCATCCATAGAGACAAACAGATTATTTATTTGAAATATTCCATCCTGACATCCAGACATCCATAGAGACAACCAACCTTCCTTCTGCTTCTCCCTTTACAGACTCCACCTGACCAACCCTAGCGGATACTGCACCTGAGTGGATCCTTATGATCCTTGGGCAGACTTAGCTATAGCCCACTTCTTCTTCCTTCATCCTTGGAACATCCTGTGCTTCGCCTAGCCTACCTGGGTAACTGGCTGATACTGAGGTAGATCGAGACTAGAGCGATCCGAGACCTATCAGATCATCTGATCTAGTGGAAGGCCCAGTGCTTCCCGTCGTCTTTCGTGTGAGCCAAAGTACTTCATGCATTATATATGTGCATGAACCCATAGATGGATTCATTATTGGAGTCAAAGGCGAGAAGCCCTAGTTTTACTTTTCTCCAGGGAGCGCTCGACCGCTACACTGAATTGTTAATTTGTGGAAGAAGCACTCACTCGTAAGGGTCAGGCACGCGAATTATTTGTGGATGGGATGGATCAATGGCCATAAAAAATAAAACAGTCAGGTATAACCTCATCAATTGTCCAATAAATCAGAATTCTGGTAATTGTGGACCTAACATGACCTATATGCGAAGAAACACGAAAAGCCACCTTCTCCACTACGCCCCACACCTAAAAGAAATTGATTCTTGCCTCCATATTCATATTATAGGCAGACCCGTCACCTAAATTCAAGTTATTCTTGTCTCCTCCATTCAAATAAAAACAAGGAGAAAGGATAAACCTTTATAAGGTTTTCCGGTCCGGTTATACGATGAAACCAAGTGTAGTGCCCCTCAGATACTTCCGTTGTCCACACGGAGGCTGCCTTGGTATCGAGGCGTCTACCCTTAAGATCTCGGTCCCGTATAACCACTACCTCCCATATTACAACCTTCCTCTGATCTTCCAACCTTCCTAAGAGAAAGCTTCCCCTCCTTTCCCTAAAGGGACAAGCGAAATAATACCTTGCTCGACGCAACCCAATGTTAACAAGTTGAAATATGCACACCCTTCGATTTACTAATTCCGAACTCCTTCCATCCATTCAAAAACCCCTCTAATCTGACACTTATAAAGGTCTTATATATTCCTTCCAAAGCCCTAATGGTATAGGTTAAGTAACTATGTATTGATGGTAGGTGGGTTGTATGAACAAGGTAAGGGCTAATGAACCGATTTCACTTCCGATCCAACGATCCAATCTGTGGTTCCTAAGGTCTTCTAGATTCCCTGGTCAGCATGGTATAGGCCTACTCCATATAATGTATGTATACCAGGTGGGTAGTCCTGAACAAAGTAATTTCTTCTAATACTGTCCCCTACATATAAGATCTTCCTGGTCTAATTCTTGGGTTGGTAAGTGACTTCATCGTCCTAGCCTAGGATTCCGATAGTAAAAAATAAGGGTAAGGGTCTGATCCATCCCATCCATAATAAGTAACTCAGTGTAATTTTGTGGTTCATGCAAATAAGGTAAATAAAGGTTTATTATATATGTAATAACGCCTATGTAAAAACGCAAATTCAAAATTCCGATCTAACGATCCAACGATTCCATCCTCCGCATCTAATTTCTATGGAATATAAAAAGTATACTGGTGTCTATAGGTAAGTTCTAGTGAGTTTGAGATTATAAGTAGTCAGGTCTATGGATTTATAGCAGTAAGGGAAGGTAAGTTCTGATAGCATTCCTTTGGAATACCTAATGGGGCCTGAAGCTCTGTCTGGTAGGTGGGTGAGTGGGCTATCCCAAAGTGATCTCCCCAAGGCATCCCCGCCCGCAGTTAACGTATCTAACCATAAGGTAAAGTACCACGCCCTCAACTATCTATGTGGGCTACAAATCCATCATCCATTAAACCCAGTGCCCTCTATCCCACCATTCCATCCCATCAGCAGCTTTTAAGGTCTATGAATAACTATGTGGATTGCAGGTCTAGGGCTAAAGTGTGATTTCTTGTAGGTAAAGAGTAAAAAAAAAGGGGTTCTACTTGGTTACTTTGGTATTCCTAGCTTCCAGAGTGTGTAATTCATGCTATGAGGGTTTCGGTATAAAGGTAAGTCATGAAGGTGAGGCAGGTGGGGTTGGTTGAAAGGGTGGATCCGAAAAAGCTTATGAGGAGCGGTTCTATCTATATAAAACTAGTTTTTGGCACGAGTCGAGGTGCTCATGTTCCACCTTGATCTGTAACAGGCGATTCTCAATAGGCAAGTCTATTCCTGATAACAGTTAAGGTAATTTCCCCTTGTTCCATCTATCCATCCTATACCCATACACCCAGTGCTTCTAAGGATCTCCATACCCACTACGTGATTCCATATATCTGGCTTGCTCCAAGTCTAGAAGTCCGTGCAGGTAAAAATAAAGGTCTTTATGGCGGGCGGATTGTATTTCCAAGGTAAGGGCTTAATGAACCCATTCCCAGTCGCATGATCGCATCGCATCTGATCCGACACACAAGTCTTCTAGATTCCTTCCAAATACCTAATGGTATAGGGCTGGTAAAGGGTAAGGTATATTTGGCGAATGGGTAGTATGAACAAGGTAAGGGGGCTAATGAAGCGATTCGCTATTCCCATAATCAGATCCTAGCCTCTGGAACATTCAATCTGTTCCGACACATAAACAGGTCTATTAGCATTTCCTTCCCTGGTCAGCATGGTCGTTTAGGGCTGCTCCCTCCAGATAAATGTATGTATAGGAGGTGGGGGTAGTATGAGCAATGTAAGGTCTTCTGATACTATTGCCTACTGGTATTGATCTTCTAGGTAAAAGGGTAAAGGGACTCCCCCATGCCATCCATGGTCTTAGGTGTCTAGCAATATCAAAATAAGGGTACGAGTAAGATCCATCCATGCCATCCTATCCTCTGGGGGCCTGTAAGGTTCAACATTGATGACTGACTACGTAACGTGATTCCAGGTATCTTCCTCAAAGTATAGTTCTATCAGGTAAGAGAGTAGGTAAAGAATGGCTATGTGTGGTATTCCAGGCTTCTAGGGTGGTAGCTTTATGCTCTAAGGCTGATGGTTTAGGTAAAAGGTTCCTCCTCTTGAACTCTAAGGCATATGGTTTATGATGATTCAAGTTCTAAGGAAAGGGCTAATGAACCCATCAAATTCCCCAATCCCTCCCATCTGTGGCTTCTAAGGCACTTTCCATGTCCTTCTCACTATGCAACGTGATTCCAGTTCTAGGGCAAGGCTTTGATCCCAATGCCAATCCCATAAGCATTTGTAAAGGTCTAGTAAAATGGGTAACTAAAAAAACATGCAATGCATTCCTGTTCTAGGGCTGAAGATATAATCCTACTTCAGGTAGGTGGGTGAAAGAGGCAAAGGTCTGTTTCGTACAGGTATAAAATCCTGGTTGGCTTAACTTAATAAGAGGTTGGGCACCAGTTCTTCCTTCATTCTCATAGGTTTCAAAGGTAAAAGGTTGGGTTCTAATGTGAGACTTGTCTAAGTAGGGCTACTCATCGATGGGAACAAGATCCCCAAGTGGTTCGTATGTGCTACCCGGAAGATGAAAAGCTATGTGTGACCTAGAATAATTCATAAGTAAAGGTCTAGTAGATGTTCTTCCTAAGAGAGATTCCTAAAGGCGAGTGTTATCAAATCATATCTAGCAATGTAGTTCTGGGCATCCATCCATGCATCCATAAATATCCCTCCTAGAGTCAGAAGCTTGTCCTATCCCATGTCATTCCCATAATCGAATCTACCTAAGCAATCCCCGACAGGCAGTTTCAAGGATCTAAGCCATTAGGTAAACCAAGAACATGCACACAACCCTCCCTATTGGCTACTACATCCCTATCCCTCCCACCCATCCATCCATCCAAACTCTGCTCTCTGTATGATGTCCCATCCAAAACATAAAGCCTTCCAGCCAAGCCATCGATCCATTTGGCTTCCTTCGTCCCCACATGTTGTAATGCGGGGGGAGTAAATTAAGATACTAAGAGTATTTGTGGAATGTAAAATCCATAATACATAAAGAAAAAGGTAACAAAGTGGTATGTTCGTGGATAAAGCACTTACTTTTGATCCTTGCTCAGTTGGGTCGTGCAATGCAACAAGGTAAAAAAGGGTCAACTAAGTATTTGTATTATGTATTTCATAATAATAATGCTAAATCCCATAAAAAAAAGGTTCTATTACAAAAATCCCGATCGAAAGGTTGATTGGTACCTCACTAAGATGAACTAAGTGAGTGATCTAGGGCTACTAGGTTTAGTTTATCACGTAATGGTTGTTTCCGTGCAGGTGGTGAGGGGGCAGGTGCAACCCATATTTTCCCCTACTAGTAGCTTCTTCCTACAACCCAAGTTAGTTTCCATCAGTGAGGCATTTGGGATCTCCAATAGCCGGTAGCCTTCTAGTTGTGTTGATGCCAGCTTATTATGGAGGTGGTTCACCCAATGCAAGTGTCTAAAGTGAGAGAATAAGTCCCCCTTATTTAGTTCTAATTAGGTGTAGTTCTTAGAATGACTGTGTTGATGTAGTTAGTGTGTACCTATTGAGAAGCAGCCTTTCAACCTCTTTCAACTTTCTGCTCAACAGATATAGCTTCTTAGAAGTGCAGGAGGGTAGGTTGATGATTCTCCGATATAAGTATATGTTGAAAGATCCTTTCGGAAGTTTCTCTTTCGGGATGAAAGGGAAATGAGGAATGAAAATCACTCGACCATTCTTATCGAATTGAGAAGGAGCCGTAAGGCCTAAAGACGATGGTCAAGAAAGTAACAATTTCCTCACCATATGAATAGTGATTGACTCCATCCCTTGCTCTCTCTTTGGTCAAGAAAGCAGCTTCACACCTTGTCTAATGCAGACAAGTGGGTCAACCTCCTTGCTCTCTCTTTAGTTGAGCAAGAAAGAAATTCCTCACCATATGAATAGTGAGTGACTCCCTCCCTTGCTCTCTCTTTGGTCAAGCAAGAAGCTCCGCACCTTGCCCGATGCGAACAAGCTACTTCGTTCCTTTCTTTTATCTATGTTTATGGTTATGGTAAAATGGGACTAGACAAGTATAAGTTACCCTAAAGCCGGTAGCCCCACTAACTAACCCTGTACATCTAGTTTTTGGCTGGGAAATAGCAGCCCCCTATATAAAATTAGTTGGTATCCTAAAAAGTTTAGACCTACTCAACATGGAGTCTTAGCTATCACCTGAGGCTGAGATATTCAAATCGTATAGGAGTCCACTCACCCCCTTAAGGAAGGAGCGACGGGACCAAGAAATATCTGGTTCTTACACTAAATGCATTCCTACTAATCTTCCCCTTCGCGCTTTCATACAACAACAGATCATGCCCCCTTTCATAGGCCTTTTTATTCCAGTGGAATTATCTGCTATATCAATTGGCTGATACTACACGAGACCCTCGTGTTATCCTATTATATAAATCATGCCATTTCAGAGCGCTACCACGAGCCATTATTTTCGATAAGGACAAGAGGTTCCTTAGTGCCTTCTAGTCTAGCCTATAGTCTGTAATGGACACCAGGTTGACCAAATCAATTTCCTTCCACCCCCAAACTGCTGAAAAAATAGAAATGGTCAACCACATGATTGTGCATATCCTATGCATGTACAACTCCAAGCATTCATGTACATGGGATTATAACCTCACATATGTTCAGCATAGCTATAACAGAGCCCTGAATAACTCCATTGGCCATAGCCCTTGTAAGGTTTGCTTGGGGTTCGAGCCATTAGCCCGCATTGATGTAACTCTACCCATTTTATCTTCATCGACAAATTCCTCCCACATGAAGACCAAGGCAAATAAAGCAACAAAATGCTTTTTAATAGATATAGCACCTCTAACAACGGGTTAATTACATACTGTAGAAGGCTAATGCCAAGTACAAGTTGTGACACGACCCTGGTTCCACAAAATTTTGAGGTTGGTTATAAGGTGTGGTTGCATTTATAGAAAGAGAACCTCATAGGCTCCCACAGGAAGCTCAGGCCACTCCACTATGGGCCTTACACCATCATGAAGGTTTTTGGTTACAATACTTTCGAATTAACCCCCTTGCCTTGGCTTACAACCAGTATTGAGTGTGGAGTTTCTTCAACCATATTTGCAGACTCTATTAGACTCCTCAGAGGTGGTTAAGAAATTGGCCCCTACAAAACTCAATCATGACTACATTGGAGCAAGGTAAGTTAGATAATATCATGGACACTAGACTGAAGGGCACCTAGCAGTAGCACATAAAACTTATCAATTTTTTCAAGCAGGACAACTTATTCAGCAAGGCAAGTGGCTCGATTTAAATTCTGCATAAGTTTACTCATCTACTATGGGAAGTTGACACAATGATGACCACTTATTACTAAGGGGGGAGGATTGATCCAAGCAAGATAGGCTAGATGGGATGGGCAGGGCATCGGGACAAGCATTCCAGTAAAAGAAAGTATAGGTGGGCTAGCAGAAAATAGCGGACATTTCTTTATTCTAGTTCATTCTAGTCCATGGACCGGACCACCATCAACTATGTATGATTCGTAGCCTCAATTTGAGCTTCGCAACCCTCTCTAGATTGAAATATCTAAAGTGCCCTCTTATCTTTTTCCCGCTTGGAAATAAGGGATCAAATCAACGGGTGGGATTCGCTATGCGCGTGGGCCGCTAATCCTACTCTGTATTTCTCCAAAAGAATGAAATAAGAATAAGAAACTAAAAAAGGGGACCTTAATATCACAATGACAGTAGGTGGGAAGTTGTGTGAGAGTAGGCCGGAAGAGGGAAATGCGAGGGTAGGTCCCTAACATGTGTGGGGAGTATTTGCATTTCATGTTCTGAACCCATCAGAGCCAACCATAAATAGATAGATCCGGTACAGGTGGGTTCTTCAAAGTGGATTAGCCTGAGATGGGAGGGGATATTAGCATTTTCACTTGGAGATGACTGAGTTGACCACATCACTGGAAAGCCTTTACCTTCTATCTTAAATTTTAAAATTTGTTCATCGAGGAGTTAGTTGCTCGTGCTAGGACAGGTCATGGAAAAGAGTTTGTAACTACTCAATGAAAACCCCTTAGATAGTGTTTGATATAATTCAGTTTTTGTTGTGTGACCCATCGTTTCCTTCTCCACACCCTTCATTATTATACTGCTGCCAGCCTTTGATCCATATGGCCCCGGTGTTGTTCCATAAGAATCATGTGTTAGCGCCTATCACTCTGTGTCGACTATAGAGCCCTTAACAAAGTGACCATCAAGAAAAAATATCCAATTCTCACTGACCTGTTTTATAAGTTGGGTGGAGCCACATACTTTGAAAAGCGTTACTATCAGTCGGGCTACTATAAGGTCCCCTTTACTTTACTGAACTGTAACTTGAATCTGATTTGATATTGAATATTTCATTCAGTTTAGGTTCGGTAAGACCAGTAACTTGGTTAAGGGCAGTTCCAATCCTCATCATGATGTAGGCAAGCGAGAAGTAGTTTCCGGGTATCGAGAAGAGAAAGTCGATTATTTTAGGAAGTGCGTTAAAAGAGACAAGTATCCTTAGCACCCACATCATTCCCAAGACCTACCTTTGTTTTTTTAGTGGGGCATATATCCCTCCCTAATTTGATGACATTTTTCCTTGTCCTCAAAAGGACAAGCGACTCCGCACCTTTGTCACAACCTCCTCATTTTGATGGGTTTGAGGAAGTTAGTTCACATCATCAGGGATCGTAAAGTGTCTTTTCTTTTCTATGAACATGTACATTTCTTGAGGTTTGCCTAGGTGATTTGGTTGGTTAGCCTACCCCTACTATGAGGATGGAAGCACCATGCCATCGAGACATTTCAAACTTGCCCATATGAACTATACTATATAAACTATGTGAACTATCTGAATCTATAGCTCTAAATCTAGCTACCATTCGATAGGATAAGTTCCACTACTGCATATGGGGGGGGGGGGGGGGTTACCACCACTCTATGAGGCACTATATGAGGCATAGGTCGTGAGTCATACATTCCATGTCAACCTAATTCAAAACCTCTTTCAGCAGCTGCCAGTCATAAATGATATAATATACTTAACTTCGTATATCTTATCGAGTCGGGCTTGATAAACCACCTTTTTCTCTTCTTTAGGAAGCACCTCTTCCTCTTCTTTGAGATTATGTCATATATCAACGCTTTTCTCCTGCCTCCTTTTTGGAATTATATATAAAAAACACTACTGTCTTCACGCGTTTACTACCTGGCCTGCCTTCTCTCTCTTATCTCTCTTATCTATTTACCGGGAACCTAAACTAATGTTGATGGTGTCTACTGCCCATATCTGTTCTCTCTTTACAGCCAAGTGTAATGGGCTACTGCCAAGCGCTAGTGGGTGGGTGGTTCTCTCTCTACACTCAAGTGTAACAGGTGGGGGTAGGTAAATAGGCAAAATGGCCATAACCCTTCTAATTTGATCAAAAGCTTAATATATGTAATTATGAAAATTCTGAATTTATAGATTAATGTCAACGAATGAATTTTTACGAAATGGTTTTCCTTGCACCGCAGTAGATCCAGTTCTAGTTAGTTGCTCGAGCAGAACCAATATATCTACCAGCAGCATGGGTAGAAACAACACTAGCCATGTAAGTTTATATAGTTCCATTTCTCCAACACCTATTCCAGCAACAGAGTAGGCATATCCATCATCAGATCTTGCTCCTACTGCATTCATTCCGAGCATTGGTATGATCCCAAGCAACTCCGATAGCTGCTTTTGAACTACCTCAGAACAAGGGGGAGGGAATTCATTGTACTCAACCTTCGCTCTATCAATATCATCTGGCTGACAGAATCAATAACATGATTTATTGGCATTCGAAATCGATCAAAGGCCAAGGGGGTGGGGGGAGGTTACTCGATCACTCACTGGCTCATTAATCAACCAATTTTGGTTGTCTTATTGGCTTTCTCAATCTCCATCTGGCTGGGCTTACTCCCTCAATCAATCATTCCATCAATCATTGGCATTATCATCTAGCTGGTTCTGACTCAATGGCTTTCTCAGTTCACATCAATCTAATGTTGGGATGAATCAATTGCTTCATCAATAGCTATTGCTGGATCAATTGCTCAATCAATCAATTAATGCTCAGCTGATTGACTCAATGACTTCATCAATGCTTCCCTCAATCAATTTCTCACTCAATCCATAAATACATGCTCGCTCAATCCATCAATCAATTCTTCGATTACATAATTACGTATATAATATTTTCACCCATCCCTCTCTTTTGAAGTGGGGTATAACTGCCCCTCTATTTCTTCCCCTCAATCGAGCAACAACTTAAGTTGTAGTATCTGGCTATCGACCTAGCTTCAAGGTCAACAACTCGATCTCGATCTACTAGTGTTGTAGGTTCTACTGGAGGTGGAGCACTTGGAACATCTGGAACATAATAAACAACTTAATTACTTACTTAAACAACTGGAACACTTGCCTTTGCTACTATCTCTACTACTGTCTCTGCTGCATCTTGAACTACTCATTCAATTGGATCTACCACGAGTGTTGCTTATGCAGAATAAACAGTTGGATCTGTTGTTAGCTATGGCTCTGTATCTGTCCCTGTCTCTGCTTGCTCTACTGCTATTAGATCTACTGCTGGGTATCAAACAACTCATGCTTTTTCATATGGACCCGGATCTACTACTAGTGTTGGATCGCCATATTCAATAGAGTAAACAACTGCTTACTTTGTTCTATCTACTATTAGCTACCTCCTATGCCCGTGCTTTGCCTTTGCTTCTCATTGACTGGATAAACTGGATGGATATGTTGCGGCTTAATCAAAGGAATCAACTGCTTCTTAATCGACTCTCTACCACGATCATCTAGTTCTTCATCTAGAACATCTGGTGCTTCATCCCTAAAATTTGGCTCTTCATCCCTATTATGAGCATGTGAATCACGATCACAAGCATCTGGTTAAGCATCTGTTATATAGAGATATTCTTTAGCTACTTTCTATAGGTGCTTTTGTTCAGTCAACTGGGTCAACTGCTACTGATACTTGCTGGCTGGATGGAGTGGCGGCTGAACGGGATGGATGGGAGGAAAAACTGGAAGAGAAGAGATTTCTTGGTTAGAATTACTTGGTATTTATGGGGGATTTCTTAGACAGTTGGTTGGGACCACGAAAAATGATCCAAACGCGACGAAACAATGGTGTCTTACCCAGTTCTGACTGAATGGTTGACTAATTGATGTCAACTATTCGCGTTTCCTCCCGCCTCTGTCTAGTGCCATTGATCAACCTTGGTATGACGTCGATTTAGCCTATTTCCTGTGATCCTATTCTCGCTTGCAAGTATCATCCCAATATTCATGGATCTAGTTGTGTTACCGCCTATCATTGGTGCTGCCTTACCAGTATATTCCATTACTTAGGTCTCCATCACCCCAACCAATGCTTGTGATCTACTCTGGTCCATTCCAATCTGACCCAATCTAATCCTCCACTGCGACTCCTTAAAGTTTGAAATGGGCATAGCTATGTTTCCAGTTGCCACATATCTGCTCACATCTCCCTATCGACATGTCTTCCATAGTATATGTTTACCCTATTGATGGATTCGAGTACCCAGAGATGGGGAAAGTGGAGGAGTTGAGAAATTCCCTCTCTCGATCACTCTCTATTTGGCCAACCTCCCTCTTTCAAAATTTAAGCAAGTCATCATCATTATTTGGTAATTTCAAGAGCTCCAAAGATTCCAATCTCCACCGTTTTTTCCCAATATTCAACACGAGGAAAGACATTATGAATAGTTTACACTTAAGGTAGATTAGATCCATGAGTATTCTCATCATAGGGAACATCATCTCTGTAATCATCTCCATAAAGAGTCATTTACCTACTCTCATAATGAGGGTATGAATTTCTCGAGTCATTTATCTACCCTCATCAGTCATGAGGAAAGACATTCTCTGTTTCCCAATCCTCATCATTCCCATAAAGAAAGTCTGCCCAGCTGCGTTGAGCAGTTGTTTCTCCCTCTTATTAAAAGCTGGAAGTTCTTTTCATAGATCCATCTTCTCGGAAATTTCATTTCATATCACTAAAGTAATGTTGAATTTGAAGCTTTTCATTTTCATCGAGTGTCCAACTTTCTTGCGACAGACTATGGCAAAGTCACACTACGTAAGATACAATAGAGGGAGATAAAGGCGACACCTTTTAGAATTAGAAGCATTTAAAATTGGAAGGTGAAACCTCAATCAAATTAGTCAAAATCCATCGGGAAAAATAATGGACAACTAAGGAGCAATAGGGAAAAGGAAATACAAAGAGAAGTTGCAAGGTCATCGCTCATGGGGTTTTTTAGTTGTACTAACCTGTCTATCCATTTCCAGATAATTAATGTAGAATGAAGGTAGGACCAAAGTCTGGTAGCTCTTGAAAACACCTCAAAGTGGGAATTTCACCTCCTAGGTAGGATCGAATCGTGCTTCTAGCGAGGCTTCGCCTACGCGGCCTAACGAATACATTCCTGATTCAGTCAATCAAACATAGAATTAGTAACTCCAACTAAAAAAGAGTTGGGCTCAATGAATGCAACCTTCACTCATTCTTGGGCCTTCGGGCCCTTAGGGACGACTCTAGTAAAGCAATACAAAAAATTAAATTGACTAGCCAAATATCATGTAGAAAATAAAGATCTGAGCCCCTCACGGGGGGCCTAGTTGAAGGAGTAGTTTGTAGAGCACTATGGATAGGCTATGTGCAAAGGAACGGGGGAAACTATCTGGGCTATTGAAAAGGGAAAGTGTTATCATGTGGAAAGGGATAGTGCAGGCTATTTTACTAGACAAGTGGTATTTCGATTCGGGTCTTTGTGATGCCTATCGATGGAAGAGGGTGTTGCGCCAAGGTTTTATAAAGCAGGGGGACAGGTATAGTCCTTGTCTCGAGTAATTTTATTGATCCTTGGATTCAAAATAAAAAAAGGTGCCTGGTCCTAGAAATTATCGTAATTCTAAATTTGGGCTATATGTCTGACCAGATAAACCAACGTTTCACACTCCTCATTGGTTTATTTTGTTCATACGAAGGGATTTTTTTCCTCGATCTAAGTCTCGACTAGCTTCTTCTCAGTTCCTGCCTTCCTTCCTTGAATTCCGATTAGTATACTATTACCACGGTGAACCCTCGTCCTACCAGGGGTGGGGGATGGATCCTCATTAGATTTTTCCAGGTAACCTTCCCGAAAGAAAGCTAAATCATTCCCCTGGAATCCTAACTCTGTGGGCGAGAAAGAAATTGAACCAGTTGAGCTCTCGAACGACCCATACTTGAGATGGAGGGAGTCTGATAGTTGAACCTGCCTCCCAACTGGGGGTTTTGTTTGCCAACTAATACATGGTGGCAATGAAGGATAGAGGGCTACAACTGTAGTTGATTTCAAAAGGAGTTGACTACCTATTATAGTTGGGTGTTACCATCGACTAGCAACAAAGTTAGTAGGGGACCAATCTTTACTAAACAATCCAACTTCTCATTAGGAGCTGGGTAACTAGATAGAAACAATCCAACATCCTTCACTACATAGAATTCAACTTCCTCCGGACATCCATTTTGCTTTTATTAGTCGTCCCTACCCTCGCTCGATCCGGATAGAAACTTTGGATCTTGCCTGGGGTGGCTAGACGTTAGGCTTGATGGAGCTAAATCGACAAGACTGGTTGAAAGAACCCATGTGAAGAGGATATTGTTTGGTGAGACAATGGCTAGATTAAAACAATGACTGATGAGGGAATCCCAAGAACAGGGGTGGGGAAAGTTTGAAGGAATGATTGATTGACCCCAAGACCAAACGGGACAGGGCAGGACACAAGGCTTGGATTTCATTATGGGCCCATTAAGGAAAATGTGTTACACTATGCATCATATCAGATATAATGAAAGTTACCACACCTATACCCTACCTATACCCTTAGGGACATTAATTGAATGAATTTTCTTATGCTATTACCTATGCTTCTCCCGTGACTGGATAGTGTAATGAATCCATCAGTTCAAACAATCTCTCCCTCCCGCAATTTAGCTTTCTAACTATGAAGTGAAATTGATATAGCATAACCAGGTCATCCCTCCATGCAATCAATCCATGTGGTGAAGTTCTTGGATTCAGGAAGCACTAAACCTTTCCTTGTTTAGGTTATGCAAATAGGGAGGGTGATGTTGTCTTAATGAATAGGAAGGATCCTATCCCCACCCATTTCAAACCATGTTCCCTAAGGGGCTTCCCATTATCAAAAGTCTTAGGTTTTTCTTTATCATTCATTAGAGAACCATTAGTTTCTGAAATGGCTCAACCGACCGAAAAATCAAACCACCAAGTTGACCTCCTTTCATTAGGCGAGGGTGCATCCATATAATTTCATCTTTGTTAATGAGGGAGATCTGAGGTGAAATTATGGTTCATTTTACACCTTAACGATTAGGTCAGGCTGGCACTCTTGTTTCTCTAGTAAATGAAAGACAGATGAACGGGAGCCACTATTAACATTGGCACTTATAGATAGGCTAGAGAAGCACTCCCATTCTCTTGAAAAGACAGTGGGATCCTTAGCACTACTATATAGACTAGATTGGCACCGCACTACCTTTTGTCTTGGGTGGCTGTTAATAGATTGGCTAGTAGGATCCTTTCCTTTTGGAACAATATTGAGCGGGTGAAAAGGTTTTCTTCCACCCGACGAGATCAACGAGGGACATCCCACGCTACGGATGGAGTCCAAATCTATGAACATAGCCCGATTTAAATGGCCCATATATTTCTTAATGTTTTGAATCCCCCCCCACACACACACACACACAGATATATATTTGTCAAATTTCAATCAAAAACTCCAAAACATAAAATAATTAAACAATGTTAAAAATTATGTGGGGTTAAGTCAATATATGCAACTAGAAAGTGCATGCTTTAATTATCTAACCATTTTTAGATTTTCATTGTTCTAAAGATAAATATTATTCACTTTTTATTTTGTGATATTTTCTTAAATAACATTTCATGTGTTTTTTTCTTGTATGTTTCATGTTTTATAATAATACCAGACTAGATCCATCTTAACTCTAGATCTACCAAGGACAAAGAGGGATCAAATTTCTTGAAGTGCAAACTTCTTTTAGAGGGATATCTGCGGATATCGGCACTTGGTAGATCCAGAGTTAAAGATGAATCTAGGTTGGTTTAATAATTAATAATTGATAATTATAATTATTTATCTTATTTTATTTTTATATTTTATTTATTTTTTAACTATATTTTAATTTTATTTGTATTGTTATGTAGTTTTAAGTTGTAAAGCTTCTCCACCCAATCAAACTTTTATGGTAAGTCCTTGTCATTTTGGAGATAATATTTTTTCTTAACCAAAGCAATGTGATTATTATTATTATTATTATTCGATTTTAAGGTCACGGCCAAGCCATACACCAAATTGGTGTATGAGACCCCCTTGTTTGTGGGACAAGGGACCCACCTCCGCCAGGAATTTGACTGCTAAGTCTACTAAGGCATACATACTCTACCCCCCTCTAGATATTTAATTTATTTATTTATTTATTTATTTATTTTATTTATTTTATTTTTTATTTTTTCTAACAAATAAATATTTTATTATAATTTAGAATACTATATATTTTTGAAAGACTTCTTATTTCAACTTAAGGTGGATGAGGATCTGTTGATTTTTTTTTAATTAAGGGCCTATATTTGATTCTCAAGGGACTATGCTTAGTCTTATTGCTTATCAATGGTTGTAGGTGTCATTGGTTGTTAATAAATTTAAAAAGTTAGATTAGTGGCTCCCCGTCCACCAAATTCCTAGGGATTTGAGATTATTCCAACTCTAATAAGTTCATCCATGATAAGTTCCTCATTATTATTTATAACATTCATTTATATATAAGAAAAAATTATTTAGCAAAATGGTCCTTTACTTTTAATAAATTTAAAAATTTATATTCTTGCCACATGGCTCTCTACACCACCAATTTCCTAGGGATTTGAGATTATTCCAATTCCAATAAGTTCCTCCATGATAAGTTTTTCATTATTATTTATAACATTCATTTATATATAATCAAATTTTACTTAGCAAAATGGTTCATTTTACAATAAGATGTGTAATTCCTTTTTTTTCTTAAGTTGAAGTTGACCCATAAACTTTTTATACATGGTTAATAAGGTAAATGTGTGTATTAGTAAGTCATTCTTCCTATTGCAACATTTTTTTTGGTTACATTTATGATGTCTTTGGCTATCAACCACATTAATATTTTTAATGTGGTTGTACTAAAATTGTAAATATTTTATTTACATTCTTGTTGGATTTACTTTTATAGACTAGGGACCCATGTTAAGGGTCATGCATGAATATAAGATGTATATAAATGATATTTTCCCCTAGAGGTGCTTTACAACACAATATGGAGGAGATGTGTATGTCTTAGGGTTATTGTATGTCAACATTTTTTTAATATTTTATTTTAATTTATTTTTTTTAAATTAAATTTAAAATAAAATTGTAGGGAGGAGATCTAGTGATATACAATAATGATTATGTAACATATCTAAATTTAATTAATAAGCACATAAAAATTTAATACTTACAGTATAACAAGATTTATAACCATGGATATTCATCCCCATTTTACCGTGGATATTATTAACTTGTAAATAGGTTTTGTTACAATACCATGGGCCAAGATTTATAACCATGGATATTCATCCCCATTTTACCATGGATATTATTAACTTGTAAATACGTTTTGTTACAATACCATCGGCCCATACCTTAAGTTATCAGTACCACATGCCCAAAAACCATAACTCATTCCAAAATGAAATTATTTTATAAATATTTTATTTTTATTTTATTTTACAACATTTTTAAACTAAATCTGAAAGCAAAAAGGTATTGAGAGATGTTGTAATGTTGTGCAAACATTTTGACATCATCAAATTACATAAAACTAAAAATAAAATAATATAAAATTAAATTAATAATAACAATATCAGCCTACATCCATATTAACTCAGGATTTACCAAGCACAGTGAGGGATCAAATCTCTTGACATGCAAACCTCTTTTAGAGTGAAAATAAATTTGATCCATCTAGACGCTTGGTATATTTGGAGTTTAGATGGATCTAGGCTGATTTATTTTTATATTAATAAAATATTATATCTGGTCAACCTTGAAATTATGGTGGGGAAAGTTGATAAAGATAATTTCACATTCCAGACAGTTAGAGGACAGTTAGGAAAGGCCCAAGAATGGTTATGGGCAGAGGTAGTGGCCTTCCCAAATTCCTCTCTGTTGAAAAATGGCAGCAATAAAATCCTGATTTAATTTTCCTTTCAATTAAATTAGGTGAAAATCAAAATTCCACATCACAAGACAAGTTGAATGAGTTAATTGAGTTGTTATCACTCGGTTGTCTTATTTAATTCAAGTTGTGGGCTTAAATTGAGTTATGTAAAGTTATTCCTAAATTTTAGGAGCCTAGGTTGAGTTTAATTTTAGTTGTAACAATTTAATTCAATTAAATTGAGGTAAGGTCAGTTAAACTAGTTCTAACTATGGGAGGAACTAGTAGGAGGTCTAGAAATGGGGTACAACTTCAATGTTCAACCAATTAATTGATCAATTGACTAATAATTAACTCATGCATGCATGAAATATGAGTTACCCAGTTGATATTGGAGTTTAAGAGAAGTGTACTATTAGTTGTATAATTATCCAAGTTGTACAGGTGGTGCATGCAGTCAGAGAAGGACTTATAGGGATTGTGTGGTTCTCGATGGGGATTTCCCTAATTAATAGGTGGATAATTCCTTAATAAACAACGCAATGAAATAGGAGCTTGGAAAACAACAAAATTGGCTAAGTGTTGGCCCAAGTCAGCTTGTGAGGGAGTGAGATAGATTATGTTGAGATTTTGTGTCTTTGGGGTAGCATCAATTGTGCTCTAGCTCCCAGATTTTATGGAGGGACTAGAGTACACTTGATATACAAGACCAAGAAAGGGATTTGGGAAATTTCATCTGAATTAAGAGATATTTAATTAATTAACTATTTGTAATGTATTTCCTAAGTCTGAACTTAGGAAAAGGAAATAATTAAAGTTAATTAAATTAAACATGTGATGAAATTGTCTTAAGTCACACGGATCAAGCTTTCTTTTAATCTTAGCCATTGATTTAAGATTTGACCATGGCCATTGGTTTCCCAACAAGAAAATTATAAAGGAAAGACTTGGGGTCATTTGTAAGACTCAGAGGCAAAGCACTAAAGCTAAGCTAAGATTCTAAGGCGGGTTTGCTAAGAATTCTCAAAAGTGCTTCAGTTGGAGAGAGGGGAGTTTATCCCAAGGGGATGATCTGATCCCAGGGTCTATAATTAGCAAGAGACATAGATCAACTCAGAGAAGCAGCATAGATAAGCAGGAGAAGCAGAGGCAGAGAGGGCAATAGCTGTGCAACGTAGGGCAGCTTTAGCTACGCAGGTGATGCGCAGTCCCTCCCAGGGCAATGTGATTCAGCTAGAAATCCTTAGGAGTTACGCAGAGACCCTAAGGGGAAGCGTAAGGACTGCGTCACTTAGTCTGGGGTAATGCAACCCTTTCTAGGCCAGCACTGAGGGACGCAGGGGCTTCAAGGCCAGTGCTGGGGTTTATAGGGCCTAATTTTGACCGAGTTCTGTAAATCCCGTTTGAGGGTGTGAATCATTCATTATTTTGGCTTCAAAACAGTCGATGAGTTGTAGATCTATTTTATCCCTATCTGGTTTTCCAGATATAGAACTCATATTTGTTTTATTTAGAAAACTCTTAATAATAAAACCCTCCAGTAGTGAGCAGACCCGTCTTCCCGCATTGGGTTTTTCCGTGGACTATTTGTCTAGAAAATCACTGTGTCACTTTGTCTATGTGTGCATGTACTTTTTCTAGATCTGAATTGGTGAAAGTCTGTTATGTGTTTTTCTTCGATATTAATCTGAATTTTCAGCTTAATAACTTAATTAAGTAGGAGGAGCATAACCAGATCTAATAGTATATTTCTGCATAAGTAACATTCATAAATTTTCACATGTTATCAGAGAAATTATAGATCTATGAGGGTCACCATCAGAAGACTGAAGGTTCTTGCTTTAGAAAGCAGCAGGAAGAGCAGCAAAAGGGCAGATCTGAAGGGACAATGCAGTTTTCAGAGAGGAAGAGTTACGCATAGGGCAGGGTGATGCAGTCTAACACTGTCTCCCAGCAGGCCCACACACTTACTGCACAGAGGCAACATAGAGACAACGCTGGGATTCTTTGAAGTCAACCAGTGTGACGCAAATCTGAATCTGTCAGATCCAAAAGAGCGAGAAGCACAACTGTAGAAATTCAGTAGGTGTGGTGGGGTTAAATTTTTTATGTTTTCAGATTTTTAGCCTAAGCACAAGTGAAAAAGAGTCAGAGGAGATCATCTTCTCAGAGATTTTCTAGCAAAAGAAACTTGCAGTTTGATCATAGGATCAAAGAGAGCTGAATCAATGTTGATTTGGTATATTTCCAAGAAGGAAAATCACTTGTCAGAGGGAGAGAAAGGTGCATGTTTCGCCAAGGGCCTTAGATAAATTTCTCTAGCAAAGAGAAAGGAAGCTCTGACACATTTCTGAGCAGATGGCTCTTCATGGGTTGCGTGATTAGGACAGATTGGATGGACTTTCCAACTTCTCAGTTTGGAAGGCTAGGATCCTGATAGTCCTAGAGGTATATCATCTAAGAGACCATGCAGAGCAAACTATGGCCAAACCGACCAATGCAAATCTCCTAAGGAAGCATAATGAAGTTGTAGGGCATGGCAAGCGGCTGATCATGGATGGAATTAAGGACCATATTGTCCCACACATAGATGAAAATATGACAGTTAATGAGATTTGGAAGGCCTTAACTTCCCTATATGAGGGAAATTCTGTCCAAAGGAATATCTTGTTGGAGACTCAGATGAGGTCATTCATGATGACCAAGGGAGAAGACATGGAACATTTCCTCTTCAGATTGCAGTCAATTAGAGTTCAGTTGAATGCAATAGGTGCTAAAGTAGAAGATGATGTGATGGTCAGGACTGCTCTCAATGCAGTCACAGATGAGTGGGAAACCTCTGTCCAAAGTATCTTGGGTAGAGCGGACCTCCCAGATTGGGACAATTCGTGGGCAATTTTGCGTCAAGAAGAACTCCACAGAATCGCCAAGAAGCAGTACAAATATGGATTGAGCAAAGTGAAGAAGATGCAACCTTGGAATCAAAGAGGCAGTAGGGAAATAAGAAGAAGGATATGTCAAAGATCAAGTGCTTCCAGTGTGGTGAATTAAGACACTTTTCTAGAAAGTTTCCTCAGAAGAAAAGGGACAAGGAAGCTTCTTCTTCCAAGGCTGTTGTGGCGGACGATGGGTCAGAAGATGATGCAACCATGAACGCTCATGAACCATGAAAGTGGGGCAACATGGATCTGTAGAGGATCTACAGAAGGTAGGGTGAGATCCTTGAGCAACTCATCTCTTGGATCACATGTGAGCTATGATAGCTTTAAGATAGTAGCGGGACAAGTGGAGCAGTGGGTGCATAGTTCACATATTAAGCAGAGGTAGATCTGAAGGCTGGAAGGAGCAGCATAGTGCAGATACAGCAGCAACGTAGGGGTTGATGTGACTGTTGAGCCGAAAAGAAGGTACGTTTTCATCCTATCCTTACTACGAATTTTTTACTTCTATGAATTTTCCCCTCATCTTAGTATAATGAAAAGGGAAATAACGTAAAGTCAAGACAAAATGAACTGATGATAAAAGGAATGCTTAAACAACGCAAAATTGACTTGTTGTATCTTTATTGATGTGGGAGCAAAGCAGATGAACTGCTGATAACCGAAAGATAGCTGACAAGAGAGGCAAACGAGATCATGATGGCTCCCATGGGCCGGTGGAAGATGGAAAGGCACATCTACGCTTGGAGGACTCAAATGACAACCACAAGTAGCAGGATCTTGTATGGAAAAGACTCGTTACCACTGCTGAATTTTCCTTTAAAAGGCCTAAGACGAACAAGATAGATAGATCTGCATAGAGATTTTCCTCTGTAATAGATGTATCGGGATAGAATTGTCAAGTTGTATTAATGTATTAATCTCCAGCTTAATAAAGGATTTGGCATTTTTGGAATAGCCAATTTCTGAGTTTTCCTTAGCGGTAGACTTCTGGTGGCTTTGGGCCCAGCCCTGGGAGTTTCTTTGCTGCTTCTATGCTATACGTTTAATTACAGAGCTTACATTTCTATTCATCTAATGCATTTCGTGAGATATCATTTAATTGGTTAATTGCGAACATAATATGCTACGACTTTCTCTTTCATTAGAATAGTTCATCATTCATGCTTTCTTGCTACAATCAATGTTTTCATAACTGTTTAGATGCTTTCATTATTTTCCAATGCTTTTATAATCGTTTGATTAGTTTTAGCATGATTGTTGTTCAATTCTTCATATAGTTAAAGTTGGATCTTTTCATTATCATTGCGAGGCGTCTAGTTGTTGTTTGATTCATAGAGGGGTCATTTATTAATTTAAAAGAGAATTCCATTGCAAAATTTAGATAACCAATTGTTGTTCAATTTATTAAAGTTGTTGGTCACTTTATTAGGACTGTTGTTCAATTCATCACAGAATTTTGTTCAATCGTAGTTTTCTCTTTTAAGCTGTGATAGTCATTTTTGCATATCCTTAGAGCAGAATAGTTAAAATAATTCTATAATTCCCTTCCAGTTTGATTTGATTGAAATTTGAGAATTAGATAGTAATCCTTATGATAATTTAGAGTAGTTGTCCTTCGATATCACTTGCATATAATGTGTTTACACTCTTGAAATAACAATACTTGCCCTAGGTTGATAATTAAATGACAAGCATTAAAGTTGCCTGTAACAGTCACCTTTATGCCCCAACATTTTTGGTGTTGTTGCTAGGGAGAGTGTTTAAGAGTGATGGCCTTTATTTCTTTCTTTTGCTGCGAAGAATTGGGTATTGAAAACGAGAGGTAAGAACCTGTATACCAGCAAGAAAAACGCTTGCTCTCCAGCCTGCTTCTCAACAATTGTGCAAAGGATAGTAGGATATGTGCTCATGTTTTATGACTAGGAAGAAAAAGATAGGAACAAATCAAAATCCCCCACTTAAATCCACAAAACCCAAAGGACAAATGATCCTTGGTAGAACAACATATATAGATGAAATCATTAAGAAAGCTAAATCCCAGGCATCTGTAGGACCCATAACCATTCCTACTCAAAGTCCTACTACAATCCCTCAGGCATCAACCTCACCATCTACAGCCCACACTGAGATTCACAGTGAAACAGAAGGGTCTGAACAAATCCTTCAGACTACTGATCACGTAAGTGCTGACCCTTCAAGAGAGGGAGGTTCTTGCAATTTACAGGAAGGAGAAGGAGAAACCAATAGTGTAGTACAAATAAAAACTCCAGATCTTGGATCCCCTGCGATAGTGGTTGAAACAGAGATGCCCAAAATCCCAAATCAGGGAAGTGCTGTAAGGCTTCCTTCGCATCCACTCCCTAATTCCGCTGAGATTATTTCTCTAGAACAAGAAATCCCCGAAGATTATTGACATAACTTTGATTAAATGGAAAACAACCAGAACTAGAACCAGAGGCAGACATCAACATTGGAGTATCCCATTGTTGATCCTACTGCAAATGCCCCTATGAAAGTCATTCCATTACAAAATATCCCCACCTTCCATGGGTTGACCTTGAAAGATCCTGATGCATTCTTATTTGAATTCGATGTCTTACATAGGTGATATGAATACACCACTGAGCCTCAGAAACTGAAATTATTCCCCTCTACCTTGAAGGGAACAACATTACGTTGGTTCATGGGGCTTGGTGGAGGAACCATTAATAACTGGGACCATATGAAGAACACTTTTCTTAACAAATATCAAGACTATTTCTGGACTCGAGAATTAAAAGACGAAATCTTCAACATGTCTATAAAGGAAAATGAGACAGTATAAAAATACGTCGAAAGATTTCAATATAACTTACAAAGGTCTCCATATACTACACTATCTAAAGATATCTTAAAAGCAACAATGATTAAGGGGATGAAAGAAGAATGGGTTGAAACACTTAACATAATGGGAAAAGGGGACATCTATCAAGAAGAATACGATGATATTATTTCACTATGTATCAGGGGTTCTCAGGGTTGTACGTGAAGTAGGCTAACCGGGCGAGACTTAACTACAAGGAATCTTAAGCAGTCTGGCGGCAATGTGACCAGAGCAGAATTTGGTAATCTTTTAGAGGATTTAAAAACTGGTATCTTGGGCACCCTAACAACGCAACTAGATGTCCTACAAGCCAAGCAGAAGCAAGCTATATCAGAACAAAACTTGGCTATCTTTTGTCCACGCTGTCGGAAGAAGCACAACCAACAAGAATGTCCATTAGACATGGTCCAGACATTTGTTCTTTGTACCAAGGACCATGCAACTGACCATTGCCCTTAGCTTCCAGGGCTGAAAGAAATTTTTAAAGAAGCAGAAGAAGAGATGTAACCAGCCTATATAATGAATCAACGTCGACAATGGAAAGCACGACCAGGTATTGTACAAGACCTGCCTCAGTTATTTTCTTCTGCACAGTTTAACCAGTAGAACCCTGCAACAGCTTGGACAAACCAATCACCTTTCTCTACTTGGCCATCTCAATAATTTCCTATGCCTCCTTGGCCAAAACATGCCCTTACAAGACTATGAAGAATAAATGGCTCGAGTCCTGGAGAAATTGAGGGCATCCAGAAGCCCATCTGGACAAGCTGAGGAGCAAGAGGAATCGTTGAATTAATCTGCCACTGCCAGCAGCTCTGGTCACACTAAAATATTACCCCAACAAGATGAATCACAGGCTTTTAGGGCCTTATATCCTCCTGAGAGTGATTGGGTAAATAGAGAATACTAGGCAGAAGGGATATCCGAATCTAGAAATCAGTCAAGAGACACCATCCCCTTAGAACAAAATTCAAGCATGGAGACAGTCCCCCTAACACCTGAAGGGAACATTATCTCACCCAGTCGGGACAATAATGCAGAAATAAATTACGGAGCATAGGAGGGGAATATCATCACTAATAACCTTATAACTGGCACTACTATTTCTAAAATTGAAGCCACTGCTCCTCCATCCCCTGCCAAAACCTTGCTAGAAGAGAAATTAGCTGAAAATAAGTTGAGGGAAATGAGCAAGACCTGTAAGAGGTTAAGAAAAATGATAAAAAATCAGAACAAACATTTGAAGGAAGTAAGAAAGGCTCGGAAGCCTAAGAAGGAATTGGCCACCGTAGAAACCCAAACAGAGTTGTCACCCCATTGATAGACACTCCTGATATTGAGGTACAGACCAGCCTAGTGGACACTGCTGAGACCGAGGTACAGACTGACCTAGTGAACATTGTTGAAGCTTTTGTACAGACTGGGCTGGAACTTATAGAAGAAAAGGAAACCCAAACGGAGGAGACACCTGCCTACACTCTCCTAGTAGAAAAGGCTGGAAATCAAAAATTGCATAATGAATTAGTTCAAAACCAACACAAATTGGCACAATGCAAAAAGGAAGTAGTACCCGCACAAGAACATCAGGCACTATTGAATAAATTCAAAGACCTTTCTGCAACCGAGGATGAGACATTTTCCCAACTCAAGGAAGAAAAGGCGAAGGTAAAGAAATCACAGGATCAGGTGGAACAAGCTAAGAAGAAAACCAGTATGGTTTTCTCTCTTTACTCTGATGTACTAACATGCAGGGCACCAGCCACCAACTATGCTCTATTCTTAGTAGAACAATATCTACTACTGAAAATCAAGGTTGGCAGGGCAGGGAAGCACACAAATTTTAAAACCGTTGAGGAATTCGTCCAATGTTGCAATGAGCAGAATGAGTAGGTCCAATACCTTTTGTGTGAATTATACTTACACAATTTCTTTCTAGAGGAGGACAGGTACAATAATCCTAGCCCCTTTAAAGGGGATGTTTAATTCCAGGCTTTCCTATCATTTTCCAAGAACCAGACTCGGTGGGCTAAAACCTACAACACCTTTCATAAGAGGGAGCATGGCCTAGACCTATGGGTTAGGGGGGAGCTTTCTAAACCCCTGTACCTGTTCACCCAACATAAGAAATTCATGCAGAGGAAAGGACTAAGGACTAAACTGGGACCTATCCACAAGGATATAATACATCATGGGTGGGAGTACTTTGAGGAAATTCAGGAAGAAGCTTTGGTAGCAGCCAAAAAGAGGTGGATAGCCTCCACGAACAATGTGAAAAATAGAGAGTCGTTTGGTTACAGAAACTTCAAAGCAGTTGCTTCCAGATTCCTTCTATACAACAATCTAATCTTAAACATGGGCCCAACATGGATAGGGTGCAGATACAGGTGCCCTCTTATCTGGTACCCCCCTGAGGATTATCATCACGATTATGAGCTGCCAGAGGGGCACACGAACTCCGCCTTTGCAAAGATCAGATAGAAACATGGCTTTAGACTCTATAAAGAAGAGATCTACCCTGCATATGCTCTGACAAAGTTACACCTCAACCATTTGTTTGCACGAGGACCTACAAATAGGTAAGCAGGGGATTATGTTGAGCCGAGAAGAAGGTACATTTTCATCCTATCCTTACCACGAATTGTTATATACTTCTATGAATTTTCCACTCATATTAGTATAAATAAAATGGAAATAACGTAAAGTCAAGACAAAATGAACTGATGATAAAAGGAATGTTTAAACAACACAAAATTGACTTGTTGTATCTTTATTGATAGGGAAGAAAGGTAGCTGAACTACTGATAACTGAAATATAGCTGAAAAGAGAGGCAAACGCGATCATGATGGCTCCCATTGGCTAGTGGAAGATGGAAAGGTACATCCACACTTGGAGGACTCAAACGAAAACCACGAGCAGCAGGATCCCGTATGGAAAAGACCCATTATCACTATTGAATTCTCCTTTAAAAGGCCTAAGACGAACAAGATAGATTGATCGACATAGAGATTTTCCTCTGTAATAGAAGTATTGGGACATAATTGTCAAGTTGTATTTATGTATTAATCTCCAGCTTAATAAATATTTTGGCATTTTTGGAATAGCCAATCTCTGAGTTTAACTCAGCGGTAGACTTCTGGTGGCTTTGGGCCCAGCCCTGGGAGTTTCTCTGCTACTTCTGTCCTGTACGTTTAATTATAGAGCTTACGTTTCTAGTCATCTAATGCATTTCGTGAGATATCATTTAATTGATTAATTGCAAACATAAGATGCTATAGCTTTCTCTTTCATTAGAATAGTTCATCATTCATGCTTTCTTGCTACAATCAATGTTTTCATAATTTTTTAGATGCTTTCATCATTTCCAATGCTTTTATAATCGTTTGATTAGTTTTAGCATAACTTCTATTAAATTCTGCATATAGTTAAAGTTGGATATTTTCATTATCATTGCGAGGCATGTGATTGATTTTTTATTAAGAGAGATGTCATTTATTAATTTAAAAGAGAATTCCATTGCAAAATTTATATAAACAATTATTGTTCAATTTATTAAAGTTGTTGTTCAATTTATTAGGATTGTTGTTCAATTCGTCACAGAATGATGTTCAATCGTAGTTTTCTCTTTTCAGCCGAGAAATTCATTTTTGCATATCCTTAGAATAGTATAGTTAAAAGCATTCTATAATTCCCTTCTAGGTTGATTTGATTGAAATTTGACAATTAGATAGTCTTCCTTATGACAATTTAGAGTAGTTGTCCTTCGATATCACTTGCATATACTGTGCTTACACTCTTGAAATAACAAGACTTGCCCTGGGTTGATAATTAAATGATAAGCATTGAAGTTTCCTGTAACAGTCACCTTTATGACCCAACAATGACTTTAGCAATGCAGAGCAGAGCTGCTTACGTAGAGCAGAGTTGCAATAGCGTGGAGGCTTCAAGAGGACAGTGCCACACAACAACAACATGAGGGATTTTAGCACAAGGGGTTGATGTGACTTCAACAGTGTAGAGGGAGTTTACCTACGCAGTGAAGATTTGTTGTTGTGCATCATCCTTTAGATGCCAGCACATATCAGTAGCCTATGGAGCTTCATTGATGAGGATTCAACCCAGCAGACTTGTCTGTCAAAGATTGGGTAGGAGAGTCAGTTATTTCTCTCAACAACTAAAGTTGCAGTGCAGCAGATCAATAGTGGCAGTGCTATGAGCAAGCACAGATGCAGAAAATTGAGAGGGAGTTGTAGTACAGATGTTGCAGTGGCAGTGGCAATGTCATGGGCAGCAGTACAGAATGGCAACAACAATGCATAATTGAGTGGCAACATGCCAAGCATTAGCAGCACAAAAACTATGCCCAAAATCTTGTAATGCATAGTGTGATGTATTGCTAGGGCACACTCCTGGTGCTAAGAGGGAGTGTTGACATTTTGTGTATTTTGGGTAGCATCGATTGTGCTCTAGCTCCTAAATTTTGTGGAGGGACTAGAGTACACTTGATCTACAAGACCCAGAAAGGAATTTGGGAAATTTCATTTGGTTTAAGAGATAATTAATTAATTAATTATTTTAATGTATTTCCTAAGTCTAAACTTAGAAAAAGGAAATAATTAAAGTTAACTAAATTAAACATGTGATGAAATTGTCTTAAGTCACACGAATCAATATTTCTTTTAATATTAGCCATTGATTCAAGATTTGATCATGGTCATTGGTTTCCCAATGAGAAAATTATAAAGGAAAGGCTTGGGGTCATTTGTAAGACATAGAGGCAAAGCACTGAAGCTAAGCTGGACTTCTAGGGCGGGTTTGATAAGAATTCTCAAAAGTGTTTCAGCTATAGAGAGGGGAGTTTAGACCAAGGGGGTGATATGATCCCAGGGTCTAGAATCAACAAGAGACAGAGGTCAGCTCATAGAGGAAGCACAAAGAAGCAGGAGACGCAGAGGCAGAGAGGGCAGCAACTGCGGAGCGTAGGGGCAGCTTTAGCTACGCAGGTGTTGTGCAGTCCCTCCCAGGGTAGCGTGATTCAGCTGGAAACCCTCAAGGGTTACCTAAAGACCCTAAGGGGTAGCGTAAGAACTGCGTCACCCAGTCTGGGGTAATGTAGCCCTTTCCAGGCCAGCACTGAGGGATGCAAGGGCTTTCGAGGCTGACAGAGGGGCTTCAGGGGCAGCGTTGGGGTTTCTAGGGCCTAATTTTGGCTGATTTTTGTAAATCTCATTTGAGGTTGTGAATGAGTCATTATTTTGGCTTTAGCACAGTCGGCGAGTTGCAGATCTATTTTATCTCTATTGGGTTTTCCAGATCTGGAACCTAGATTCACTATATTAAGAAAAATCTTAATAATAAAACCCTTCAGTAGCTAGCAGACTCATTTTCTCGCATTCGGTTTTTTGGGGGACTATTTGTCCAGAAAATCACTGTGTCACTTTGTCTATGTGTGCATGTACTTTTTCTAGATCTGGATTGGTGAAATTTTGTTATGTGTTTTGCTTCGATATTAATCTGAATTTTCAGCTTAATAACTTAATTAAGTAGGAGGAGCATAACCATATCTAACAGTAGATTTCTGCATAAGTAACATTCAGAAATTTTCACAGATTATCCTTATGCAAAAATTGCTCACGCTTGTGCAAGCTTTATATTTCTTCTCTATTTTCTGATTAATGAAATACATATAGGAAGGGGTTTTGAAAAGTTGTTTTCCCCTAGATATATCCTCGTGTATGTGTGTTAAATTTTGATGCATGCTTTTGATATTGCTTCTCAATTGTGAATTGTTTTTTGCGAATGAGTAGGGTATATTTGAGTCTTATATTTTAGAAAATTACATGAGAAGTATTGAATCTACAATTAATTTCTACATGGTATCAAAGCTATATTCACAGTAGGGAAAAGAATTTGAAGTTGTCTTTGCAGGAGGTTTGAATTTCAAGATCAGTGTTTCAGGTTTTCTCCAGGACTAAGAAGATGAATTCCACCAAACTTAGGCTCGAGTATTCTTTGGAAGGAACCTCAAATTTTGTGGCATGGAAGATCTGCATTGAGGCAGTAATGGATGACAATGGGCTACTATATTACATCAAGACATATATAGTAAAACCCCTAGCATCTGATGCCTAAGATCTCGCTCAGTGGAAGAAGGATGTGGCTAAAGCGAGGAGGATCATATTGGAGGGAGTTCAAGATCATATTGTCTTGAATCTCCATGGGAAAGAAACTCCATTCGCGACGTGGAAAAAATTGACCGATTTGTTTGAGAACAATAGTGACCACAGGAAACTAGCACTCAAGGACAAGCTTCAAAGCATCAAAATTCAAAAGGTTGAATCAATTTTGCAGTAGCTAAGCAAGTTTACATAATGTCATGATGAACTTGGTGGGGTCAGTGTTACTATTCCATAAGAATATTTGGTAGCTCTAGCTCTTTTGGGTCTTCCCAAGAGCTTCCACAACTATCCATATTATGTAAATGGTAGAGACTAACTACTAGGTTGGGAGAAATTATGGTACGATCTAGTGCAGGAGGAAATAAGGCGGAGCAATAGAGACGAGACTTCATACATGTAGGTTGAGGATGAGGAGAAATTTGCCTTGGCTGGAAAGGAAAAGAAAGGGAAAGGGAAGAAATCCCAATCCAAAGTCAAGTCTGGTCAGGTAGGAAATAAGAAAGACTTGTCAAAAATCAAGTGCTTTCACTGCCATGAGTTGGGACCCTATGCCATGAAGTGTCCACACAAGAAGGCCAATGATAAGACCTCGGGAGGAGTGGTAGGTGAAGCTTTAGTTTTACAATTCAAGTTGTATTTCACCTTCATTTCATGCATGGTGACATCAGTGATGGGTAGTGTGTGGTATTTGGATAGTGGAGATTCATTCCATATGACGAGAAACAAAGAATTTTTTAGTGACTTGGAGGGGAAATAGCTCTAGATGCACTTCGAGATGGGAGATGATGGAAGGTATAACCCAAATGGTATTGGTACAATTACATTTCAGAGGGAGTTTGGCTCCCCTCTCAAATTAAAAGATGTCATGTATGTTCTAGGTTTGAAGAAGAATTTAGTTTCAGTTGCTATGTTGGAAGATCATGGCTACGATGTGATATTGAACAAAGGGAAGGATTTCCTTAAACACATTGCCACGAGACAAGTGAAGTAGATTTGGGTTCGAGTGAAGAACCTCTACAAATTGGATGAAGAAAATTGTGTGGCATTGAGCACGAAAGTAGAGAAGGTGTAGAGTCGAGACATCGATGAATTATGACATAGGAGACTTGGTCATTTTCACCATGGAGCTTTGAACATCACGCAATAGATTTTGATAGAACATCACAAGGGTGCACTACAACAGTGAGATACATGCAAAGGATGTACACTAGGGAAGTACAACAAAGCCACCTTTCATGATAATGACAATAGAGTTCAAGCAGTCCTTGAAACAATTCACTCGGATATGTGTGGACCTTTCTCGATAGCCTCCACGACCAAGCACATGTATTATATTATATTTGTAAATGATTTTTCACGTAAGTGATGAATTTTCTTCATGAAGAAGAAAGACCATACATTCTCCAAATTTTTTGAATTTAAATCACTTGTTGAGAAAGAAACTTACATGAAAGTGAAGGCTCTTGGGAGCGATAATGGTGGAGAATATGTGTTGACTGAGTTTAATAAATTTTTTGAAAAGGAAGACATTCGACGGGAGTTAATAGCACCCCATAACCCACAACAGAATGGGGTGGCTAAGAAGAAGAATAGAAATACTGTGGGAGCTACATGGGCGATGTTGCACGATCAGGGCCTACTGTTGCACTCATGGGTCGAAGCATGCAACACAGTGGTATATGTGCAGAACATGAGTCCTCATTGGATTCTTGGGATGAATACACTAGAAGAATATTTCCCAGGGAAGAAACCACATGTGTCACACTTCAAGATCTTTGGTTCATTAGTTTTCTATCACATTTCCAAGGATGCGAGGAAAAAGATAGAGATGACATCAGAGTTGGGAATATTTGCAGGGTACATTGATACACATTAAAACTATCGGGTGTACCTGCCATATCATAGGATGAAATTTGTTCGTAGAGATGTGAAGTTCGATGAAGAGAAGGAAATGAGATGTTCCCTTGAGAGGGAGATTCAATTTATTCATATGACGAGATTTTGGCTCGAAAGGAAGAACCTCAGGATGTTGTGGAGAAACCATAAGCGGAGGAGCAGAGAGTGGAATCACCCACTCATGCAGGATGCTAGAGAGAATCTGGGAGCACCCACATCACAGCGCAAGCAAAGGAGGTCACCATATCGGTACATTGGGTACATAGCTCTGATGAGTTAGCTATTTGAGACATAACCATCCTCATTCAAGGAAGTAGTGCAGAACCTAGTATGGGTTGATCCCATGGTAGAGGAATATGATTCCATAGTCAGAAATAGTGTCTGGGAAGTGGTCCCAAGACCAGAGAAAAAGTCAGTGGTAGGTTCGAGGTGGATCTTCAAGGTGAAGTAAGTAGCAAACGGAAGCATCAAGAAACAAAAGGCCAAATATTTGGCCAAGGGGTTATCTCAAATGGAGGGAATTTATTATGAGGAGACCTTTACTCCAGTAGCAAGGTACTATTCTATCATATCAATTCTAGCACTTGTAACAGAGATAGGATGGAAGGTCCATCAGAGGGATGTGAGGAAAACATTACTTAAAGGAGTGATTGTGGAGGAGGTGTACATTGAACAACCAGAAGGATTTGAGACCTTTGACAGAGATTCACATGTGTGTAGACTTAAGTGAGCATTGTATGGATTGAAACAAGAACCTCGTGCTTGGTACACCAGGATCGACAACTATTTCACCATGTTGGGCTTCACCAAAAGTGAAGCAAATGCAAATCTTTACCATATTATTGTTGAAGGTAATTTCTTGATTATAGTAGTATATGTCGATGATTTGATTTTAATTGTTGATGAGAAGTTGATCAAATATTGCAAAGAATATCTTGCAAGAGAATTTGAGATGAAGGACATGGGACTCATGCATTATTTCCTCGGTTTGAAAGTATGGCAAGGAGATGGGGAACTGTTTGTCTCTCAGGGAAAGTATGCCAACGAGATACTGAAGAATTTCTGCATGGAGAGTAGAAAACCCATGGACACTCCTCTAGCAGACAGTTAGAGGAAGGAGGATGCCACTTCAAGTGAGGAAGTGGAGGCCACTATTTACAGGAATCTTGTAGGGTCACTCATGTATTTGGTGAACACATGACCAAACATGTGTTATGCAGTTAACCAACATAGTCAATCAAGGGTTAATCCAACCAAACTATATTGGAAGGCAACCAAACATGTGTTGTGATACTTCAAAGGCACTAATTAGTATGGTTATTGGTATAGATGGACAAAGGGAGTGAAGTTTGAAGGCTTCACAGATGCATATTGTGCAAGTAGTCCATCAGATCGAAAGAGCACTTCAGTATTGGGTCAACGACAGTTTCTTGGTACAATAGGAAGCAGAGATTAGTTGCACTTAGTTCAACAAAAGTAGAGTACATGGCAGTTAGTCAAGAAGCTTGTGAAGCTATCTAGATGAGCAAGATTATTGTTGGGTTATTTGGTGAGATGATGGATCCCATTGTGATTTATTGTGATAATCATAGTTGTATCAAACTCTCTGAGAATCCAATTTTTCATGATCGATCCAAGCATATCGAAATCTGGTATCACCATCTACGAGATTGTGTGCAGAGGCAGATCATGTTGTTGGAATACATTCCTACAAAGGAAAAAGATGCAGATATTTTGACAAAGGATTTGTCAAGAGGAAAATTCAAGTTACATAGAGACAAGATTGGGGTATTGTATAATCGATTTATTGCTAATAGGTAGCATTGAAAAATGGCAACAAGAAAATCATGATTTAAATTTCCCTTGAATTAAATTAGGAGAAAATCGAAATTCTACATCACAAGACAACTTAAATGAGTTAACTGAGTTGTTATCACTTAGTTAGCTTAGTTAATTCTATTTGTGGGATTAACTTGAATTGTGTACAATGATTCCTAAAGTTTAGGAGCTTAGGTTGTAATATTCCTACTTATCCTAAGCTAAGAGGAATATACATTTTTGTTTTACTTTCTGTTGCATGAATAATTGAATAAAGGAGGACATGTAAAACTCCTGAAAAGACTGAATAAATCAAGGCCCATATGAACAAGGATAAATCAGGGCCAGTAAATAAATCACTTGCAGGTGTGAAAGGGGTTTGAGCTGTGAGACTGGGTCAACCTTGACCAAATCTACAACGATGTCTAGATTCAATGTACCTCATGAAGGGACAACGTAGTTCTAGAAGGAGGCCGCTCATGTGAAAGGAGCTAACTCATCAAGGTGGGTTAGGGTTTGCATAGGCTTTCATCTTATAAAAGGAAGGGGAAGGCAACAAGAGAAGGTTGTTGATTGTCTATATTTCTGAGTATTTTGTCTATTTAGAAAAATACCATTCTCTGCTGTTTAGTGGAGAATTGTGCTGCTTAACACTTGGAGTTCCTATGTAGGGATTTCACCTCTTCCATTGAGGATTCTTGGAGGAGTCTTGCTGATTTGATCCACTATTAGGCTTTAGGCCAAGCTCTACTTCCAACTGCAATGCAGATCCATTGAGGGTTTGTTTTCTTTTGTAGGCTACAACAAGTGGAACTCTAGATCTGTTTAGATCTAGCTTGTATTGGAGCCTCTTCTCAGTGAGTGTGTCTTTTAACCTCCTGGAAGAGTGCATCCACTGTTTGAACTTCAGATTTGTATCTTGGCATCAGGCCATATTTGTTATTGAAGCTACAACACAATTTTCCTTGAGGGACTTCATTATTTTCAGTGGAGGGTTTGCACGGTGTTTTGACCCCATTTTTTATGAGAGATCTCTGGTGCTGGGCTTTGCCTCTCACTTTGGTGATCCATGGATTAGCTTGTTGATCCATGTTCTGTTTAGATCTGTTTTTTTTAAATGTAAATTCATGTTCAAAAATTCCTGAATCATTCTGCAGATCTGTAACTTAAAACTCAGATCTACTCTTTGTAATGCATGATTTGGTCAAAACCCCAAGGGGATCTTGTAAATAAGTCTTTCTAGATTACAGATCTGAAATGGATCTGATGTTTTGTCCACATATGTGTTCTAGATCTGAGATGTAACATTCAGCTGTTGCAACTCCTTAAAATAACGTTGTTAAGCCATTTTACAGTTTATATATGTGTTGCAGCCTTCTTTTCTAAAGATTTCTTGCTCTATTGTCTCCTGTATTCTATTGTATAATGTAAGAGCATCATTGTAATTCTAGTTTGCTATTGTATACTCATAATTTGATCATATTTGATGGCCTCCTGCTCATGCTTTCCAAGACTGCATTATTTCTGAAGTAGTTTGTTGTACATAGATGCAGCCCCTTCTGTAGGGTTTTTTTCAGCTAGACTAGGTTGTGGGAGATCTTTTTACCACACCTAGTTTGATTTGTTTTTTCTCCCCTTTTGGATATAGACTCCAGATCTGCTGATCTAAGGGATCCAAGGGCTGTAAACTCATTTTTGTGCATAAATCTCCCAAGAGTGCGTTGTTCCAGTAGGCTAGCTATGTTGTTCCAGATTTGGAATATTACATAGGTTGAGTTTAATTTTGGTTGTAATAATTTAATTTGGTTAAACTGAGTTAAATATAGTTAAACTAGTTCTAACTGTTGGAGGAACTAGTTAGAGGTCTAGTAACGGGTGCAGCTTCAATTTTCAACCAACTAACTGATCAATCAACTAATAATTAAATCATGCATGCATGAAATTTGAGTTACCTCGTTGAGATTGGAGTTTAAGGGCAACTTACTATAAGTTGTATAATTATCTAAGTTGTACAGGTGGTGCATGCAATCATAGAAGTACCTATAGGGATTGCACAGATCTGGATGGGGATTTCCCTAATTAATAGGGGGCTAATTCCTTAAGAGACAACACAAGGAAATAGGAGCTTGGCAGACATCAAAATTGGTAATGTGTTGGCCAGATTCAGCTTGTGAGGAAGTGAGATATATTATACTTATGCAGAGATTTCTCGGGCTTGTGCAAGCATTGTATTTCTTCTCTATTTTCTGATTAATGTAATACATATAGGAAGGGGTTTTGAGCAGTAGCTTTCCCCTAGATAGATCCTCGTGTATGCGTGTTAAATTATGATGCATGTTTTTGATATAGCTTCTCAATCGTGAATTGCTTTCTGCAAATGAGTAGAGTAGATTTGAGTCTTATGTTTTAGAACATTCCATGAGTAGTATTGAATCTACAATTAATTTCTACACTCTCCCTGGAGATAGATTATATCAGTAAGAGAGAAAATTTGGCCAAGAGGGTGAGAGGGGAAAATCCTAAGGCAACCTTGTGTTTTTTGAGCCTGGTTGGAGGAGGTCCAAACAAGATAAAAGACTTGTTGAGCTTAAAATTCCTCAGAATAGGTTATTGTTTAAGGAAGGAAAAACACTATGAGGAGTAATCCTATGTTGGACCTAGTGTTGTCTTTGTCAAGAAAATTGTTATGGATGTGAAATTGGATTTGGGGAGTTCTAGTAGAGGGAATCAAATCTTATGGGTTGGGTGGATCATTTTTTTGCCCACTTTGATTTCCCAACAAACCAACTTTGTTTAAACCAAATAAGTATTGCATTAGAATAAATTTCTAGTACAATGTATGATAAGAAAGTTCATGTCTATGCTTTGCATTGCAATGCTATGAAACTATGCATTACAATGTTCTAAAACTAATGGTTAGAGTTGAAGTTTTTCTATACATGTTGTGATAAGAAACTTTAAATCTAAGTTTTTTTTTATAACATTATAAAATTATTGGATAGGGTTGAGTTAGGTTATTTACTTTGGGAGATAAGGGCAAGCTTGAAGTCTAGCAACCTGTATGGGTAATAGTCCTGAACTCCAACAATCAAGTTTGGAAAAAAAGGGCAGTCCCCAGTGACAGGCCCATGAGGACTTCTAGACTATATTTAAATATATACATAGACCCAAATCCATTTGTAAAATACACATATTGATTTGTTATTACTCTAGATAATCTTTACTATAACTTAAAGTAATTGAACTCATTAAGACATACAACACCACTCTGAGGGAGGAAATAACAAAATTATAATTATGTATTTCATGTAGAGTGCATGGTAAAATATAGAGGGCTAAGCACAACTAATATCATTATCCTAAAGTAATAAATATAGAATGGAATGGTTCTATCTATTATACCTACATTGAGTAAACCCTTACCGATAATGTAATACCCAACATTGGAAAAATATGAATTTATTTATGCTTTAGCTTTCAAATGGTAAGAACATAGATATCACCGAGAGTCAAACATTCAATTAAAGAGCAATCACTAGTAGAACGCAGATTGCGGAGCTTTAGAAAAATGATAAATAATAGCCTTTAACTTCAAAAGCAACTATGGGCAAGGATTTGAATACACAATATGAGCGACAGGGAAGAACCAAATGTATTAAGTATTAAATGGTGATTGATTTAAGTAATAAATATTCATACATTGAGTCACGTACCACCGTTTACTTTGGAGTTAGACACTCACACCCGCAGTTTGGATTAACGTTCATCATATTACAATGTCAATTTTTCTATATCTTTTTATGGTTTTGATTTGCGTGTTTGAGACAATCTATACTTTGGGACATTAATTGCTACTCAAAAACTAGTTTTGAGAACCCATTCCTCCCAAACTTGATGAGCTTTAATGAGTCTTCTCGTTGAATTTTAAAATCTCCCTGTCAATTATACCATATGAAGACTAAGCATAGGAAAAGCACGTGAGATTTTGTTTTGAATAATAAATCTTTGAGATTTCTATTTCAAGTAGGTTTGGAAAAAGGAAAATGAAAGTGGTGATTACTTTTTTTAAAAAGAAATTTGGGATGAGAGAGCTAAAAGCTATGTAGTTTTCGAAATGTTCTATATTTTGGAAGTTTTTGGATCAATTTTTTTTTTTTTATTAGAGAAAATTTTAGTTTAAAAGTGTCTATGAAATTTTCACGTACATAATATGTAAATCAATCAAAATCTTTAAATGTAAAAGGAGGTACATGTAAATATTTTGGAGGGAATAAAAAAATTATTATTTTTTATTGTATTGACTTATCTCCTTATAGGTTTACTCAATTTTCAAGTGTATAAACTCATTGGATGCAGAATTAAATTATGCATCTAACGAGTACCGATTATGCATATTTTTTATAAGGTCCACATAGATAAAAATTGAAGATATATTAAAAAAACGTGTTGACTCACATGGATAAAAAATGAATATACATTAAAAAAATGTGTTCAACGTGTTTTTTTAATGTATCTTCAATTTTTGTTTATGGGGTCTTGGATAGATGGTGATCGGGTGCTCTGTTAAGACACTCCTTGATGTGAAGTCACTGGTTAAATTCCCCACCCCATCAGGGTGATTTATTGGACATGATGAAGATGTAGTCCTACCAAGCTTACAAAAAAAAAATTATCTTCAATTTTTATTTAAGTGGGTCTTCTAAAAAGTAAGCATAATGGGTACTCATTGGATTCAGAATTTAATTCCGCATCCAACGAGTGTCTACATTTGAAATTTGAGTAAACCTAAAAGGAGATAAGGAAAAAATACAATGAAAAACAAATAGTTTTCTTCTTTTCCCTCCAGAATTCACAACTATTATTTTATTATTTTCCTATTATTTTATTAGTTTTCCTTAGGAGGCCACTTTTAGGCTGAAATTTCTTCTAATGAAATTTGTCCATAGGATTTTGGTGGAATGACATGTTTGATTTGTGAATTTTGTACAATCCAAATGCATGCAAAATTTTCATTTATCAAATTTCCCTTCATAAATGCATGTCAAATTTTCTTCTTCGTAGCCTATAAGGAACCTCCCCTCATACGAAGAAGTAACTAGGGTTTTACAAGTGGATGCCCTAAAGCACCTCCCTTTACTCCATTATAATCCTTCCATGATATAATGCGTCATTTAGACTCCATTTTCCCCTGTAGGTAAATCCATGGGTCTAGAAGTGTGTTGATCATCTCTAAAATAAATAAAGTTACCTCAAATCCTCTCTCTCTTAGACAACTAGGGAAGCCTATAGGGTTTTAAGTGCATATTTGTGTATAAAGTATTAATGTATTGCATTGGAGTGGGTCTAAATTGTAGGATAATTTGCATATCTAAAAGAAAAATCTAGCATCATATATTGTCTTGAATGCCTTAATATGGCTAACACTACCTCAATTTATTATTGTTTGCATACGTCCAACAACCCTAAAACTAGTTAGCTTGAGTAAGCCCTGGTCTTTATTGGAAACCCTTGTCCTCTTCTTGTTGAACATCAATTGCAGGGTTTTTCTAAGGCATGTCATTGTATGCCCTAATATTTAAAAGCATTCAAAACTTAACTTATAGCATCCTTGTCATTGGCCTAGCCATAGAGTGCTTGAAACCTAACTTTGAATATCTTGGTCATCTCTGGTCCTACCAAGCCCTCTACCTATCCTAGATCTCCAAAATTAAGTCACCTTGAGTCATAGTAGTAGAATAGCTTGTAGGTGGCATAAGGAAGCCTTCGTTGTGGTTGAAATACCACTAAAAAAAGAGAAGAAGGTTGTCGAGGTGACAGTGGAAACCTTTCCTCATTGTTTCCATAGGGTCAGGCCCTTGTCCACTGAGTCCTTTCATTGGACCTGCTAGATTTTGCAACAATAAGGACTAATCTATTGTAGCAAAAACCAAGGACAATATCTATTATAGACAAGACCAAAAACCATAATTTATTGTAGCAACACCCTTGAATGTGTAAAGAGAAGTAGAATAAATTGGGAACTACTTGTAATCTACAAATATAAAATCCACGAATTCCTTTGAATAACCCCTCATTGGCTTGTTTTAAGGGATCTTTTCCAAGGCCTTCCCCACTATCTTCCCAATAATGGCTTCCATGCTTAATCCACCATGAATCAAAGACATTGAAACATAATATCATGCTTTGCACTTGTTGAAATACCATGATAATAGAATTGGTAGGCATCATAGATTTCATTATTTCTCAAACAACCTTATGATGTGTCATCTCAACTTGGAAACAAGAAATGTGTTTTTGAAGAAATACATTGAGGACAAGTTGTTGACAAAAATTGCAAACCTAAACCATCATCTTCAACACTTCTTTAAGACAAAATTTTCAAAAGGAGTTGTGCATTGTGGCTTAGCTCTTTATGAAACAAAATCTTTCTAACACAAATCTAGAAATGAACTAAAAAATATGATCACACTATACACTACCCACAATTGTTCTTTACACTATTGCAATAGAGGGAAATGGTATAATTTACAGAAGGTCATGCCCAACAAACCTCCATCCATTGCAAACAAGGAACATTGTTCTAGAAATTCAAAACATTGTCACAAACTTGCATATGACATCTTTATAGACACACCACAAAATTCACAATCTTCTGTGAAGAAGTGTTACAAAATCTCCTCCACACAAATGAATATTGATATAGGTCAAACATTTAGTGCTAATTTTCACCTTTCCTTCACTACAACACTTGCCCCCACACACATCTTCTCATAAATCTTGCTTTCCATTGGTACAAATGAGAACATAATGGGTTTTCCCATATTTATGGTTTCATATGGTTGCAAAATGCACCTAATATGGAAACACTCCACTGGAAGAACCTAATTTATGTGAATGTTACAAAGGATTTCTTCGATAAATATCATTACATGTTGGAATCCACTAGATAGCCACTAAAGGAATCTCCAAGTCCATTTCTCAATTCATGATTATTGATATCTACTAAGCCGAACAAGAAATTTCATATTATGAGGAACTAGTTATGTTCATGTATGTGAAATAAATGGTCCACCCTTGAACGTCAATATAAAATTCCATGGGAGTTACATGTCACATCTACCATGTTCATTAACAAGCATAGCTGTAAACATGTATCCTTGCTTGAAATGATGATAAGTTAAGCATCCACAACAATGGCATACTTTCAATCTAGGGAGGCAATGTTGATTGTCAACATATTGTCTCTCGTCGCATTGTACTGAAGTATATTTCAAAGTACACATTAAAAAAAAAATTAAAAAGAATCCCTATATGCTAACCAAAATCTCCCATGTTGTGGCTTCACAAGATCTTATTGTAGTTGTGATGTGAAAGTTATTTACATAAACTATTGGTGAATGTAACAAATGACATATCCACACAATAGACATGGGAGTTACATGTAACATCTACTACGTTTATGGACAACCATAGACATAAAGCATGCAACCTTCCTTGAAATAATGATAAGTTAAACATCCACAACAATAATTGCATACTTTCAAAGCGAGCTAAAGTTGACTACCAACAAATTCTCTTTCATCACATCATACTAAAGTATATTTCAAAGTATGTATACAAAACAAAGGAAAAATCAAAATGTTAACTGACTATATGACAACCAAAATTTCCCATGTTATGGCTGCACAAGATCTTGTTGTAACTTTGCAAGGCGAAAGTTATTTACATAAGTAATTGGTGAATGTGACATATGACATATCTACACAAAAGACATGCCATATGTTGCAAAAACAATCCCAAACAGTTGATAGTCATTCATAGAAATATTTTAGCCATGTCGCATGTAATGCAAACAACTCACTTTCAACAACTAGCTTCATCAACAGATACATGAAATGGCCACTTTCTCTGAAGGCATTGCTACTTATTGAAGTTGCTAAAACTTGGTCCTTTGACATTTAATGGGAAAAAGAAAACTGGAAAAAAGGGGAGCCCATCATGATTTTCCAATGTGTTGCACTGATATTTTGCAATTCCTTCTCTAAATTTGCTACATCAATTTTGTTAAAGAATTAATCATTCGGTTAGTTTAGAAGTAGTTCTAGATTAGTTGGTAATCCGTTTCCAGATTCAGTTTATGCATAACTGTTTCTGACTTGTATAAATATACATTTCTCCTTTCAATAAATATGTGTGTAGTGTCGTTGTGCTCTCTGCAATTCTCTGCTATCTCCCTTTGTTAATTTGACATGGTATCAAAGCCTACTACAATCCCTTGCTCGTCCATAATAGAGAGCATGTCCATAGCCTCTTTCACTCTGCTTTCTTTACATAGTATGATAACCTTTTCAGAATGGGTGCATCCAACTTCAATATTTGTTTTACTTAGGGTTGCACTACTTTTGATAGCATTAGTAACTGTCGATATCGGTTCTGGTTTGAGATTGTTAGTACTGTCACGAATGATCCCAACCATAAAATCCAATAGTTTTATTTGATGGAATTGGGTTTTAGATGCTAACAATGATGTTACTAGTGCTACTCTAGGTACCAATGTCATTGTTGCATCTCCGAAACATAATTTTGAGTTTGAGGTAAATGAGTGTTTGTTCCAATAGCCAAGATCCCCGACGAAAATCCATCTAATGAAAATCGGTTCTGTAGCTTCAGAAATTTATTATTACCTCCATTCATAGCAAGTGATTCTGTCGTAAAGGCGTAGTACACCGCACAGAATCCATCGGGTGTATCCAGATTTGTGTTCACAGAAGAAGAACAAAGCATTCATTTCCCACTGCTCACAGAGATGTGCGGTCACGTAGATCGTCGACATTCTACAGCTCATAGGCGAGGGGTAAGATGTCGAACCTATAGCGGATGGCCACAATCATTCTCGAAAATGAAAAATAGTATGGAACTGTTTGTGCCGAGATCCTGACTAGATCTTGGTACTCGACAGTTGCCCATGAAATTCAATATTCGCTCGCTATTCACCGGCTTGAAATTTGTGTACGCGGAAGCGAGAACTGCAGGTTATGGTTGATCTGAAATGCTTGTGGTAGAGATTTGAGTTTAGTCAGCGTGGGGAAAAATTTTGGTAGTAGGGGAAGGCCCCGAGGGAGCAACTTCTGCTATTCCATCTTTCCGTTATTGGAAATGTTACCAACTTCCACTTGCAAAACAATTTTGACCCTGATGACTACTCAAAATTTGTAGCTCTTTGACCATCAACACGACCCATGTGAAGCCTGTAGAGATAAAGGGGGACGTGGATATTCCAGCATTTGAATTTTGGTAATTTTTCCAACCATTTGTAATTATACATTTTAGTTTGGAGATTTTAAAGAGGGCTGTAATTTTTAAAAGATATTTTTAAGTTTTTGGAAGAATTAATTGAATTTGAATATGGTTGAGGAATGGAATCATGTTTTTTTGTGGTTCATTTAAAATCTGAAGAGTAAAAAAGTAAGTGAGAAAGTGAGTTTTTTTTTGTGGTTCATTTAAAATCTGAAGAGAAAAAAAGTGAGTGAGAAAGTGAAAGTGTTAAAGCCTGTCAAAGTATTGTCTTAGTATAGAAATTTTGGAAGTTTTGGAAGTTTTTGGAAGCAAGATATTTGATGCATATGTAGATTTGTTTGTTTGTGGAAGTCAAGCAACGAGGTCATGGGAAAAGCCAAGAGGCTAAAGCAGAAACAGAAGATGTTCGAAACCTTTTTAGATCTCGAAATAAATAGGCAAAAAGACGCTTATGCATTAAAATGCATAAAAGAATCAGTCGATAAAAGTATACTTCCCTTGATTTCAGATGCCAAGACAGCGAAGGAGGCTTGGGATACCCTTGAGAGATGTTTTGGTGAAGTTGAAGATGAGGGTGGATCTGTAGCAGCAGATCCAAAACGAGATGAAGAGTTTGTTGAATCCCACTGTGCTCAGTCACGGGTGGATGAAGAATGCGAAGAAAGTGCAGAAGCAACAGAGAGAGAGTACGAAGATGTTTGTGAACCCCACTGTACACAGTTACAAGTGGACGAAGATTTGTTGATACGAGCAACATGGATTGCTGATGAAGATTTGGTGATTCCAACAACAGAGCTTGCTGACGAAAGTTTGATGAAACCAGCGACACAGTTTGCTGATGATGACTTGTTGATTCCAGCAACACAGCTTGCTAATGATGAGATGGTGAATCCAACAATGCAACTTGCTGATGAAAATTTGATGGTTGATGTTAACTTTGATAATGAATTTTTGACTAATGATCACTGGTTGCAGATGATGCAACAAAAATATGATATTGACATGATGTTATTTGGTGAGATAACCCCACTGCAGTTAGTGGAAGGCAACCTGTTTGCAGCATTACAGGTTAGTGGAAAAGAGACAAATACAAAAGCAAAGAAAGAAGTCTGCAAAGAAAAAACAGAAACAGAGAAAGATGCAGAAGCAGAGAATGAAGCGCAACAACAGAAAGCTCTCATTGCAGAGCAGAAGGAAACAGAGATAGAGGCAGAAATAGAAAAAGAAGCACAACAGGAGAAAGCTCTCATTGCAGAGCAGAAAGACCAGAACCAATGTCGTTCTGAAAATATTTTGGATTCTGATATTGATTTCCAATGTGCAAGTACACAAAATGATTATGAAGAAGAGTTAAAGTTTATTGAAACATGGCTTGCAACACCATGTCTGGATGAGATCTACATAGAAGATGTAGAAATGAATGTTGAAGATGACATGCATGATGAACATGTCAATGAAATTTTCATGCATTGGAGTTTTGAAGAAATAAAACATTATTCTAATATTATGTTGCAGCAGATTGATCATGAAAACCATAATATGGAAGACAGTATGTGGCAGCAGCCCACATTTCTTGAAGATGTCCAGGACATGCTTAGACAACCTGGAATAGTAAAAGACCTGCACCAGCAAATGAAAAATTTGAGGTTTGAACAATACAATGAGACGAACATGATGAAACAATTTAGAGGCTATAGAATTTGGAGGAAAAGAAGAAGAAAACCAAATGTACTTGAAAGTCAAGAGACTTCTCTCTGACTTCGGAAATATAGAATGAATTTCAATGTCAAAAGTTAGGAATAAAATAATGTAACCCTCAAGATTAAGAGGGAGTGTTAAGGAATTAATCATTTGGTTACTTTAGAAGTAGTTCTAGATTAGTTGGTAATCCGTTTCCAGATTCAGTTTATGCATAACTGTTTCTAACTTGTATAAATATAGATTTCTCCTTTCAATAAATATGTGTGTAGTGTCGTTGTGCTCTCTGCAATTCTCTGCTATCTCCCTTTGTTAATTTGACAAATTTGTGTTTGAACAAACTCTTGCACTGCAAAAAATTTCACAAAATTACCAATGATATTCAATCTTCTCATAAAGAAATTAATGCAAATTTGGAACAAATAAAAAACTCATAAAATGCATAGCATGTTGATTGTGGTCCTTGAAAACTTCAAAATAATACATAGTAGGAGTTTAACAATACATAAATCACAAAACATAACATTAGAGTAGGTAACAACAAATAGCAACATTATTCATCAAAGTCTTACTTTCAATACAATATTAATACTTAAGTCTTTCAATGACCTCTACATCTCCCCCAACATATTCATTTGAATGCTATCTATGTGTGAATGAATGAGAGTGCATATGTGGAATTTAGAAAAGAAAGAGGCAGCCTCAATTCATTCAAACTCTTTTCCATTAGATCTCATGTAATCCGTGGACAGATTATAAATGTATTTGCACTATAGACATTCAGTCATATACTATGGATTGGTTTCCACTTAACTAGTCTCACTTCAAAATGTAAACATTGGTTATAAATAATGTCTATAACAGAGAAGTGATATAGTATGTATTGATTTTTCTTAACTATTTCCTCTTCTAACTTTAACTCAATTGTAATTTTATTTTTCCTCCATAAATGTCTAATTTAATGCAGCTTTGATTTAAATTTTTTTTTTTTTAAATCTGTATACCATTTTTCACTTTTGATATAAATGGTTCTAGAATATGTGTTCTGATCAGTGTTAAATGGATATCTTATTATAATATATAATGTTGCAAAATGTAATTTGCTTTTTATATGATCTAGAGAATGGCTTAGCTCAGAAAAAGGCAGCATGTATCATCATCCATTCATTTCACATACTCTGGTCCGCGTATAAATTACTCAAAAAACAACTCTCTTTGTGTTTATTCATGGATTTCTTATGCATTTAGTAATTCAATTTGTGATTTCTAGTTATCCAGTACCATATATAGTGGCTGAAAGGATACAGATACTAACTCTATACCATCAAGTTAGTTATTTGGCTGGAGATGACTTCGTTTTGTTTGTAGGATTTCTATTCTTCCTTAGTCTCTACCTTGTGTTACACAGTGTGCTCTGTCACATATAAAGTATCATGAAGGTGAAAAATCATGATGTAAAATCCTGCTACAGAGCGTTAATCTGCACTTAAAACAGCTGCTGCTACACTAAACAGTAGACAGAGTGTCTGTTCTGTACTATAATTTAGTATTTTTTTTATTTTTTTATTTTTGCCCCAGTTAATACAAATCCTTTGATCCTTCATTTCATGTCAGTAGCAGTACCATTTTTTTTCATCTGTTCACTTGAAAGATAGTTGTTCAGGCTAAATCTACAGTGATAGCAATTTTACCAAAACAACATTCCGAATTCCAGTATTCCTTAAACCCCATTTACACAAAGTGACAAGTATGACACCACCATTGCTGAGAAATAAAAAGCGCAAACGAACCTGGATGTTATTATAGTCTATGGAACTCAAATTTTCAAATTCAGTATTATTGACCTAAGGCATCTAAAACTACGCAAAGATAAACCATGCCAGAGTATTCTGATGCAAATTTTGAAAGCTTTCCAGGTCTGACAAGTTCATGCAGGAATTGGGGCAGTTTGGCAAATGAAAATATCGGTACATTGTTGAATTTCTTATTCAAAACTGTTATAATTACATAGTAGCATAACTGAATATATTGTAAGAAATCTCTGATGAGAAAATACTGGCTTAAAGAGATATCTTGGATATGGCAGAGAAAGTAAACTATAATGAAAGAATGGATTATTACCTACATATATGAAAGCTAAGAACTATGTGGAACTTATATATTTTTGGAAATTTAATTGTTGTAATAATTATTTTAAAAGTTTGTTGAAAGATAATGAGACGACACATGATACTTTTATATTTATGTTTAATATTTGTATATTTATATAGGTGGGTTGTGATGATGGCTATTGTAAAACAAAAAGCTTGACAAGAAAACTACTATGATAGCACATGGACCCCATGTTGCTGCTCTTCTCGCATACTAAAGCTTTGGCAATACAGATCACTTTAGAAAATGGGAAAAGGGATGCTTGAGACTGAAAGGACAAGTTACTGCAAGGAAGGGGCAACATGAGAATGTATAAAAAACATAATGGAGCTAAATGATGAAGACATGCCCTCATTATCGGGAAAGAGGAAGACTGAGGATGATGCTATCCAAATAATGTGAGGAATGCAATATAGGATATGGGCATATTTGTGTAAATGTCTGGTATGTAATGAATTTTCTATTTCAATATATTTGAATTAATAATTATAAATGGGCATATTTTTTTAAATGTCTGGTATGTAACGAGTTTTCTATTTCAATATATTTGAATTAATAATATAATTATTAAATTAGTACAAAATTAAACTAGTATAAATAGAAAAAAAGATAGGAAGTTTAAACCTGAAAACCATTTTTCAGGGCATGATTTTGATAAAATCAGATTGAAATTTTTGGAAATCACAAAGTTATTGAAAGTAGTAAATTCATTTTACAAGTAAAAATGATTAGCAAAACTTAACCATAAATATATAATCAGCCAACATTCAAAGGTTTAGTACATGGAATATATATAATTTCACTATGAGAACTCCCACTTAGCTCGAACACCAGCTAGGATGGCATTAAGAAAGACTGCGGAAAAGGAGATGTACAATCCAAAACTATCATACCACTAGTTCAGTTCGCTTTCCGGTGAATATGGACGGATTGGAAAGACGAAATTGACCACTATAATCCATTTCAACCAAACTAAGCATTGCAAAGCACTATATATCCATCTCCCAAAAAAATTTATACCCAAAACTTCTGCTATTGGGCTATAGACAACAATGCAAATTATTTGTAAAACAATGGATGCACAAATGATAAGAGTAACCTTCTTATGATTTCTTCCCTTGAAACGATGCATTCTTCTCATTTTCAAACATAAAATCAAATCAAAGCCATCCATGACCACATCAATCCAAATTCCCACCAATATTACAACAATCCTAGGTTTTGAGGGTGGCATAGAATGCATATGATACCATTTGGTCGTGCCTCCTTCTAGTGCAACTAGCACCATCCAACTAATGCTACAAATCGAGTACACAAGGATGTACGAATGGTATGAGAGTAGCCATGTTTGAAGAGTATGTCTAAAGAACAATGCTTGGCATACATTGGTCTTACTCGCGTTAGATTTGATGCAGGTTCTGGTTAGAAACAAATTTGGGGGAAAGTCAGAATTTGTTACCTCGAAATAACGTTTCATTACCATCATCAACAACAAATGGCTAGAGAAACCATCCACTTTGAGCCAGAAAGATAGTACGTGTTGAATCTTTGATTAAACTGAGAGGGGGGGGTGAATCAGTTTAATACATGCATTAGCCTTTAAAATTTTCACCAGAGTTATTTACAGCTTTAATATGTGAACAATCTTATTTGCAGCCAATATTAATTTATTGTGACACCATACTTAAGTTGAAAGCAAGAAGAGAATTAAGCAGATGATATAAATCAGATCAACACATAAACATCATGCACGGAGACACCAGATATAAGTGGAAACCCATAAAGGGAGAAAACCACATCTTATTATTGTTGTGATGCAAAGGCAAGCTCCAACTCCCTCTCACCACCGTTTTCTGCAGGCACCAACCTACAGGAGGCTCTATCCTCAATTCTGCAAGCTACAACTTGCAAGGAAGCACCAACTCCCTTCAATTTTCTGCAGGCACCAACCTACAGGAGGCTCCAACCTCAGTCAGCTACAACTGACAGTTATCAAGCTTCAACTTGATAGGGAAGCTCCAACTTCCTCAATTTAACAAACTGAATGTTTGCTGATTTACCTCTGATATCAGCTCTGTTCTGTAGCTCCTCTTTCTGCTCTTATTTTCTTGATCTTCTCTGCTTCACTCTTCTGTATTCTGCCTTCTCTTTCTTTACTCTCACCTCTGCTCTCAAAAAAACTCTCTCTGCATATCAAGATGATATTATTTATAGATTTCCTCACATGACTGTTTGTATTCTGCTTGGAATTCGAAATGGAAAGTCATGTCTCTTTGCCTTCTGCCTTCTCACTCCTTTTATTAGCTTACTCAGAAATTATAACTGTAGGTGTCAATTTTAACATTATAGTGGGAGTTTGTTTTCTCTCGGAGACTTGCCAATGCATCACAAACAATAAAAACGATTAAAACATTTACATTCGAATTACAATGTGAACTCCAGCTCACTCATTTTGTCTCTTGGCTTGCTGCGCATTTGTCTTTTCTCTAACTGTCTCTTTGTCCCTTTCTCTTCTCTGTATGCCTTTCTGTTTATGGCTGCTGCGTAACTCCTGAATTTATGAATTGCATTTTTATTTTATTTTTATACCAGCGCTTTATATATAAATGAATCTGCTGACTGTAATTCAATCCTTTACATGCAGCAAGTGTCTTGTTGATGTGGCGAGTTCCGCAGGCCGGAACATACATATATTACAATTGCATTACATTAATAATCGCCCTCCCATTAAGCTGAGGCCCGTGGGTCTACAGACCATGCGGCATGTTTTAATACAACCGCAACCACTTTATATATATATATATATATTTATATATAACAGCGCCTTCACAAATTTCCGTTTGCGATTAGAACTGGAACTCAAAACACTTGTTAATCATAGTTAATAAGCCCATCGGGTACGGGCTTCAATCGCAACGTTTTACAAAGTCGTGCGATCAATCGGAGAGTTCCGATTACGATTGAGATTCCGGATGCGATTTGCATATATCAACTCCCGATTATAACACGATCGGGTCCGCCATTTCAATCGCAGCATTTTACAAAGTCGTGCGATCAATCGTAGAGTTCCGATTGCGATTGAGGTTTCGGATGCGATTAGCAATTAACTGTGGTGCATAACTCGATCGGGTCCGCCACTTCAATCGCAGCGTTTTACAAAGTCGTGCGATTGGAACTCGGATGCGATTAGCAATTAACTGTGGTGCATAACTCAATCGGGTCCGGCATTTCAATCGCAATCGCAACTTTCTGTTGCGATGTTCCGCTGCCCTTGCGATCTCCGATTGCGATTGGATGAGGGTCCCACTTTATATTACTTCCTTTCCATTGATCATAACACGCTCCACTTTAATATATATCAATGTATATGCCTGACCATTGGAACATATGTGGCTGCGCTCTATGGATACTCCTCATGGGTAACGATTCCCGAATGAGATTTGTTTATGTAATTTTCCACGTTATGCGATTCCTGGTTCTTCGTGTTATTTGCATTACATTGCTGCTGGAGTTAAGCGATTCCCGGAATAATTTTTGTATATGTTTATATATATTCTTTGCCGCTGGAGTGAAGCGATTCCCAGAATTTTATAACGGCTCTGCTTCTGTCTCTGACTCTGTCTCTGCTGCTCCTGTCGCTCTGCCTCTGCCTCTATTGCTGAGATAACGGTTCTGCCTTTATTATATTCGTTTCCGCAGCGTTTGTTCTTCCTCCCCCTTTGACATCAATGGCAAAGGACGACGCCTCATCTCTCCGTATGGGCTCTGTTGTTGTACTTCCTTTTTCTGAGTTACGTTTAGGTCCTCTTCAGCTAAAATTGTACTATGCTGCTCCAGAGTGATGTATGAAACTTGTTGAGAGAACGCTTTGGTTTTAATAGCTGTATCATGCTGCTCTATTTCATATTTGTAGTGCTTGTAAGCCGATACCATATAGTGAGCCGATATCATGCTGCTCTGTTTTATATGCTGCTCTATACCATTGCTCTGTTTTATGATAATGCTGAATGCTTATAGTGTTGAATGCGTGCTAGAACTTGCTTCTGAATGAATACTGAATGCTTATACTGCTAATGCTGCCGAAAGCTTATAATGCTGAATGCGTGCTAGAATTTGTTGCTTCTGAATGCCGATAATACTGTTAATGCTGATCCTGTGGACTTGTTTTATGCTTATCTTGCTGGCTGGTCTCCCCCTGGAATGATATCTTCGTTTTTTTCTCCCCCTGAAGTTGTGCATTCTCTTCATATTAGAGAGTAGCATCTGCTGATACTACCCCTAGTTTATCTCTCAAGTATTGAAATGGTTCTCTAGCAAGAGGTTTGGTAAATATATCAGCTGTCTGTTCTTTCGTTGGTACATATTCTAGCTTTACTATTTTCAGAGCCACTTGTTCTCGGAGGAAATGATACTTGATTGGTATATGTTTGGTTTTTGAATGAAGCACATGATTTTTAGATATACTTATAGCACTTGTATTGTCACATTTGATTGGAATAGGTTCATCAATGCTTACCTTCATGTCTTGAAGAGTTTGCTTCATCCACATGACTTGTGTACAACATGCTGCTGCTGCTATATATTCTGCTTCAGCTGTAGACAAAGAGATGGATGTTTGTTTCTTGCTTAGCCATGCCACCAGACTTTTTCCTAGATAGAATGCACCTCCACTTGTACTCTTCCTATCATCCACACAGCTGGCCCAATCTGCATCTGTGTATGCTGATAAAGTGAAGTTTTTGCTTTTAGGATACCAAAGTCCATACTGTATTGTTCCTTGTAGATATCTGAATATTCTTTTGACTGCCAGAAGATGGTTTTGTTTAGGTGCTGCTTGATATCTAGCCACTAATCCTACTGCTAGCATGATGTCTGGTCTTGATGCAGTCAGATACAATAGACTTCCAATCATTGATCTATAAAGTCCTTGATCTATGTCAGCAGACCCATCATTAGCACACAGCTTGCAACCTGTGGTCATGGGAGTTGACACAGGTTTGCAGTCCTCCATTTTGAATTTTTTCAACATTTCTTTTATGTATTTTTCTTGTGAAATAAATGTACCTGTGTTCTTTTGCTGAATTTGTAGTCCCAAGTAGAAACTGAGCTCTCCAATCATAGACATTTCAAACTCTGTTTTCATTTCATCAGCAAACCCTTTTTCTAGTTCATCTTTGTTGCTTCCAAACATAATGTCATCAACATATACTACAACAATCAAGAGTTCATCTTCATGGGCTTTTATGTATAGATTGCTGTCTACTCCACCTCTCCTAAAGCCCTGTTTTTGAAAATATTTGTCCAGTCTTGAGTACCAAGCACGAGGAGCCTGTTTCAGTCCATATAGGGCCTTCTTCAGTCTGCACACATAGTCTTCTTTGTCTGTCAATGAGAAGCCTTCTGGTTGTTCCATGTACACTTCTTCTTCTAGATCTCCATTAAGAAAAGCAGACTTTACATCCATTTGATATACCTTGAAGTCTTGGTAGCATGCAAATGCCAGGAACATTCTGATAGCCTCCATTTTGGCTACAGGTGCAAATGTTTCATCATAGTCAAGTCCTTCAATTTGTGAGTATCCTTTGCAGACCAGCCTGGATTTATTCCTGATTACTTGTCCTTGCTCATTCATTTTGTTTTTGAATACCCATTTTGAACCAATGATATTTTTCTCAATAGGTCTAGGAACTAGTTCCTAGGTATTGTTCTTCTCAATTTGGTCCAATTCTTCATTCATTTCTTTTACCCAATACTTGTCCTTGCTGGCTTCTTCAAATTTCTTTGGCTCTATTTGTGATAACATGGCTATGTATACTTCTTCTGTTTGTTCTGTTAGCTGCCTTCTTGTCCGGACTCCTGCTTTCTTGTCTCCTATGATATGATCTTCAGGATGATTCTTCTGAGTGTATCTTGAGGGGGTTTTTGAGCTCAGCTCTGCATCATCTGTTGTCTTGCTTGTTTCATCATCATCCTTGTCTTCCTCTTCATGGTTGTCTGATGGACTGCAGCAGTCTATATTTCTTGTATTGTTTGGAAGTTCTTCATCAAATCTCACATCAATACATTCAACTATTTTCCGAAGAGTCTTGTTGTAGCACCTGTACCCTTTACTTTTGGATGCATATCCTAAGAATATTCCTTCATCTACTCTTGCATCAAATTTCCCAAGGTTTTCATCATTATTCTTTATGTAACACTTGCTACCAAAGATTCTGAAATGTTTGATTGAGGCTGGCTTTCCATGCCATAGTTCATAGGGAGTCTTGTCACTGCTTGGCCTTAAGTGAGCTTTATTAAGGATATGTACTGCCGTGTGCACTGCTTCTGCCCAGAAGATTTGAGCAATATTATTCTCTTGCATCATAGCTCTTGCTATTTGTTGTACAGACCTGTTTTGTCTCTCTGCTACTCCATTCTGCTGAGGTGTCCCTGCAATAGTAAATTGTTGCTTTATTCCATGTTCATTACATAGGTCTACAAAGTCATAATCTGTGAATTCTCCTCCTCTGTCTGATCTGATACATTTCAACTTGCATCCAGTTTTATTTTCTGCTAATGCTTTGAATATCTTAAATTTTTCCAATGCTTCTGATTTATTTTTGAGAAAAGCAACCCATGTCATTCTGGAAAAGTCATCTATTATCAGCATGAAATAGGATTCTCCACTTGGTGTCCGAGTTCTAGCAGGTCCACACAGGTCCATGTGCACAAGCTGGAGTGGTTTTCTTGTTGACAACTCCTCTTTAGATTTAAAGGATGTGCGAGTCTGTTTCCCCAATTGACAAGATTTGCATATAGTACTTGAAGGCCTTTTTATTTCTGGCATATCTCTTACAGCTTTCTTCTTGCTCAGTCTGATGATATGGTCAAAGCTGAGATGTCCCAATCTCCTATGCCACAACCATGACTCCTCAAGTTTGCTAAGATGGTAGGCTTCATCTTCCTCTTTCACTATGTACACATTACTTTCTGTTCGAACACCTTTGAGTAGAGTTTTTCCTGTTGTGCTTGATCTGACTACACAATCTTGTGCTCTAAAGAGAACTTCACAGCCTTTATCACACATCTGACTTACACTCAGTAAATTTTCTTTCAGCCCATCTACATATAATACATCTTGGGCCTTTCCTCTGCCATTGTCTATGCTGACTGATCCTTTTCCCTTGATCTTTCCTGATTTGTCATTTCCAAAAGTGACACTGCCCGATTTCCTTTCGTCAAGAGTTAAAAACTTGTTTTTATCTCCTGTCATGTGTTTAGAGCAGCCACTGTCCAAATACCATTGACTCTTCAAATCTTGAGCAGTTAAAGCCAAGTCACATTTATTCGCCTTCTTTATCCATTGGAGGCCCCCTTTTGTTTGGTATCTTTTGTGAGGTGATGAATTATATCCCTTTAGAGAACACTTGGAAGATATATGCCCAATTTGATTGCATATACAACATTTGATTATAGTTTTTGTGGAATTGTGAGCATGAACAAAATTGCTTTGACTCATAAACCTCCTTGAGGTATTGAACATCAGTGTTTGTCCATACTTTCTACATTCAATAATTCTATGGCCAAAATCCTTACAATAAAAACAATAACCATATAAATTACTTGCATACCTGATGTAAGGTTGTCTCTTCCATGCTTGCCTCTTTTGCTGGTTTGAATCATTCTTCCTTGCATGACAATATGCAGCAATGTGTCCCTGCTTGTGGCAGACATAACAGGTGGCATTCTTCATAGGAGGGAAGAATCTCCTTTGATGGCTTCCAAATTTAACATACTCAGGAGCATATGATCCTTTTTCTGTTATCTTAGTAGTTATTGCATTCTTTGTTACTAGAGGTTTCTTCTGCTCTCCGTCTCTCTTATTGCAGATTTCTTCTTTTGTAGGAATTATTTGAGCTACTTCCTCATCCTTCTTTGCTTTTACAAAAATAATCTCTCTGTCAACCTTTTCATTTCCTTTACTTGATTCTCCTTCGTAGCCTATTCCAGTCTTTATCATAGGGGATCTTTGAGCAACCAAAATTTCATTCAACTTAATAGAGCTTGTTGTTTGAGAAGGGTATATAGAAACTTTCTGTTGAGCTTTTTCTAATTTCTTTCTTAGACACATAATTTCTTCTTCCAGCTTCTCTTGTTCTCGAGTTTTATCTTTGATTTGCTGAAGTAACATATCTTCTATCTTCTTGGCTTCTTCAAGCTTTACCTTCAGCTGCATGAGGATTTTTGAATTTTGTTCTTCTTTCACACATTTTAGGAGAATCTCTTTTCGTTTTCTGCATTTTAGTTTGAGTCTGTCAATCTCCTCCACAGCACTTCTTAGCTCCCCCTCAAGGTCTACTTCCCCTTCTTCTTCTTCATCTTCTAGTAGGAGTCCCTCAATATCTTCTATGGCCATCAATATAAATTCCGAGGTTCCTTCTTCACTTGAGGGTTCATCTGAGTCTTCAGATGCACTGCTGTCTTGGTGAGCATAAAAGGATTTTCTGCTGAATTTCTTTCCTTTCTGCCAGTTCTTTGATGTGTCTTTCTCTGATTCTTGAGCTTGATTTCTTACTTTCCTGTGAGGACATTTAGCAGCATAATGTCCAACTCTTCCACAGTTAAAGCATTTGAAGGGAAGTTTACCTTTGTATCTACCTGAGCCTCTATCCAATTTTTGACAAATTTAAAGCCTCTTCTTCATCGTGTTGGGTGAGCATGTCTTCCTTTTCTTCTTTCTTTCTTTTTCTCATTGCTTGAATGCCGCTCCTTGTGCTTTCAATTTCTTCTCGTGGATTTCATCATGTTTTGCCGTAAGATTTCCCTAGTAGCTTCATTCATGCATGTTCCCACCCGCTGCCTCCTCTTCTATTGCGTATACTTCCTTGGGATTAATTCTGGATGGGAGTGATCTTAGAATATTTTGCACAACTATACTTTTTGGTATGGTTTCTCCAAGAGCTTTCACATTGTTAACAATTTCTGCAACTTTTAAGAAGAAGTTGCCAACATCTTCATCATCATTCATTTTTAAGTTTTCAAACTGGGCTCTATATACTTGAAGTTTGGCAGTTTTTACTTTCTGGTCTCCCTCATGTATGCCTTCAAGAGTATCCCATATTTTATTGGCAGTGTCTTTGTGCATTACTTTAATAAACTCTACTTCACATAATCCATTCAGGATGGCATTCATGGCTTTTGCATTAGCTACAAAGATTTCTTTAGCTTCTTTTTCTGTATCAGTTGACTTCGGGGCATATCCTAATTCCACAGCAGCCCAGACTTCTATTCCTAGAGACATTATGTATGTCCTCATTCTGATTTTCCAGAAAGCATAATTTTCACCGGTGAAGAAAGGGGCTTTATTGGTTGAGCATCCTTCTTTACTAGCCATCTTGGGAACCTAGGATCTCCTTTCAGTTGTTAGACTTGTACAAAGGAACCCGCTCTGATACCAATTGTTGAATCTTTGATTAAACTGAGAGGGGGGGGTAAATCAATTTAATACATGCATTAGCCTTTAAAATTTTCACCAGAGTTATTTACAGCTTTAATATGTGAACAATCTTATTTGCAGCCAATATTAATTTATTGTGACACCATACTTAAGTTGAAAGCAACAAGAAATTAAGCAGATTGAAATAATCACATCAACACATAAGAAGCACACATAGAGACAACAGATGTAAGTGGAAACCCATAAAGGGAGAAAACCACATCTTATTATTGTTGTGATGCAAAGGCAAGCTCCAACTCCCTCTCACCACTGTTTTCTGCAGGCACCAACCTACATGAGGCTCTATCCTCAATTCTGCAAGCTACAACTTGCAAGGAAGCACCAACTCCCTTCAATTTTCTGCAGGCACCAACCTACAGGAGGCTCCAACCTCAGTCAGCTACAACTGACAGCTATCAAGCTTCAACTTGATAGGGAAGCTCCAACTTCCTCAATTTAACAAACTGAATGTTTGCTGATTTACCTATGATATCAGCTCTGTTCTGTAGCTCCTCTTTCTGCTCTTCTTTTCTTGATCTTCTCTACTTCACTCTTCTGTATTCTGCCTTCTCTTTCTTTACTCTCACCTCTGCTCTCAAAAAAACTCTCTCTGCATATCAAGATGATATTATTTATAGATTTCCTCACATGACTGTTTGTATTCTGCTTGGAATTCGAAATGGAGAGTCATGTCTCTTTGCCTTCTGCCTTCTCACTCCTTTTATCAGCTTACTCAGAAATTATAACTGTAGGTGTCAATTTTAACATTACAGTGGGAGTTTGTTTTCTCTCGGAGACTTGCCAATGCATCACAAACAATAAAAACGATTAAAAACATTTACATTCGAATTACAATGTGAACTCTAGCTCACTCATTTTGTCTCTTGGCTTGCTGCGCATTTGTCTTTTCTCTAACTATCTCTTTGTCCCTTTCTCTTCTCTGTATGCCTTTCTGTTTATGGCTGCTGCGTAACTCCTGAATTTATGAACTGCATTTTTATTTTATTTTTATACCAGCGCTTTATATATAAATGAATCTGCTGACTGTAATTCAATCCTTTACACTCAGCAAGTGTCTTGTTGATGTGGCGAGTTCCGCAGGCTGGAACATACATATATTACAATTGCATTACATTAATAATCGCCCTCCCGTTAAGCTGAGGCCCGTGGGTCTACAGACCACGCGACATGTTTTAATACAACCGCAACCACTTTATATATATATATATTTATATATAACAGCGCCTTCACAAATTTCCGTTTGCGATTAGAACTGGAACTCAAAACACTTGTTAATCATAGTTAATAAGCCCATCGGGTCCGGGCTTCAATCGCAACGTTTTACAAAGTCGTGCGATCAATCGGAGAGTTCCGATTACGATTGAGATTGCGGATGCGATTTGCATATATCAACTCTCGCTTATAACACGATCGGGTCCGCCATTTCAATCGCAGCGTTTTACAAAGTCGTGCGATCAATCGTAGAGTTCCGATTGCGATTGAGATTCCGGATGCGATTAGCAATTAACTGTGGTGCATAACTCGATCGGGTCCGCCACTTCAATCGCAACGTTTTACAAAGTCGTGCGATTGGAACTCGGATGCGATTAGCAATTAACTGTGGTGCATAACTCGATCGGGTCCGGCATTTCAATCGCAATCGCAACTTTCTGTTGCGATGTTCCGCTGCCCTTGCGATCTCCGATTGCGATTGGATGAGGGTCCCACTTTATATTACTTCCTTTCCATTGATCATAACACGCTCCACTTTAATATATATCAATGTATATGCCTTGGACCATTGGAACATATGTAATGCGCTCTATGGATACTCCTGCGTGGGTAGCGATTCCCGGAATGAGATTTGTTTTATGTATCCTTCCGCTTGGGGTTATGCGATTCCCGGAATTTTCTGTGTTATTTGCATTACATTGCTACTGGAGTTAAGCGATTCCCGGAATAAGTTTTGTATATGTTTATATATATTCTTTGCCGCTGGAGTGAAGTGATTCCCGGAATTTTATAACGGCTCTGCTTCTGTCTCTGACTCTGTCTCTGCTGCTCCTGTCGCTCTGCCTCTGCCTCTATTGCTGAGATAACGGTTCTGCCTCTATTATATTCGTTTCCTCTGCCTTCATTTGCTTCTTTGCTGCCTCTTTGCTTCAGCGCTGCCTCCTTTGCCATCAATGACAACATTTCCAACAGTACGAGCATGATAAATATCATTGTGAACCTTGGCACTACAATGAAGGAAGCAAACCTATATTTTTCTTCAGCATCGCATTATCCATTCCCATTCTTGTAATTTTCAAGGGCAGAAGAAGCGTTTGCTCTACCTTTTCTGATAGTGGGTCCTCCAAATTCTTCATCCGCTAGCTTAAAAAATTTTATCAGCTAATTTGTCCACTCATCATCATTCGATGAATGCAGTGGAATGCAAATGCAAGCACCCACTTTATGGATGGATTTAACGTCAAGTATTTCATAGACTGCAGCAGGAGATTCCAGGTGGGAGTAACCCTCTCTCAATCCATCATTCTCCACATGCAGCAGCCTGCAGTTGCAGCCATGGAAACCATTTCTGAGGCAGCGCAGACATGGGAGTAGGGTCAGAGACCATCGAAATTATGCAATATGGATACTCCTTCTATAAGAAATTAAATTTTGCATCCAACGAGTACTCCCCCTCGAAATTTGAGTAAAACCTTAGGGAGATAAGTTGAAAATACAAGTTGAAAAAGTAGTTTTAATATTTTTACTTACTCCAAAAATGGTGAATCATCCCCCATGGTTGACATCATCATCTTCAATCCTATTGGTTATTATAAATTTTATTTTGGTTGTACAATTTTCTTAGGAGGCCCATTTTAGACCTCAAAAGTTCTCTAATGATAAGTTGAGTCATTAGAGCCATGTAGCCAGTGTACCTCTCATGTGACCTCCTTTTCCTACACAAATTTGAAGGAGCTCCCACATTCTCCCTCGCATATTGCACAAGTATATCAACCTCCCTAGTTCTTTTTCTTCCTTCTTTGGATGGTTTTGCTTGAGTGAATGTCTCCACTCTCTTCCACTCAATTTGTGTCTGCTCGAAAACTTCTTGAGGACCCTCATTTGGACCTAAAATATCCTCTTCTGATGGGATTTAAAGCTCCCTCTCAAGAGAGCACCACATTGTTTTCTCCTCATAAAACTTTACATCCCTTCGCACAACTATTATTTTAAGGGATGGAAAGTACACATGGTTAAGATGACATCGTTGAGGCTAAGAGGGGAGCCCGAATCCCTTTGAAAGTTGACTATACCAATACTAGTCATGTTGTACCTTTCATCATCCCCTAGATTAATGTGCATCTGGAGATATTTCTCCTCTAGGTCATTGAAAAAATATTTACACGCTGTCATGTGGAAATATGCACCTGAGTCCAAGTACCACATGCTCCCCATCACTGTGCCAGACATGCATGTAATAAGGGTAAAGTCAAGATCGAACTATGAAGCCAAGGCTTCACTTACTGTTCGTCCTAAGTTCTTCTTGCTTTCCTTTTTGTGTGGACACTCCATGGCATAGTGCCCATATTCATGAAAATGGAAGCATTTAATTTTTTATATATTTTTCTTCTTTCCCCCTTGGTTGGATTCTGGTTTGGTTTGAGATTTCTTCCCTTTACCCTTTTTTTTCCATTTCCAACCAATGCTATTTTTTCTTCATCCTCGCCCTTGGATGAGGTCCCATCTTTGGTATTCTTCCTTGTTTCCTCCTGTACCAAATCACACCATAAGCATTCCAAATTCGGTAGTTTCTCCCTCCCGTTCATTGAATCTTCATAGTTATTTCAGCTCTTGGGAAGGCCTAGAAGGGCTAGGCTTACCAAGTCATCCTCTGAAACAGTAACACCAACTCCTGCAAGCTCATCACAAACTTATGTGAACCTTCTCAAATACTGCATGATAGTGTCATTCTTCTACATCTTGGTATTTCCAACTTTATCCTTGAGTGCAAACTTCCTTTGGCCACTACTATTTTGGAATAGATTTGTCTGTGCCTACCACATTGCATACGAATTTTCTTTCCCATGGAGATTGGTGGCAATGTGGTCTGGTAGTCCCTCCAATATTATTCTCCTTGCCTTGGCTACATCTTTCTTCCACTGAGCAAGGTTTTGGTCATAAGATTTTGTTGGTTTTGCAACATCTATCTTGATGTATTCTAGTAATCCATTGTCATCGAATACCTCCTCCATGCGATGAAATTAGAGTTTCCTTCCAATGCATACTCTAGCCTCAACCCATTGAAGGTCATAATCTCAGCTCTGAAGAGATCTTACTACACTGAACTACAAATTCGAACCTCTTGAGAAACAACTTTGAAATACCTGCTATAATGTTAATCCTGCTTTGATACCATGTAGAAATTATGATGTAGATTTGCAACTTCTCATGAAGTTTTAATCAACATTAGAAGACACAAATATACTCTGCTTCTTTGTGGAAATTAATTCCCAATTTATAACAAAAATTTCAGACATGCAATAAAAAATAACACATATGCACATAATATTTTTCATGAGGAAAGAAATGTGCTAAAAACCCTAATGTCTTCTTGCATTAATCTGATAAATATAGATGTATTGCAATTTATTTTCTCAACTGAACTCTAACTCCTCCAAGTTAAATTTACTGAGTGAACTGAGTGACTCAAACCATGTCGCACAAGTTAATTGCATCGAATTTGTCTGTTGATGTGGAAATTCAAATTTTCTCAATTTAATGAAGACATAATCAAATTGAGAATTTCTTACTTAATTTTTTAACAATCCTTCATGTGAATCTAATCAATGTTGTCGATGGCAGTCAAGAGTTCCGGCAAAACAATGTGCTGATAATAGCAACCAACATATAGAAGTAGCATTCAAAATAAATGAAATAGTCAAAAAACAAATATTAAAACACAATTGATAGAGACCCCGAAAAGTACTACAACTATGATATTGCCTATCCATGTTTAGGGAAGTGACTCCATCTCTCCTCTCATGAAGCACACCTCTGTTATCGGCCTCCATCGCCCTAAATCCCATCAGTTGTTTTCAACCTCCATCGCTTCACTTCCTGAAGAGCCCATCAACAACATATAGACAGATCCCTAATCCTTTACCTTTAACTTTTTTACTAGCTCCCCGTATTGAAAATTTTAAGATAAAATTATGTTTTAAGACAAAATATTTCTTTTATCTTAAAATCCCCCTCCATGTAGTAGTGTCGAATGCAACGATAGATAATTTGTCTCTAATCGTATTAGCAGAGATCAAAGGGACATAAGAGGAATTGATGTCCGATAAATCTTGTCAGAAAAAGTTGTTGTGTTCTTCAGAGTCGGCTACCCCCACAAAACGAAGAGCCCAACAAATAGTTGTCTATATATAAGATAACATGAATGGTAAGTGAAATAGCAGCCTCGGTATAAGCGCAAGCCAATAGTATCTTGCAAGGTGACGGACTTAGGACACACTGTTAGAGTCAATTTTGTCTTTATCTTAATTGTTAATTGTCTTAAATGAGTTTTGTCTTAAGTGGCCATTGTCTTAAATATAAAGTTTTATCATAAAATATTTTTGTCTCAAACTATTTTTGTATTAAATTTTATATTTAAGACAATTCATTGATATTAAATTTTAATGTAAAATAACTAAAATAAAAAATGACTTTTTAAAGAAAAAAAATATTTTAAAAGTACCCTTAGTGTAGTAATGAGAATTAATTCAATCAAAATTTGATATTTTAATTGATGTGTTTATGTGATTTAAATGCATCTATGTGAATGATATTGCACTATATAAATCTCACAGAACATTTTTTTTTTATTTTCATAGATTGCTTAGACATTTAGTAATTGAATTTGTGATTTCAAGTTATCCACTACCACAGACAGTACAAATATTAACTCTATATCATCAAGTTAGTTATTTGGGTGAAGATGTTTTCTTTTTGTTTATAGGATGCATATTCTTCCTCTTAGTATTTATTTTGTGTTACTTGTGTGTTCTGGCACATATAAAGTATCAGGAAGGTGAAAAGATGTAAAATCCTGCTGCGGAGTGTCAATCTATACTTTAAAAACAGTGGTTCATGTTTTGCACTATAATTTAATAGTTTTTTTTGGTGTAAAGAAGTGTTATTTATGTGAGGACTATGGGTTTAAATATAATGTTTTGTTTAAAAAAAAAAATTTAATATAGTATTTTTATTTTAGAATATTGTTACGTTAAATTTTTTTTGTCTTAATTTTTTTATTTAATTTAAAGAAATTTAATTGATATTAAATTTTAATGTAAAATAACTAAAATAAAAAGTGATTTTTTAAGATATAAAAAAGATTTATTTTGTCAAAAAAATATCTAAAAATGCATTCAATCAAAAGTTGATATTTTAATTAATATGTTTATGTGATTTAAATGCATTTATATGAATGATATTGCATTATATAAATTACTATTTTTTTTTCTTCGTAAATTGTTTATAATTAATTGAATTTGTGATTTCAAGTTATCCACGACCATAGACAGTGGCTGAGGATAGAAATACTAATTCTATACCATCAAGTTAGTTATTTGAGTAAAGATGTATTTGTTTTATTTATAAGATGCATATTCTTCCTCTTAGTATTTACTTTGTGCGTTCTGACACCAACAAAGTATCATGAAGGTGAAAAGATGTAAAATCCTGATGCGGAGCGTTAATCTATACTTAAAAACAGTAGACAAAAGTTCATATTTTGCAATATAATTGAGTAGTTTTTCAAGTGTAAAGAAGTGCTATTTATTCAAGGACTATGGGGTTTAAACTTTTGGATGTTAAATGGTACTGAAAGTGTGAAATTGCCGGCATGTAACAAGCATTTTAATTATCGTAATTGATAGTACTGGAAACATGAAATTATGGGCATCTAAAAAACATTTTAACTATTGAAAATACCAGGAGAATGTGAGCCAAGTAATTCAATGTGAATATTTATTTGATAAAAAGAAATTGTCACTTGAACATGTAGCATAGTTACTAATTGAATATACTATAAAGAAATTATAGAAATTTATGATGAGAAAATAGAGTGATTTAAATAAATATTTTGAATCTGACAATGAAAGCAGAAAGTAAACCATGATTTTTTTTTTCAGAAAGACAAAAATGTTGTATTTTATATGAGATATAAAGAAACCGTACATCATTGCAAATGGATACGCCATAACCCATCAGCCCATGATCCTCGTAACAGAGATATATCGGAAATCATAACATAAAAGTAAACATGAGAAATAATAATATAACCCATCTGATCATAGGAGCAAAAGGTTGACCCCATTGCTACACAGAAAGCAAACCATGATGAAAGTAAGAAATACTATCTCTACCAATAAAAGCTGGGAACTATATAGAATATATATAAATTTCTTTATGAGAACTCCCACTTAGCTCGAATACCAGCTAGGATCGCATTAAGCAAGACTGCAGAACAGCCGATGTATAGTCCACAGCTGTGATACCACCAGTTCAGTTGGCTTTTCCGTGAATATGGACGAAGTCTTGAGAGGATATCGATGCCTATAATCCATTTCAACCAAACTAGGCATTGCAAAGCACTATATATCCATCTCCAAAAAAATTTATACCCAAAACAATGATTGCACAAATGATAAGAGTAACCTTCCTAACATTTCTTCCCCTAAAACGACGCATTCTTCTCATTTGCAAACATAAATTAAAATCAAAGCCATCCATGACCAAAACCATACAAATGCCCACCAATATTACAGCAATCCTTGGTTTAGAGGGCGGCATAGAATGCGTGTGATACCATTTGTTTGCGCCTCCTGAAAGCCAGAATATACTTCAAAATAACGTGCCACTGCCAACATGGAGAACAAATGTCTGGAGAAACCATCGACTTTGAGCCAGAAAGTTAGTACAAGGGCCATTAATAAATTCCGATTAACATCCACCGGTCTGCATACTGTGTCAAGCTAGATGACATTGGTGGAGATCTTTCGCACCCTAATAATATATAATTATGAAAGTTAGTTTAGAGGTCTGCGACGCTGCGCCTTCCACGGAATTTCTCAAAATAAAAATAGAATTATGAAAAAAAGAGCCGTATACAGATTTGCAATGCTGTTGCGATAAGGCGTAGGGACCAGGATAATCCTTATTCGTTTTTATGTGAAATATTACAGGTCAAATTACAGGTTTAATGGATGATTTTTTCACAAAACGTTAAATCCATTTAAAAAACTAAAAATTCAAATTTCCAACACGTATTTTGTGACTAAAACTTCAAATTCCTATCCAAAACACTCTTTGACGGAGAACACCAATGAAAATCTCCCTTCGGCATTTTACCGGTTAGAAGCCATTTAATCCGTTAAATACGTTCAATATTTTTAAAGACGTAGTCTAAAAAAATAATAAAATGGTTCAGAATTGGGCAGAGATTTTGAAAAAAATTGGCAAAGATTTTATTAGAATCTTGTTTACCGTTGTTAAACTTCAGTATTTTGGGTGTCATAAGGGTTTTTGATAGTGCTGAATCCATTTCTACTCTCAAGAATGGATTCCAAACACTGCAACTACCTCATTTTTTGAATTTTACTGAACCTGATTCCCCCAAAAACCTGCCATCCGAGCTATTCTGTACCCTGGGTAGATAACTTCATTTTTAAATGACTCTCAGACATGATGTGGTTTGGAAAGTGAAGAACTTATTTTTTACGTCTTATGATTTTTTGAAAACGTTATTAATATCTTATTATCTTATTTGGACACTGATATGTTCCCATTTGATGTTTTGCTTCACTTCCATTTGGAAATGGATGAAATAGGCTGTACTCTAACTACACTGTTTTTTAGCCCTGAAAATCATAGAAATTTTGGTAAGATTTTAAGAAAATGTAGTAGGGATTTTTGTAAATCTATGTTATAACTATCAAACTTTAATATTTTGAATGCCTTCAGAGGTTTTTGATGGTGTTGAATCCATTTCCACTATCAAAATCATGATTCAAACATTGTTACTATAAAATTTCTTAATTTTTTTTCCTTCATCTAATTAAACAACTTTATGAAATAGTGTAATAAATACAGAATAGTCTTCTTAACCAATAAATATTTATTTCAAATCTTTCCTTGGTACGATTTTCTATTACTACAAAACTTTAGAATTCAAACAGATTTGCTACTATAAAACTTAACATTGAAATCCGAACAGTTTGCCTTATTAGATGTGACTCCTGGTTATTCTAATCTTGCAGTTGTAACTTTAATTATACTTTCTAGAGCTGTGTAATTTTTGAGATTGTGAGTTTTTGAATAAGGGTTTTAAAAGTGGTTCAAGATAAAAAAAATTTAGTACTTTCTAGAGCTGTGTAATTTTTGAGACCGAGTCAGTTCTTGAATAAGGGTTTTAAAAGTGGTTCAAGGTATTTTTTTGATGATGATTCTAAATGTTTGGAAGGATTAGAGGAAGATAATTGATGCAGGAGCATCCAGCTCAGAGGAGGGAAAAGAAGTTTGACTGTCTCGACAGGAAGAAGGTTTATACACATGTTTACAGACAGGTTATGGAACCTGTACTTTTACTTGTTTTTTTTATTTTTATGTTACCCAGCAATTAGGCAGAAGTATTAGGGTTCAGGTTTATTAATTGTTTTAGTTAGTTAATCTGACTGGTTGTTAAATAAGAGTCAGACAGTTTTTGTTTTTAAAAAGACAAATTAGGAGTCCGATTAGTTTTCTGTTTAAAGATAGGAGAACCGACTAGACAGTTAGGATATTACAGTTACCAGTTACAACTGAGTTCAAGAAACTGTTACACGTTTCTTTTCCTAAAAAGTATTTAAAGCAGAGAGGAACAAAAATGTAAGGTTCGGAATTTTTAGAGAGAAAAAGCATAATAAGAACCAGAGAAATTGCATCATCTGTCAAAAAGAAATTTACTGTTACAGCCATTCTCATATGAACGTGAAATATCCTACTGCATTCTGAAAATAATTAAGTACATGTATGTTAAAACAGGTATAGGAAACTAGAAATTGTTACAGACAGGAACGTGTATCGCGAAGGAGAAAATATCCAGCAGCATACAAAAGGAACGAATGCACACGCAACGAACGAGGAGTCATATCAGACTCTATCAAATTCTTTTATCAGTAAAAAGATTCAAGACGAAATCAGCTACCATCGACAACAAATACCAAGAAGAACCCAGGTAATTCAACAAGAACTTTTCACATTAATTGAGTAAAGAAAAGCAATCAGAATTCATATACAGGAACAGTCCTTTACATTTAATAGAAAACCCTTGTTTGTGACGGATAAAGTAAAGTAGGGTTTGCATAACTAACAAACAGTGCTCAGTAGCAACTGTGTTAACTCCCAAATCGGACCAGACAGAAACCCCATGGTTACGGCAAGTTTGCCAACAGAGAATTGTTGAAATAGCTCTCAGACACAAGTATACAGGAAGAGCGGGAACCAGGTAATACATAGAAAACATTTCTAAGTGAACCGGTCATAAACATAGCGACCCTACCCGTTTCCTCGGCTGGGTTGTTCTCCTTTCCGGACGGTCGAACCACAGGAGCCTCGAGCTTGGTCGACCTGCAACACAAATAGAATATACAGGGGTTACAATCTGCAAATATAATGGGAAATGGAAATGAAGTTTGAAAACCAAGAACAGGAAGGAAACCTGTAGCGTTTACCTGGAGATTAAAGAGAACGGCGAACGAGGAGACGAAAAGGCAAAGTAAACCCTGCTCACCAGGAGCGAAAACCATCAGTAGCTGTTGAAAATGAAGGGCAGAGTATAGCAAGGAACTTCAAAATTACCTTGGAAGGAATTCGAGCGAATTGAAAAGGTTGGAAGCAAATCCGAAGGATTCAACCTGGAACAGGAGCGTGTGATTAAAAACCAACAAACCATAGAGTTTGCAACGAGACCACGAGGAAGACCATTGAATTCAGTTCAAGCTAACAAATTGGACTGACTGTGTATCCAAGAACGCAGCAAGAATACACGGCGAAACCAGAAACAAACAACGGAATCAATAACCCACCTATTCGGAGAAGCACCACGGCACCAACGAGACGATGGAGTGAAGGAACTCATCGGACCAGCAACAGAACAGTGAAACCCTCGACGGAAAGAGCAGAGCAGCAGAGCGCCAAAGCGCCAAAGAGAAATGAACTGTAGCCATAGTGAGGTTAGGGTTTGTTGAAAGGCGGGAGGAACGGGATTCTAGGCGCACAGGTGTCACCACAGTGACCCCCCACAAGTACCAAGTTGCAATCGGAAATTAATGATAGGTCAAGTTCGTTCATACGAATAAATTACCACTTAAAAGCCATATCCAAATGTTTGATTTGCCAATCAATAACAACAAATATCTATGCCACGTATGAATGGGAAGACCTTAGAGTAAGGTTGAAACATTTGTGTTTGTATTTATTTATTTGTGGAGACCTGTTAGTGTATGGTCGGAGGCTTAGGCCTTCAATAATGGCAGTATTCCCAACTTTATTCAACTTTATTTTACATAGGTTAGTTGTGACTTTATTCTTTTTAGAGCTGTGTAATTTTTGAGATTGCCTCCGATCTTGAATAAAGGTTTTATAAGTGGTTCAAAGTATTTTTTGATATTGATTCTAAATGTTTGGAAGGATTAGAAGAGGATAATGGCACTACTCCCAACTTTATTTTACACTGGGCTACAAGAGTCATGTAAACCATAAGCTCCCTAATTGTGATATTAGAAATTATTCATTGCCATGCCACTTTAGAGAGCTTGGTTATAAGTGATATAGATGGCCAGGGATTCTGTATGGAAGATAACTATGTGAGATTCCACCTAAGTCCGAAACTTAGCCATCTTAGCATAAAATATAAATCTGGACCCTAAATAAGAAATTGAGGTATGTACCCATACTCGGAGTGAGCGTTGTGATAGTCTAAGATTTGAACCTAAAGTTAAGCTTTTATTATGAATTAACTCTGTGTAAATTGATTGGGTTACACTTGCATTTTATAAAGAGTATACAAATGAAAAAATATTCATTTATAGAATTGAATTTTTTATTAATGGTTATTTTTAATTTTTAATTTTTATATTAATTTTATAAAAATGTATTGGTTTTGGTTTGAGTTTATGAATAGATATAAGTATTATTATTATTTTGTATGTGGTTGTACACAACAATTAAATTTAGAAATGTATATATATGTGTTAACATTTTATATTGGGATTATTATGAGTTATTTTTGGTTTAGTTTATTAATAAATATAATTATTTATAATAAATAAAATTATTATTATTTATTATTATTATTTTTGGTATGTGTTTGATATAGAAAAATAAAATTTAGAAAATTGCATTTTATATATGTGTGTTTTTAAAAAATTTATATGATGATTATTATTAACTATTTTAGTTTTTTGGGTTGGAATTCAATAATCTATTTTTTAATGAAATTGTAATTTTGTGTTGTTTAAATGATTCTTTTCAATGTATAAATCAATTTAGTATGCTTAGAAATCTCTCTAACATTAAACAATTAAAATTTAATAAACATAACTCTTGTTTTCTTTATGCTTTAGTGAAAAATATATGTGAAATACATTTAGTGAATTGCTCTGCATAATATTTTAATATTTTTGTCTATTTTTTTCATTATTAATATATTGGAAAAAATGATTATGTTTTCTTTATGATGTATTAGTTAAAAACATTAGTGAATTGATATTATTTTAATAATTTTTATCTACTTTTTTATTTTTTAACATATCATGAAAAATGATTATAATCCAATTGTCATACTCACATTACTGATAATTATCCCTAGTTATTCAAGAAAAACCATGCCTCCATTAAAATGTTTACTTATGTCCCATAAAATCAAACTCTTAGCCAAACAAAAGAAATTTTAAAACATACTCTAGACCTAAAAAAAATTGTCAATAGTTCCAATTTATAAACACAATTCTCTTATAAAATTTGTAAAAAGTTTGTATATATTTAACTATTGTAGTTGTTTGTGTTTTACTCCTCTATCCATCACCGACTAGGTGTTTTATGAAATGGGTGCTTGAAATATTTTAAAATCCAATTTATTAATTGTAAAATTTGATCATCATAAGGAAATGAATCTAAAACATCACTAGAAACCATTTATTAAAACTAATAAATGTATGAATTGTAAACATGAGGATAATGTAGATATCTTACCTTGGAAACTTTTTAGACAAAACTATCTAGAAATGGCCTTTGTTTGCCCCTTTTTATGCTTTAAGAATTATTACAAACATAAACTATAAATTTGTAGATAACTATTTTTTTGTATTTTAACTCCTAGTCTTCACATTCTTAGTCTTTCTCTATTTGTTTTTGTGCCATTAATATTGAAAGCTTTCAATTTTCTATGGTTAAATCTGTATAGGTCCCTTTTCACCTTTGATTGTTTCCCTTCCTTGTTGATGCATCTTGAGGTGGATGTGAGTGGATCATCTGAATTGAAGGGAACTTCGTAGTGAATTCGAATGTGGCTTCGTAGTTAATTCGAATGTGCACAAACACAGAAGGAAAAACATATTTTCATTCAAGTAGGAATTAAAATACATCCAACTTGTTCAAAAGAACATATAACATAAGAGCATACAACCATAAAAATGGATATGAGACCATTCAACAAAGGTTATTACATAGTCTCCTTAAATATATTTTGACAAAAATAAGTGATCAATAAGCATCTAGTCTACAAAGAATTTATATCAAATAATGTCATTCATATATATATATATATATATATATATATATATATATATATATATATATATATATATATGTAGTGGATATAGATATGCCGACACAGAACAAATTTAGTTTCGTTTAAAATGTTTTTTTCATGATCAGATCTTATCAGGTGCTTGATCTAGTATGATTGAATTCCCGTAGTTGTCACCTAGACGTTCACTATGTTCACCTTCAGGAAAAGGGGAAAAAAATGCATATTTCATACTCCTTCGAAGGAATGCCATTCGATAACTCACAATTTCTTCATTTGATCAGGGTAAGTTGGATTAGAATCCAAGTATAAATAGTTTTCTTGTAATCCAATGAACATGCATATATCTCTTATGCAAACATCATTACAAATCCCACTTGAATGGAACAAACAATCAATTAATGAGTTTTCTAGTGCATCATCGAACCTATGTAGATGAAAGCACAAAACCTCTTCCTTGTCATAATGAATTTGGACCACAATATTTATTGTTTTCACTTGCTCTCCCTGAGTGTATTCACCACCCATCCTTATTGGATTATTTGGGTGGGGGGTCTGTCACAATGTCACCGACTTAGCAAATGCTTATAAAAGCTATCCTATGTCACAATGTCACCTATGGAACAATGGAATTGTCTCTTCAACTATAGTCTGCACTAGATCTTTAGTGTCTCAACATATCACTTAAAAGCTCTAAAAAATCTCGCTCATGAAGAACAACATCTACTTCCACTTATGAAATATTAAAACATTTTTAATACACTGTGCATGCTTGACTACAAACTCCCCATGGTAGACCCCCTCATTGATTCCATGTGATTATGATTGTGGAGAGGATGCAAAGGTTAGACCATCTTATAGTTTTAATTTGTTGGTAATCTTATATGTCCCATAATATCCCCTTGTTCATATCTTATATATACATATTCTATGACATGTCATGGTTAAGGAAATTTGATTTCATAGTTATGGATATTTTATTGTGAGTATTCCATACAATTTCAAACCAAGATTCATAATTCAATAAGGCATTTGCTTGTTATGGTCATTTTGTTTTTTTCTTATTATAAATATGTGAAAATTTGTAACATAACTATGTTATTGAAAGATAAATTTTTAATGATCCTTTAATGTTGAAGGGTTAATTTATTATCAAAACATCATTCTTGAAAGGAAAAATTTTAAGCATAACGTTTCTTTAAGGGAGGAATAAAAACCTAAAACGTCAAAAAAATTGTATGACGGGTAAAAAGAAATCTAAATTCCAACTATGCTCCCATATGCCATCATCAGAATACCAAGGCATGGCAATGTAAGATGAAAGGGCCACATCATTAAATGCTCTATGGTAAGATGGTTATTGGTGAAATATAATTCCAGCCATGCTCCCATTTGCCATCAGAATAGGCATGGCCATGTATGATGAAAGGGCCACCATAAAAGCATTGAATGCTCTATGGTAAGCTGGTTATTGGTTGTCTTTGATTATCACAACTTGAAATTGCTTTTCATGCTTGTCAATTTTTTTAACATTTCATATATATTATAATTTGTGAAAACATAAATTAATTTAAAAATATATATAAATAAAACGTTAATAATAATTATTTATTCATAATAATAAATATTGTTATTTTTTGTATTTTCAAAGTATAGTACTATAAAATAGTAGTGAATATGTGCTAATAATTTTAAATAATATGGAACAACAACAATTTTTTTCCTATAACACGTTTAAAATGTGGAATTGTATTAATTATATTAGACAAATATTAGATGTGTTTTTTTAATTAATGAGAAAAAAAGAAAAATAGATTATTAAGAAGCACTTTCTTTTAAAAAAAAAAATCATCCCTAAATCATCAAAATATTTTTTATTTAAGAAATAGAAAACTCACTCATTTATTTCCTCATAAAAATAACCACCAATGTTCTAACTTGAATAACTAATGACAAATGTTTCTGCATGGAAAGTCAATTTTTTTATAAATTTACATTTCTATTAAAAAAAAAAGTTTACCTTTTTGTAAGAAAAAAATTAAATCAGAAAAATTTAAGAAATATGACAATATACAGATTGTTTATATTTAATTTATGTGACATTTAAAATTTTGTACGTTTAAATAGAAAATAGAAAAACCTCATCAATAAGTACATCTTAGTGCATGGGTGTTTGTATCTCAGCTCTTTTTTTTGGGGTCACATATATATAATATTTTTGTTTTGATTTTGTTTTTATATATATTATTTATCATTATTATTATAATTTTATTTTTTTTATTATTATTTTGTATTTATTTATTTTTTAAACGTTCACTTTTGTTAGTTAATTTAAATATTAGTAAAATTTTATGAATTTTAATATTGGATTTTATTTTTTGTTTATTAATATTTTATTTTTATAAAATTATAATGCATTAATTATTGGTTAGGTTATGACAAGTGATCATTGCATCTCAGCAGTATTTATATTTTCAACTATTTGGATCAGCACAATTAATATAGTTTTCGTGATGAACTACACTTGTAGTTAGAAAGGCGTCGGCTCTCCAAATGATATTATGATTTTTTTCGGAAGAGTTTCTTAAACAATTATGGATCACATAAGTTTACAATCTAAATTATTATTATTATTATCTAATTTTAAGGTCACCCCAAGCTAGACACCAAATTGGTGTATGAGACCCCCTTGTTTGTGGGAAAGGGACCCACTGCAATGAGTTGACTGCTAAGTCTACATACTCTAGACTCGTATGGTTTTAAACCTATAATCTCTTAGGAAACACATGCTCTTAACCATTAGACCCGCTTCAAACTGTATAAATATAAACTTTTCAAATTCTTCACAAAATAATTTAAATAAGATATTTTGACTTTTAAAACACTAATATTTAATAAATAATTAAAAATAAAATAATTTACATGATCAAGGTTTTTTTAATTTTTCTATTTTTCTCTATATTTTAAATAATAAAGTAAAACCTTTACTAAATTTCAAATGTTAATGTTGATAATTGAAAATGATTGGCGTTATTACTATTCAATATATAAACAGTCTTACATTTTTAACCCCTTTTTTGAAGTATTCATTTTTATTTCAATAAATTTGTGTTAAATTTCAAATTTTATTTTGAATTGTTGATATGGTTAATATTATTAATTAGTGTGTAACATATATTTTAAGTTAAAAAATTTATATGTTCAAAATTTTAGAAGTTTTTCAATTAATTTTAGTAAGAAATTATTCTTTATTTTTTACTTAAAAGTAAAGTAGGAAAAACGCCCACATTTCATGAATGCTAAATCTAGTAAACACTTTTCCTGATTATGATACCTCGATCCAAGGGAATCGAAGAGAGTCTAATACGTCAAAGCCCTTAGCATGTGGCTCTAGATCACTTAAGCTAACCCTTCGGGATAAATTATATATGTTATTATAAAATAATTTCAATTTTAAATATGGAAAATTATCAATATTATTTTAAAATATATTTAGGTTTTGAATTTTAAATTGACGTTATAGTGTATGGCTAGGAAGAATTGTAATATCCCCTTGTAACCTCATAAATAATGAGTAAACATGTGAATTTGTGTGTGAACCATGATTGGGAAGCAATGCTAGAGAAAGCTCACACCTAGATAGTTGGACACTTACAAGGACGTAGTTACTTACCCAAGCTCCTCCATTGGAAAGAAAATAAACTTTCAAAATAAGACCAAGAGGGTATTCAGAACATGAGGCAAGAGGACAATAAGACAAAGACAAGTCGAAAAGACTTGATCAGAAGAGATTCTAGAGTTTTTTGGCTAATGGAGTCTCTTTGGAGCTTGGGTGCTCAAGCTTTTAATTGTGGCTAAGTATGGTTATGATCAGATAGCCTCTGGGAATAACATTCATGTATTGACCATTGTACTGGAAAATTACTTTAGGTGTGCAACAATATTGAGGGGAGATGCAGTGTCAAAGACTGATCTCGTGGTTGGGTGGAGCATTTCCTTCCCAGTGGTTCATGGCTGGACAGAAAAAACATAAACTCATATAAGTGTTAACAAATGGTCTTGAAGTTGTTTTGTAATGGAATGGTGTTATCTAAAACAAATAATTATGATCTATGGATAGACAATAGATATGTTTTCATTTGAAGGTTTACAATAGAAATATTTTAAATTGTGATCAACTTAATAAAAGTATTGGTAAGTGAATGAACTAACTTAGAATATTCAACTTGGTGGAGAAAGATTGAATAAAGTGTTTTCAGATATATTAAACTGCGAGAGTACTCCGACGGGAAATGGGTTAGTTTCCCATCCCAGTTATTGAAAGAGCAATAACTTGGTAAACAATCTCATTCCTTATAGAGTTAGACCTAGAACTAGGTATAAAAAAAAGAAGTAAGTTGGGGACAAATTGAATCGATTTAATTTGGGTCATGAAACTTAATATTAAATAACGACAAAATGAATTGTTTCACGAATTTTGGGTTAGGTTCATGGTCTATCCATTGAGTTGGAAACCTGGGAAACAATCCCAAAATATAATGTAAATCTTTGTATGTTACAAGTGTAATAAAACAAGAAATTAAAGAACATAGTGACTTAGTTCCTGATTTAAGAAAAGATTATGACACGATGTATATAAACTCTGGGAGACAAATATTATTCATAACTGGTGAATTTATAAGGCAATTAAACTCTGTAAAGAAGTACACAAAATCAAACATAATGCGATGAAGAAAGTTACAAATATATCAAACATGCAGTTCAAATAACTTTAAGGAACCAAATACATATATATTGCAATATTTCTAATTACAATAAAAGGGATAGGCATACGAAAGCTGAGAATGATTACATAAAATAATCTTGACACAATAATAGAAGTGGGGACATAGATCCTCTTTAAGAACAAAACCATTCAAATAATATATACACAATTCAGTACATTAAGCAAATAAGTGTGCATGGGTCCCCGCCTTGACAAAGTGGCGTTCTTAAAAATTCAAGTCTACAGTCGGGGTCGACAGAATCCTCTGTCTCCCTTATCCATTCTAAATTATAGAACTATAAAGCTAACAATAGCAAACTACTCTAACCATGTTAGGGTTTTCAAAATGTATGGTTCCTTGCATAAACAGGAAAGTGCGAATAAGACCATAGCTGAAACCAAACAAGAAAAGCATCAATCATTTTCCTGAATTTCAATTTGAGAAAAATGGATGAGGATTGAATATAAATATATTACCTATAGCACAACTCTAAAGTGAATTAATACACCAAACTATGTAAAGATTATGAAAATTGATGGACAAATAATCGCGAATATTAAAAATATTACCCACCTAGTATATAACCCCTCAGGAAGAAACCACACCGGGAACATGAACCTGAGAAAAGAAAACCCAAGAATGAGAAAAAGCTTAAGAAAAGAGAATAATGAGATGGAAATGGCTAAAACCATAGTCGACTAGGTGAAAAGGAATATTTGTGTAATAGTTTCGAGTAGCGGTGTAAACTGTTGAAGACAAAACCGAGAAGTGTACACTCCTTCAACTGTAATGACCGTAGTTGAGGGTTAAAATCTAAACAAAAGTGAAAGAAAATGAAGACATAAAAATACTAAAGAGAAACCTAAGCTACATGACCTCAATAAACTTATCAAATAACTCTGAATATTCCACGTTGCTTGAAGGACCTCAGACCATGGAATACCATACTAGAGATTGGAATGAAGCATCTTTCTGGGCATGAAACCTTCGCTGGTATTACTAGGAAATAAACTAGACTGATGGGTATGTAAATGAGACCGGACAATGGGAGAGGGGTGGTTTGGTTTCTCTCTAACTTCTATGGACAATCAACATTGTCCATTAATCTCATATCCATTGAACCTTCGATCGATGACATATCCCAGAGTAGAAATCGCCAAGTAGATGGACCAGCTAAATCATCTAGATGGTTCGAGGACAGCTCATCAACAAATCCAAGGTGCATTAAACATGTTTAATGATACACTCACCGTAACCCTAAATCATAGCTGGAGTCTATATGAAGTACACACATTATGACTTGATATTTAAAAAAAAAATTTGTTTGTCAAGTAATACGGTACACCTAAGGTACAAGGTTTTCAATGTAAAACTAATGAACTCCATGTATGTTAACTTATGTTTTGCAACAGAAAAATCTATTTTTTTGTCTGCGGTATGTAGCATTGAACATTAAATTAATTTCTTTTACTAGTCTATAAGTTAATTGTTGAAGTTGTCCTTATAGGTATGTGACAGGTGGTATCAAAGCCACGTTCCAACATTGTGGCCTCATCGGGTGATAAGGAAATAATAAAATTTATTTGTGTTAACAGAGAGTGGAGGAAGGACACCATGAGGAGACTTGGGCATACACAACCAGTAGGTCCAACGATTGGAGCTATCTTAGTGCCAATGGTAGAAGCTAACCCATATTTTTCGGTCTTGGTTTGTAGTTGATCTAGCATCTTGTTGTGTTGGTATTTTTTGAATTATCAAGGTATCCAAATTTTATGTTGTAGATGTCCATTAGATTTTTTGATGAAAACTTCTATTTTCAATTGGTCTTCCTTGCTATTTGTCTTATTTGATTTTTTGTGCCTCTTCCTAGGTTGTTTTCTCATTAAAACACAAATTTATTCAATTACTATTTCCACTTCTCCTCTTGGCTAAATTTTTGTCATTCTTCGATTTCTCCACACTTCCCTCTTGTCCATTCTACCAGTTGACAATTTCAGCTCCATCTACATTGCCTTTCAAGACAATTCCATCCTTCTCCAACTCTAGTTTTACATGCTGAATATGTTCCTTATGGTTCATGATTTTCTGCTCCAAATTATTTAGCTCATCATACAATTCAAAATAAAATTGAATTGTATCATCTCCCGTGTAGCCTTGAACCTCTTCAAGCCATTCCTCCGAAGGTTCTAATGCAGCTACACTATTGGTTTCATCCTCATGCATGGGACCTTCTTCAAAACTAGTTTCTGTAATTTCTACTGCTACTACAATAACCTCATATCCAAGAAATTCATGTGCATAAGGCTCTTTTATTTCAGACATCTCCTTCATAAAATTCAATTCCTTAATACTCTAGATAAGCACATTATTCTCCCGCGGGTCATATCCCACAACCATACACCATACATTAGATTCAAAATCATAATATTCTTCCTTGGTTGAGGTGTTTGATGTCTCATATTCAACCTTCTTTGACCAAAATTTTTGATCTATAAGACTATTGATGAACTCTTCCTCCACATTTCTTCCCTTTACCACACTATCGAAACAAATTTGTGTCAACCATTCAACTTCAAACATGATATGATCTCTTTTTTGACCCTCCATTACTGCATAATCTCTTTTTCCAATTTCCCATATGAGTTTAACTTCATCACTATCTCCATGTCTCTGGCTTTCCATAGCTTCTGTGGAGGCAATTTTATTAGCCTGATGCCTTTGTGCAAATTCTTCTCTTCCATATCCATTATGCCATACGTACATTCTTCTCCCCTCTATCTTCAAAATAATTCCAAAGCCTTAAAAAAAATTTAAATATAGAAATAAAATCAAACAAATTCAAGTGAGGATGCTTCTAAAATTCATATCACACCACTGAAGTACCTCTCCTGGAATCCTCTCGTGGATTCTTCTCTCCATGGAAATCCTCCTCAACTGCTCATCCTCATCTTCATGTTGTCTTCTATCAGCTTGTTCTTATCTCTCTGGTACTTCCACCATACGTACTATTCCATCTGCAAATATACACTTACAAAAATAATTAAAATCAAACTTATGCAGCATTCTTGTCTCAGAAGATGCTTCTATCATCTTTCCATCACCATATTCCTCTCCAAGGATCTGTCCTTTCTTAGGTTTAGAAATGGATTTTGTGACTTCATAATCAGCTCCTATGAGTGCTTCCTCTTCCTAAACTTTCTACATTAGCCTCTCAACATACAACTCTTTGAAAGGCCACTTGACTCTTATTCCTACATAAACACCTTTCTTCAATCTTGCTAACAATTTCCACTTCCACTACTTTGTCTGCTCTTACATCTGTTGCTTTAATTCACTGAGTTCTTATTTATCTTAGTCAACTCTCTCTTCCTTTCTTCTTCACTCATCTATTGTCTTGTAGCCTTTGTTCTTACCTCCTTTTCCTTTTTTTTTGTGGCTTCCTTCTGAACTCTCCATTCTCCTGTTGTCGTTTTCTAGACTTCTTCTTCCTTCTGTGAGTTTCTACATGCTCACTATGAGCTGTAACAAGTCAACACCTCACCAAGATCATCCTCAACTTGGATTGTTGGTATTCCACTGGTTCTTTCACCTAGAACCTCCTTTGATCACTCCTTGCTCTCTTCACTATTGCAATTTCTCTTTCTCACTATCTTCTTACTTTCTATATTTTGAGAACTCTCCTTGTTCTCTTACTAAAATTTATGCTACAAATTATCTTTTATGAAGTATTTTCCTGCTCTATGTTGCCTCTGCCTGCTTGCCACTCTCCTTTCTACCACTTCTTGGCATTGTTTTATTTTTCCACTTGTCTGTCATTTTATTTTAATCATTTATGTAATTTAATTGTTGTACAGTGTCCTTGGAATTCATTCCTTCACTCTGATGTCATTATCCCTATTCTACAACACTCTCCACATTCATTTTCAGAAGAAAAAAAACCAAATGTTCCTCACTAGGATCTTTGAAAATTTGTGCGTTCCAATTCCCTGCTACCTTTTCTAGTTGATTTTGCTTGCCAAAAATTTCTTTTAGCTCATCCCTACTTCTGATATGCGCTTTATCTCTTCCATGCATAGCTTAAACACGACCTTTCTCCCCAGATCCACATAATTGTAGACTTCAATAATCACAGAGGATGATAAACAAATTAGAATGCAGGTTCAATGCTTTTTTCTACAATACATTTGGATAGATGCTTCATCCCATATGATTTACGTTTCCCAGTGCACTTCTCTCCAACGTCGTATGACCCAGGAAACTCCATGAAATTGTAAAATGAATATTTTCACATTATATCACAATCTTCAACATCCTTTCTATGGTAAAATACACATTAATAATGGAAATAAGTCTCTTCTCTCTATTTGATCCAGAGACAAGCAGATTGTGTCTCACCAGGAAACATACTTCTTCACTAGCTTGGGGAAACTGGTAACATATATTTCCAAGTCGACCACGTACATGGAAAAATTGATAAGGATTGATCCTTCCATCAATAGCGACGACTCCTTTCTTCAACCAGGGTTATATCAAACACCCACTTCCTTTTTCAAACATGGATGAATGGCCAACAATATACCTTATCTTATTTAATTATTTGATAATGCACAACATGCAATCTGTAGCTTACAACACAAAGAATCACATGCTCTTCCTCTACTAAAATATTTTCCTCCTCACCTTATCATATAACATGAAAGAAATCAACCCTTTATTGCAACATGATTTCTCTCATGCAACACTCCAATTGTGACATTAATGCTTCATATCTGTTGATGTATCAGAGGTAGATCTATTACACTTAACTCCAGCATACACCTTCTTCATTGCACACAACTATCTTAGAAAATTATAAGCAATGCAACAACTTTATTTGATTATAAGGAAAAAAATGCTTTTCCTTGAGGATTAAATGCCCTTGCATCACCTGACCATGGAAACAGAGCTGGGACAAATAGACAAAGAAATGACAATCTAGAATCTGAAGGAGATCAAGAAAACAATGAGGAAGAATATGATCATGTTTTTGGACATAAAGGACCTAAAAGGCATAAAGTTGAATTGTAGGGGGGAATTTAAAAAAATTAAACCCTCGATGTTTGATAGTGAGCAAGAAGAAGTCGCCAAAGCCTGGCTCGTTAATATGAATAATTATTTTCAGATTTATGAATATGAGCACAACTTAAAGGCTCAGTTGGAAATTTCCCAACTACAAGGAAAATCCAACTTATGGTGGGAAGAGGTGAAGACAGTATGGAATATTGATGAACATGAAGTAACATGGGAAGAATTTCAAAGACATTTTAAAGATAAATATCTAACTAGATGATTTTATGACAATAAGGAAAAGTAATTTCATGATTTTAGATTGGGGAAACTTGCGATGGACGAATTTATAATGAAATTTACCTCATTACTAAGATATGTTTTTTATATAAGTGAATACAAAGTGAAATTTCAATGGTTTATCAGTAGCTTACCTGCGTTCATGAAGGAATGGTTGGAATTTGAAAATCCCAAAACCATGGACGAAGTTATTAGAAAATCCTGGTTATGCTATCAATAGAAGATGAAACCAAAAATATACAATAGTAAAAATTGGATGGAGAAGAAAGTGCAGAAATAAGAGCATAATGCTAAAGAGTTTGAATCCCCAGATTTTAAAATTTCCTACACAAAATTGCAAAATAGGAAGTTAGGAAAGATCAAACAAAAATCCAAGTCACAAAATGAATTAAAGGCTACTGAGCATTCAAATGAATATGAACTTGAAACAGTAGCCAGACCCCCATTTCACTACTTGGGATGTGAGGGACCACATTTTGTCAAAAACTGCCCTTATAAAAAAGGAGCAGAACCAATAGCTCATATTCAAGAAGTGCCTACAGTGGGGCATGTAGAAAGAAGTTTTCCTATAATTAATGTTACGTTGGAAGACCATCAGGCAGAGTATCAACCAACCGTGATAGAATTTGAAGGTAAAATATTGAACCATGTCATGTCTATTTTAATGAATCGAAGGGCTAGCTTAAGTTATATCAGCCCCAAGATAGAAGACAAAAGTCATTTGCAATTAATCATATTTAAAAACCCATAGCTAGTACAGCTAGCCACGAGAGTTAAAAGAAGGGTGACAACTAAATTAGATATTTGTCAGTAGTGCTGGAAGATTGGTTAATAACTGCAAATTTAAATGTTCTACTACTAGGATCAGATGAAATTTTAATCAGCATGGACTAGTTGGAAAAAAATGGTCTGATATTAACTGCAAGGATAAAAAAATTAGTTATTTGAATGAGGAAGGAGTGAGACAAGAGGTGCAGGGGGTTAAAAGTCCTTTGAAGCTAAGACCCATTACATCATCACAACAAGAAAAATGTATCAGGAAGGGATGTCAATTTTATGCAGTGCAAGTGGGGTATAGAAACCCTAAAGGGATGACTTCCACCTTAGGGAATCTACCCATTGTGCAAGAATTTACTGATGCTTTTCCCGAGGAAATATTTGGATTGCCTCCTAAAAGAGATATAGATTTTATCATTGAAATTTTTCCTAGAGCTACTCCCATGTCTAGGGAACCATATCAGATGAGTGTCCTGGAACTAACTGAACTTAAAATGCAACTGCATGATTTACTGGACAACAAATACATTCACCCAAGTGTATCTCCTTGGGGAGCTCCAACACTTTTCATTAGAAATAAGGATGGCACCTTAAGATTTGTATTGACTATAGATAATTACATAAATTAACGGTAAATAATAAATACCCCTCAACTTGCATTGATGATTTGTTCGACCAAGTAAAGGGAGAAACTGTATTTTCTATGATTGACTTGCGATCTGGCTACCACCGAGAACGATTACATATAATAACCTTGAAACAATCGTAGAATTGGGGATGCAAAGCCTATTTGCGAATAAAATAGATATACAATTTAGTACATTAAGCAAATAATTTTTCATGGGTACCTGCCCAGACAATGTGGCATTCTTAAAAATTCAAGTCTACAGTTGGGGTCGACCGAATCCTCTGTCTCCCTTATCCATTCAAATTCTATAACTATAAATATGACAACAATAAACTATTCTAACCTTGTTAGGGTTTTCAAAATGTAGGGTTTTCTACATAGACCGAAAACTGTGAATTAGACCACACTTGAAACCAAATGGGAAAAGTGTCATTCATTTTCATGAAATTCAATACGAGGAATTAATCTGAAGAGATTACCTATGGCACAATGCCAAAATGAATTAAAATTCCAACCTATGTAAAGATTATGAAAGTTGATGGACAAATACTGGTGAATATTAAAACGAGTACCCACCTGGTATATAAATCCCTTAGGAAGAAACCACACCAAGAACATGAACCTTAGAACAAAAAACCCCACAATGAGTAGAAGCTTAAGGAAAGAAAATAATGAAATGGCAATGTCAAAAACCCTAGTCAACCAGGTGAAACGGGATACATGCGTAAGAGTTTTGAGTAGTGGTGTTAACTGTTGAATATGAAATTGAGAAGTGTACACTCCTGCAACTGTAATGACCATAATTGAGGGTTAAAATCTAAAGAGAAGCGAACATAAAATGAAGACATAAAAATATTGGACAATAAGTACATTCGCCCAAGTGTGTCACCTTGGGGAGCTCCAACACTTTTCTTTAGAAATAAGGATGGCACCTTAAGATTGTGTATTGATTATAGATAATTAAATAAATTAACGGTAAAGAATAAATACCCCTCAGCCCACATTGATGATTTGTTCAACCAAGTAAAGGGGGCAACTGTATTTTCTAAGATTGAATTGCGATCTGGCTACCACTAAAATAAAGGAGGAGGATATATACAAAACAACTTTTATAAGTCACAACTTTCATGTATCTCATTAACAACATATTTCATTAATATTTAGATAATGTTTTGTTGATTTTTATAGAAAATATTATTTTCTACTCAAGGAATATGGAGGAGCACAAGAAGCATATGCAGATTGTTTTGCAAACCCTGAGGGAGCATCATATATATGCAAAATACAGTAAATGTGATTTTTTTTAAAGAAAAAATTGAATAATTAGGGCATGTTATCACTAAATATGGGATAATTGTAAACCTAGAGAAGATAAATATCATAATGAAATGGCATGTGCCTAAGAACATGGCTGAAATAAGGTTGTTTATGGGTTTGGATGGCTATTATAGGTGATTTATCAAAATATTTTAGAAATTGGCTTATCCCATTACCTCTACCAAAGAAGGGAAGAACATTCAAGTGGACAGTCACAGTGTCAAAATAAATTTGATTAATTAAAACACTTAATGGCCACTACTCCTATTTTATGGATCACTAACCCAGATAAGGAATTTATTGTTTGTACATATGCCTATAAGGGGGGCATAGGGGGGGTATTAATGCAGGAGGGAAAATTTATAGCTTATGAATCTCGGAAATTGAAAGAACATGAAAAAAAAATATTCAACTTATGATTTAGTGTTGAAAATTGTAATCCATGCCTTAAAAATGTTGTGGCATTATTTTATTGGAAAAATATTCATATTAATGACATATCATAGTAGTTTGACTAATTATTTTAAGCATCCTACTTTAAATTCTCAACATGAACACCGAGTTTCATGTTTAAGTGAGTTTGAATTTGAATTAAACATTTAAAAGGTAGGGAGAACTATGTGGTAGATGCCTTGAGCATAAAAGTGAAATTTTTTTATGATATTTTGTTTAGTGAAGCGGAAAATACTTTTAAGGAGCATATTAGAGAAGCTGCTAAAAATGATCCTGAATATCAGTTATTGTGGTAGCAAGTAAAAGATCCAAATAGAAGTGAGCAAGTAAAAGATCCAAACAGAAGTGACCGAAAGCTTGGATATGAGGTAAATGAAGAAAACTTGTTGATTTATCGAAGCAAAGTGTATGTGCCAAATAAAGCAGGTGTCAAACAATTAATCTTAGATGAATACCATAAAATCCCTTATGTAGCCCATATGGGCATTAGAATTTGATCACTGCTTTGAGAAAGGAATACTTCTGGTGGGGAATGAAGAAAGAAGTGGTGAAATATATATCTAAATGTTCAGAATGTCAATAGGTGAAGACTGAACACCAACATCCATCTGGATTTCTTCACCCATTACCCATTCCCGAATGGAAATGGGAGATTATCACGCTTGATTTCATTACTGGCCTACCTAAGACTAAGAAACAAAATGATAAATTGAGTAAGTCTGCACAATTTTATCGCAGTGCAATCTACTTATAAAATTATTCAAATAGCTAATATATCTATGAAAGAGAATTTCAGGTTGCACGAAATACCAAAAGTGGTAATCTATAGTAGAGATGTCATGCTTACATCTGTATTTTGAAAATATATGTTTGATGGATTGGATACTCAAATACAATTTAGTATTGCATATCACCCTCAAATAGATGGACAGACTAAGCGAGTAAATCAAGTACTCAAAGGCATGTTAGGAATGAACGTAGTTACCGACCAAACGAAAAAATGAACGATTACCCATTTTTTTAGGTAGAAAAAAAACACATGAATTTGAAAAGTGGTTATTCAGAATAACCTTTTTTTAGAGCATATTTTTCACACTTTAAATTTTTTTATGAACATTCTTTTTTAATGTTATAGATTTCATGTCGATTTTGAAATGTGGTAATGCAGAATCAACTGCCTTTTTTTAGAGGCTTGATTTTTAACACTTTAAGTTTTGTTTTTTTAATCAAGTATGAACATTTGTTTTAAAATGTTAGTGATTTTCATGTTGATTTTGAAAAGTTCTGATGCAAAGTAAACCCTTTTTGTTTAGAGGACTAATTTTGTACACTTTAGATTTGTAATGTATTAATTGTGGAATTTTTTTATAAATGTTGGTGATTTCCATGTTAGTAATAAAAAATAAAAAAAAATGACCAAAAAGAAATCAAATATATAAAAAATATTTAAAAAGAGTAAAAAAACCATAAAAGTGTAAAAAAAATCAAAATTACCTTGTAAAAAAAAATTAAACAAAATATAAAAGAAAAGAATAAAAAATAAATAAAGAAAAGAGGAAAGAATTAAAAAAATACATAATTTAAGGAAAAAAATTAAAAAAAGAAAACATCAGAACAATATTTTTTTTCAAGTTAAAAAAAAAAATTTGCACAATTAAAATAAAATTTTAAAATAGTTAAAGTAAAAGAATTTAAAATTGAAAAAAATAAATAAATTAAAGAATGAAAGTTTATAAATTGAAATTAAAAAAAAAAAAACTAAAATATTTAAGAGAAAAGAAAATAATTAAAAAAAAGTTATTTAATATAATTTAAAAAAATGAATTTAATAAAAAAAATGATGGTCCATGGGGTTTTGGATAGACGATGATTAGGGGTGTTTTAAAGGCGCTCCTTAATGTGAATTCACCGGTTCAATTCCAAACCCTGATCAAGCTGATATATTTGGACATGATGATAATGTAGTCCTACCTAACTTACAAAAAAAATTCAAAATCACGCCCTCCCCCTCCCCCTCCCCCCCACCATGGGCCACTGGGCCTAGGGCTAGAGGAGAGACGGACCTGTGTGCAGCTCCGCTGCTTGTCCAATCCTAGCCCCGACGACCCATGGGCAATGGGGGCCAATTTTGAGAATATATATATATATATATATATATATATTCCTATTTTTTTTTTTTAAATAGTTTTTTTCAATTATTTTATTTTTAAAATTTTAATTCTTTTGATTTTTTTTTTTAATTGTGCATTGTTTATTTTTTACTTTATAAAAAATAGTCGTTTTTTTGGGTAATTTTTAATTTTTTTTCCTTAAATTATGTATTTTTTTTTATTCTTTCCCCATTTATTTATTTATTTTTATTTAGGTTTGTTTATTTTTTATTTTTTTCTGATAAGTTTATTTTGTTTTTTTTAATATATATATTTTTCAATATATAAAAATATTTTTTTCTTTAAATAATGTGGGTTTTTATTAATTCTTTCTCCATTTATTCATTTATTTTTATTTATTTTTGTTTATTTTTACTTTTTAATTTTTGTTTTTTTAATATATATATATATATATATATATATATATATATATATATATATATATATATATATGTTGCAAGATGAAAATCACCAACATTTAAAAAAAAAATCCACACTTTTTTTTTATCGGTCAAAGTGTAGTTTATATTATCATATCGAAATTTACAGTAGAGAACAACATAGATGTGTTACATTTAGGCAACCCAAAAGGCATGAAATGTCGAGAAAGTCTTGGGTGCTTGCCAAGGCGTATGATGCTCTTGGTTATTGTTCACACAAAATTACAAAACAACCAAAACAACATTATCATCATGGAGGAGGGTGAAGAGGACCTTCCGGAGGAGCTGCGAAGATGTGTGTCTAGTTGTGCATATGGTAGTCAATATGGTCCACTTGGGCCTCTAAAGCTCGAAGGTGGTCATGAGAGCGCTGCAGAAAACGACGTAGACTCTCCAAAGCTTCAAGGGTCTCATTCTGCAAGTGTTGAATAGCATTAATGTAGGCCACGAGTTTATTACGATCTTCATACATTTATTGGCGTAAAATGTCCAGGTTGAGCTGAATAAGCTAGAGTTGGGAAGAAATTGATTCAAGGGTGGTAGGAGCCTCAACCTGTCCCAGTGACTGAGCCGGAGATACTGCCATGACCGCCACCGAATGTTGAATCTCAATGGATTATGAGTGTGAAATCGAGTCCCCGGATACCTGGTGATTCTCCATGTCGTGCCTAAGACCTTCGTGCCGTGCCCGAACTCTCTCTCTCTCAGAATGCACTCATCTAACACCCCCCCATCCTTTGTTGGGTTGCAACGCCAAGTCATTGTGGGCCCAAAAGCCCCTAAAACCACCGCACCATCCCTGCAACCTCGCCCAATTTTTTCGCTGAATACCTCCCTAACGCCGTGGAGGAGAGTCACTATACTACCACTAGCCGCAACGCCGCCATCAGATGAGGTGTGAATTTTCCACCCTCCACAAATGCTTAATATAGGAGAGCCGGAGTACTCAGTGAGGCCAAGGCAAAACCACCCTGGGGCCTGGCTGGCATAGGGCCCATCCTATGCAATCCTCTGGCTTGCTTCTGTCGCTCGGGCAGAGCCCCAGAACCACCCATCAATAGGCCCTCCCTCCGCTAATAAATCACCCTCACCAATTTCGCCCATCTCCCAGTGCAACGTGCTATTACCATTACCAAGATTCCTCCCATCGTTTAGATGCCAGCCATAGCTCCCCATGTGCACTTGTACCCACCTCGCCTCCTGTCGGCGAAGCTCAAGCCAAGGCTTGAGAGCCAACTTCTGCTCGTCTACGAAGACCAGATCACCAACTTTCACCATCATCCACGAATGTCGAATGAGTTGCCTCTCATTTGCTGCGCACTTATCAACTACCTCTTATGATGTAATTTCTCCTGCCTCGAGGATGATTACCTCTCGAGCGTGGGAGGTTAATGAGTCGGCAGGCGCGTGGTTGGGGGCTAGTTCGGCCATAACTATTCGCTACCCACCTGTCTCGTTGATTGGACATGCCCAACGGGGGAAAAAATATCCACACTTAATACATTATAAAATTTTGTGTTATTTTTTGATATTTTTTATTTTTCACTTTTATTTTTGTTTTTTATTTTTACAAGTTAATTTTGTTTTTTATTACATTTTTATTGTTTTTTTTTAATCTTTTTTTATTTACTTTTTTATATTTGATTGTTTTTGTCATGTTTTTTTAACTTTTTTTATGTTTTATTACTTGTTAATATTTTTTTTGTTTTTTTTGTTTTTTTCTAATATTTGAATTTTTGTTTTATTTTGTATTTTTTATTTTTATTTATTTATATATTTATTTATTATTTTGGTTTTTATTTTATTTTATTTTTTTCCCGCAATGTCTGTGTTGAACTTCGACTAGCAAACCAATCCCATTATGTGCAATTTGATAGTTTCTTTTAAAACTTTCATTATAATGAAACGAGTGAGCCCCAACAATGTGTCAATTTCATGGTTGGTTTTTAAGTTTTCATTACAATGGGTCGAGTTCACCTACATTGCATGTCAATTTGATGATTTATTTTTAAATTTTTGTTGCAATGTATCAAGTTGTCTTGGGCTCATTTAACATTTAAAAAATAAATTACTCTTGGTATAATAACTCTTTCATTCAGGTGTTCATTTTTAAAAGAAAATTAGTCATTCATTTTTTCCATAATGTCATGCTTGAGATATTTTGAAAACTTGTTTTTTTATAGTCATAATGTTTGGGTTTAGTTCCATGGTTGAAAAATTGTGAAGATTTTAATGTTTTTTCTAAGTCATGATATTTTAATTTTAATGTTATTGTTGAAAACAATTATAATTATGTTATGTGTAAGACTTTTGTGATCCATAATTTAGTTAAATGTCTTTCGGATTAATCACATAATTAGGATTTGGTCGACGTTTCGAACCATCTAATGTGGTTCGTTCTCAGGATGAACCACATTAGATGGTTTGAAACGTTGACCAAATCCTAATCATGTGATTAATCCGAAAGACATTTATCTAAATTATAATTTTTTTTTTTAGCACCATGACTAAAAATTGTTGGAATTTTAAGGTTTTTCAAAGACGTGATATTTTATATTTAATGTCATGTCTAAAAATCGTTGGAATTTGAAGAATTTTCAAATATGTTATATTTTGTCTTTAATGCCATGCTTAAAAATCATTGGAACATTAATGTTTTTCGAAGTCATGATATGTTATCTTTAACATCATTTTTAAAAATGTTGAAAATTTAGCCTGAAAAACTAATGACGTTATTCCAGCATCAACGCTTTTCGTTTTCAAGGTGCCTTTTGCACACAAAAAATTGGTTTTTACTGTCATTTTTAAAAAAAATGAAAATTTACCCTAAAAAAAGAAAAGAAAAGAAAATGTTATTCCATCATCAACACTTTTCATTTTCAGGGTGTTTTTGTTGAAAATTTACCCTAAAAAAAAGGAGTTATTCCAGCATCAATACTTTTCATTTTCATGGTTTTTTTGCACCAAAAAAATGGTTTTTATTACCATTTTTAAAAAATGTTGAAAATTTACCCCGAAAAAACAAGGTTATTCCAGCATCAACACTTTTCATTTTCAACCTGTTTTTTCATGTTTTTTGGATGCCTTTTGGCTAGAGTTCTCATTTTGAGTTAATAGTTCTCATTTCATCGATAACTTTGTCAATGTACGTAATGCAACAACTGACCAAGTGGGAAGATTACATCCACTTGGTGGAGTTCTCCTACAATAATAGCTACCACACCTCCCTAAAAATGAGTCCATTTGAAGTGTTATATAGGTGTAGGTGTAGAACATCTATTAACTAGAGTGGTCCAAAGGATAAATTGATGTTAGGACCTGATATGTTGAAAGAAACAAAAAAAGCGATGAAGAGAGCAAGGATGAATTCGAAAGTTGCTCAAGACACACAGAAAATGTATGTTGATAAAAAGCGAAGCTATTGAGAATTTCAAGTAGGATACCACGCGTATGTGAGAGTAAAACCTAAGAAAAGTATTTTGTGGTAGGAAAGTTGCACTAAGTTGTCCCCCCTGATTCTGCAGTCATTTCCATATCTTAACGTGAGTTGGGTCGGTGGCTAGAAATACATTATGAAACCATATGAGCCTGTATGAAATACATTATGAACCCGTATTTCTAGCCAAAACATTTTTTGGTGTTTTTTTCCTAGCCACATACTGGTTCATAATGTATTTCATGTTTCATTATTAAAAATATATATATTTATGATCCTAAACATATCATTGATTGACATGATATATATGTAACTAATCTATAAATGCATATTTGTATACATGTATTATAGAATGTTAGCAATAAAGACTAACAGAGACATAATGGTTCTGGGTATTTGTCGAGCCAGATGAAGATTTTCTGGTTGAACCACTATGCATCATAGATCAGAGAGAAGCAATACTATGGAAGCGGGTTATCACCCAGGTTAAGGTGCAGTGGAGGAACTTTAGCCTGGAGGAAGCTTCTTGGAAGGATGAATTGAGCCATGAAAGAAGCTTACCCTAACCTATTTTGAAGATTTAGAAACACCAAGATGATGTTTCACTCAAGGGGGGAAGATGTAATATCCCCTGGTAACCCCGTAAATATTGGTTTACTATTTACTATAGTTAAAAGAATGTTGTTTTAATTATGCGTTGAGAAGGCTAAAAACTATCATTAGGCATATATGAATAAATGTTTTGATTTACTTTATTTTCATAATGTTTGTGTGTGGACCATGATTGGGAAGAAATGATAGAGAAATCTCACACCTAAGTACTTGTAAAGTTATGGGTTGGTAGTTACCTACCCAAGATACCATTGGAAAGAAAAAAAAATTCCAAAATAAGGCCAAGAGGGTATTGGGAACCAGTGGAAAGAGGGTATTGGGAACCAGTGGAAAGAGGAGAGTAAGGAAAATACAGGTCGAAAATACTTGAATAAAAGAGACTCTATAGTTGGTTGGTCAGTGGAGTCTGTATGAAGCTTGGGTGCTCACACTTTTAATTCTGGCTAAGTCTCAGTTATGATCAGATAGTCTCTGAGAATAACATTCTTGTAATATCCACTGTCCTTGAAAATTCCTCTGGGTATGCAACAAGCTGAGGGAGAGATGCAATGTTAGAGACTGATCTCACAGTTGGGTGGAGCGTTGCATTCCCAGTGGTTCATGGCTAGACGAAACAAAAATAAACTTAGAGAAGTGTTAAGAAATGGTCTTGAAGTTGTTTTATAATTGAATGGTGTTATCTAAAAGAAATATTTGTGATCTATAGATAAACAGTAGATATGTTTTCATTTGTAGGTTAACAGTAGAATTATTTTTATCTACGATCGACTCACTAAAATTATTGGTAAGTGAATGAACTAACTTATAATATTCCACTTGGTGGAACATGAGTGAATTAAGTGTTTTGGGATATATAAAACTGTGAGATAACTCCGACGAGAAATGGGTTAGTTTCCAAACCTAGTTGCTGAAAGAGAAACAACTTGGTAAACAATCCCATTCCTTATAGGGATAGACTCGAAACTAAGTACAATAAAAATAAGTAAGTTAGGGAAAAACTGACTCTATTTAATTTGATTCATGAAACTTAATATAAAAAGACAACCGAATGAACTGCTAGGCAGAGTTTGGGTTAGGTTACCAGTCCATCTAGGGAGTTGGAAACTTTGGAAAGAGTCTGAAAATCTACCTAGAGCCGAGGAATGTAAACCTTTGTATGTTACAAGTGTAATATAACAAGAAAATAAATAACATCGTGACTTAGTTCCCTGTTGTCACTCCTAGAGATGGCCTTGAGTTGTAAAAAGACCAGTGCCTAGGACATCTTAAATGCAAGGAGTTTCTGATATAACTGATAGCAGTTGACAATAATATGACTTCCTTGCTACTAACAAATGGTAGAAATTTGGTGATAGTGGGACCAAGCCTTCAAAGATAAACGTAACAACTAGGAATAATTCTAAGGATTCTGTACGAGACTAAATAAGTAGATGCATCAGACAGCTACAAATCATCTTGTTGTAGAGAGGGTTGACTATTAAAATGATAAGCAAACATCAAAGTATGTGTAAGCGGAAACTATAAAGGAATATGAAGTGGGATATACACTATAAATGGGCTTATATTAAAATAGGAATCCATAAAGTGTTTATTAGAAGAATTATGGAAATGAGTTAGGAAGTGAACAAAGTATCATGCCTGAGCAATATTTAAAGCACTGTAAAAGTAAAGATATGAGTACCACCTACAATAAATTCACATCCAATACACATCACTCGCATTCCAGAACATTTAGATACATGAAAATGGATGGAAACGAAGTGAACACTTATATATAATCAAACAAGGAAGGAGTACAAACTGTATAGCATTTTATGTGGAATCCTTTTCAACAGAAAAACTCTTTATACCAAGTCCCAATGGATTCTTTAACATCAACTATTCATATCATACCAAAATACATACACAGAGCGCAATTAGTTGATAGTCTCTCCAAAAATCTGGAACCCTCTATATGTCTTTCCTCTCTGCTTTTATAACATTCTGATGTTCTGTACGCAGAAAGATATTTTGGGAAATATCTTTTCCGCATGCATGTATGCATTTTCAAGTCTTAATCAAAAATCAAAATTGATGATGGGGTAGAACACCTCCCATCATCTTACAAAGTGGGCTTAAAGCCATTTCTAATGGAAACACAAACAATCTTACTATTTGAAAGTAAAAATGCAAGAGTGAAATATGAATTTCACTCGAAATTGAAAGTAAAAAGAAAATAAAGTAAGAGGCCACATACGCCCAATCATGAGTTATCATTGTTTTTGGTGAGACGGAGTGAGGGCTGCTGCTGCAGAAGGCGGTATTGTAGATGTAGAAGAGCTAGCTTTATTTTTGGCAGAAGGAGTTGACAGGGACGCAGACGCAGTGACTAGAGAACTCATATGATCGCTACACCTCTGCTAGATGTCAGCTGCAGGACCAGGTATTGCAACGAAAGCATCGACTAGAGCATGCACTTCTGTCAGTTCAGCATAGTTCGCTTAGGTAGGCAACTGTTACTTAACTTGATAGAGGAGAGAGAATTCCTTACCGAGTGCGGCAATTATTGTTTCGTCCTTAAGCCGAGCGGTCTTCTCAGACGGTGTATCTGTCTGATTCATCACCTCTGTCAGTTTGCACTCATATACTTGTAACGGTTGAAGTACAACATTTGTAGGCTCCCAGCATGATGGGAGGCTAGAAAGGGTCAATTCAATCCATTTTGTTTCAAACTATCCCAAGCTCGTCACCATATGTTCCAAACTTCCCAGTGCAAGGTTGCGCACGACTTATTTTTCCATCACCCTCATGCATTCTGCTACCTCCTTGAACCTGTCTTTGATTCCCCGGTTGGCCAATTCTTCTGAGCTCAAATCATTTAGGAAGGTAATATACCCTCTGGCACTTTCAACCTTAGTTGCAGCGTTTGTATGCCCTTCATGTAGAGTCCTTCTGAATTGAAGAGTTGCGGCCTTCTTTTCTTCAATTAAGGTCAGAAAGGCCCAATGCTTCTTTACCTCCATGATGATGTCTGTCCAGGTTAAGCGTCGGGCTTCCAAGAGGGTGATGTTTCCCTTCATCCGGCTTGTCAGGTCCCTGATATTCTTTTCCTGTCACAACTTTTCTTGTTTTCCCTCTTCTATTTCTTTCTGCAGAGCTGCTACCATTTTGGTATTCTCCTTGAGACGGGCCTCGAGCTCGTGAATATTTTGTTGTGCAATTTGAGCCTGCTTCTTTGCTACCTGAAGGTCAGCCAGTGCTATAGTTAGATGTTCTAGAAGTGAGCTAGATACCTCAGGAGGTGGCGTGGAGCATACCTGTGTATCCTAGCTTCTTTGCAACTCGTCCATCTTCTGTTGGAGGGCAGTCATCTCGCTAGTAATTTTATCCCTCTCCTCTTTCTCCTTAGCTAGGGAGTCCGCTAGGGCTGACGTCATAAGGACGTCAACATTGGAACACGTGGCATCTGGCGATTGGTTATCAAAGTTTGGTTAGGTGTATACCACACGCTGGGTTAAATACTAGTATTGGTCATGTACCGAGTGTCCTAGGACTTACCTTACCTTCGTGTTCCTTGCAACAACTGTTACTTGAATGGGCCCACTAGAAATTCCGGCGGGGTATTGGAGCGGCTCTAAGCTCGCGGCCATCACCCCGCGGAATACCTGTCTCGGGTCCCACCGTATGCTACGTCACCACCATTCCAAGGGGTGAGCTTCCGCCTTTCCCTTGTCATCCTTGATCCCCCCGGAAATGCTTAGCATTGTCTTCTCCTCTTGACTATTCGTAACTCGGGCGGGTCCCGCTCTATCCAGCTGTCTTGCACACATATACTCCTTTGTTTTGGGTAATGTTTTTCCGCAAGGTTAAAACTATATGTTCTGTCCACCTTTTAATCTGCATTTTTATTCACACGAACCCACTCACCCCCTTTAAGTATTTCTCCCATTTATGTTTCGGGTGATCCCCCTTATAAGTTTCTTAGGGCAGTGGTGAATGATATAACAACATTGGCTCCATTTGGGGATGAAATGCTCGTCCTCAAACGTGTCGAGAACTCTGCAGACCATCTGTTAACCTCTTTTTTTGAACACAGCCTCGTTGGCGCTTCTACCTTCCTTAGGTCTTAATAAAAAAAAACAAACATAAGAGTAAAATAAAACAGTTATTGTACAATATATATACAGCAGGCCTTACGACCTGAATCAATACTGGAAATAAGGTTTTAGGAATTCCCATTTACAGGGGCTTCAAGAAGGTCACCTTCCAAATTTTCCAGGCTAAAAGTGTTATTTCCTCCAACTTCTACAATTTTAAATGGACCAAACCACAATGGATCGAACTTCCCATGCTTTCCTTTCTCGGATCTCTTGAGATCCCACCTTAGAAATAGATCTCCAACTTGCATTTCTTTACCTTTGGTATGTTGGTCGAACAAGTCTTTCATTTTTTCTTGATACTCTGTCAATATTTGATTTACTTGAATCCGAGTTTCTTCCAACTCAACCAACTAATTCATTCTTCTGATAAGATCATTTGGCTCCTCCTGACTGTCTTGCAGGAAACAAGCTACAGGCAGAGCTAGCTGTATTGGAAACACCGCTGCTTGTCCATAGACCAATTCATACGGAGACTTGCCAGTTGACCGCTTGCTGGTAATTCTATTTGCCCATAGTGCAAACTTGAGCTGAGAATCCCAGTTTTTCTGGTTTTCGTTTATGGAATTTTTCAATGCTCTTACCAATGTCTTGTTAGAGGATTCCACCAGCCCATTTCCCTGTGGATAATATGCAGTGGAGTGTCCCAACACAATATTGTATTGCTGGCAGAAGTTAATGAACTTGGTAGACTTAAAAGCTCGTGAATTGTCAGTTACAATCTTAGTAGGGTAGCCAAACCTGGATATGATGTTATCCTCCATGAACTTGATCACTACTGCATCTATGGCATTCCTCATTGGCACCACCTCTACCCATTTAGTAAAGTAATCTGTGGCTGTCAGGATCCACTTATGCTGTCCACTGGATGCGGGATTAATTTCTCCTATGAAGTCAATTCCCCATTGTTGAAAGGTTCTTTTATATGTATTGGGATCATGGGCAGGGGTGCAAAATTTTTCTTCTCAGTGAATCTTTGACATTTTTCGCAAGCCCTGACCTGAGCATGAACGTCTCCAAAAATTTTAGGCCAGAAGAAACCTGTCTTCAAAATTTTGTGGGTTGTGGCCCTCCAACTATAGTGTCCTCCACAAATGCCTTCGTGGAATTCAACCATAAATTCCTCCACCTTGGGCTCTGTGAGACATAAGAGAAAGATTCCTCAAGGGTATCTCTAGTAAAACCGGCCATTTGCTATAATAAAATTTTGGGATTTTAATCTCAGAGTTCGGTATTTCGTCTTATCACAGCTTGGGGGACACCTGAGAGTTAGAAGATACTCTACAATATCCGTGTACCATGCACTGAGTAGGTATTTCATGTGAGTCTTCTGGCTGGTAGTTTCTACACCATGCTGCTCGCTTGTACCTTCAAGTACATCTTCCACTCCCATGGTTAAGTTTATTCCCAAGGCTTGACAGTTAGATTCAGACAGGATCTTTGCTAGTCCTTGTCCCTTTATAAGCTTGGTGGGGCGAATATCCAACTCGTATTATTGGATCTTTGTTACCCACTTTCCCCTCTTACCCTCACTGTCACCTTGGATCAAGATATCTTTCACTGTAGTAGTGGGTACGAAAGCAGTTATAGCTGACTGCAATACGTACATTCGAAAAGCCTTCAGGGACTTGACTAGGGCATAAGCTTGTATCTCCAAAATATTATATTTCAGCTCAGCATCTCAAAGCACCTGACTAAAAAAGGAAATGGGTTGCTCGTACCCTTCCACATTCTTCTGTAATAGTACCGCTGCCACAGTGTGAGGAGATGCAAACGAGAAAATCATGAAGGGCTTACCGTAGTCAGGACCTGCCAGTACAGGGGCTTCTGCTAAAGCACTCTTGATTATATTAAATGCTTCCCTCAACTCGGCAGTCCATTTCACATCATTGTCTTTCTTTAACATTTTCGTTATGTGCTGAACTATCTCTGCGTAATTCGGTATGAACCTCCTCAAAAACTTTATCCGTCCAAGAAACACTTGAACTTCCTTCTTGTTTCGGGGTAGGGATATGTTTTTTATTACTTCTACCCTTTTTGGATCAATTTTGACCCCATCTTTAGTTACAATATGACCCAACAACTTTCCTTCTTCTAAAGCAAACAAAGATTTTTGTGGGTTCAGAGATAGCCCATACCTACGGCATTTATCAAAGGTTATGCGCAAGTGATCGATGTGCTTAGTATCAGCCTTGGAGAAAACTGTGATATCATCCAGGTACACCACCACAAAATTGTCTTGCTCACCTACAAAAGCGATGTCCATGGCTCTCTGAAATGTGGCGCCTGCGTTTATCAACCCAAATGGCATCCGAGCATACATGAACGTACCCCATGAAGTGGTAAATGTCGTTTTATTTTGGTCTTCTGGAAGGACTGCCACTTGATTGTACCCTGAGAAACCATCCATCATGGACATGTGTGAGGATCCCACCACCTTCTGCAATATGTGATCCATTTTTGGCAGTGGATAATTGTCTTTAAGGGATGCTCTGTTTAAGTTCCGAAAATCAACACACAGCCTTATCTCTCTGTTCTTCTTTCGGACTGGGACCAAGTTGGCTACCCATTCAGAATACCTCAATGGTACAATGATTTTTGCCTTCAAAAGTTTCTTGATCTCCTTTTCTATGGATGGAAGCAGTAAAGGATTAATCTATCTCAAATTTTGTTTGTGCGGCTTAGCATCTCCTCTTAATGGGATCTTGTGTTGTATGATGCTAATGTCAAAAGTTTTCAGGTCTTGATAAGACTAGGCGAACACGTCATTTTAGGACTAGAAAAATTTAAGATATTGCTCTTTGTACTCTTCGGGGACCTTCTTTGACAACTTTCTGGTTTCTGGTTTATTTCAAGTTTCCTGACACTGATTCCTGATCTACCTTACTACTAGCTCTGAATCCCCAAAGACTTTCAGACTTTGGATGTTCATGTTTTTGGTTGTCTGCAATCCCAGTAGTAGCGCTTCATATTCGTCCACATTGTTCGTGGCTTCATACTCCAACTTGAAGGAAAAAGGGACTAACTACCCAGTAGGAGAAATCAACAGGACACCAGCTGCATTCCCTTCTCTAGAATTCACTCCATCGAAATGTAGGGTCCAGATACCCCTTTCTTCCCCACTTGTCGACTGTTCAGCCTTCAATTGGAAAAATGACGGCTCCTGTATGAAATCCTCATCTTCTTCGAGCATCAAACAAGAAAAATCCCCATCTTTACTATATATTGGTGAATTCACTGAGTTATCAGCGTTGGTCACCATCCTTACAAACCTTGTCTCCCGGTACAACATTCTCTCTTGGCCTCTACATACCAGAATGGTTGCATAGGTCAGATCCAACTTTATTGAACCACCAATCTTCGTCCCCTATGATCTGGATAGTAGCATCCCAAACCGAGTTGGGATATCAGCAACCACTATGTACATTACCACACTCTTAGCTGGGATTTGAGCCAGATTTACAACCAGATCTTTTATCATCCCCAAACATTTGACCCTCTTAGAGTCAAAGGAGTATAGGTCTTTGTATGGACGAGTAATCTGCAGTCCCAATTGTTCCATTACTGACAGAGGTAACAGGTTATGGGATGCCCCTAAGTCTAGCATACAGTTATGCAACAACAAGTCATGAATCACTAGGGATACATATAAAGGAGGGGTCGATGAATCGAGCTCCTCCACATGGGGACCAAACACTACCATGGGCCTTTCCTCCTGGAGGTTTAGACTGTTTTGGATTGAGGGTACTCTCTGAGGAAGCATGAACTGAGACACTTGAGCTTGGTAGGCAGGCTGTTTCAAAAGCTTAGCTAGGGGGACTGGGATCTTGACTTTCTCCAGCTCTTTTTGAAGAAAAAAAACAGTAGGGGACTTCTTTATTGGTTTTTCTTTGAGTTCTTTTAGTATGACTGGGGGTTTCTCCTCTGCTGGAATATGTTTGACCTTTTCATGGGAATTAACTATAGGCTTAGAAGAAGAAGGGGTGGAAACATTAGAATGTACATGTTCATTGATAGGTTTCTTACCTTTGCCTTCGACTTTTTGAACAACTGACTCTTTTTGAGGCAACTCTTCTTCTAGCTCTTGTGTTCGAGTCCTTTCCCTGGAGGACCGGAGATCATACTTTTGGTGAAATTGTGCTTGCATGAAGTCCACAAATTGTTTGCAGTAATCATCAATATCAGGATCTTCAGCAACACCTGTTTTGTCAACTTCTTCTTGCAAAGGAAGGTCAACCTCCTTGTCTTCTTGCAAAGAGAGTTCCACCTCCTCACCTTCTGAGTAGGAGAGGTATTGATCATCTTTCTCGTCAGGAACTTCTTCAACAGAGCCATCCATTTTCCCTTCAAGATACAGCGGGGGTTGTATGTGATCTTGTTGTTCCTTCCGGTCTCTCTGCAATATTTGCAGAGGATGTTTTCTGTACTGAGGGTTATAACCTCGATTTGGAGCAGCTTGGGGTGGCCTCGATGATGTATTCTTTGCTTCCGATTCAAGCTTCACCAGCTTGCTTGAGAGGTTCTTGATCATCTTGTTCATTTCCTCAATCTTATAATCTGTTGTCTCCCTTTCTTGATTTGAGGTAGAGGCTTCTTCTTTACCTCTTCATCTAGAATCGTGGTCCGTCCCCCCTTTAGATTTTCTCATAGAAGCAAAGTTAGCTTCCACTTCTAAAGCATCAGTCTGAGCTTCGTCTAGGGTGGCAGACTTTCTTTCTCTTAAGGAGAAACCGAAATCTGATTCGAACGCCGCTACAAACACCACCTTAGCAGCAATTTGGTGAGGCTTCATTTCTGATGGTAGAATTGTATACAGTTTATTAAATATCTTAATGAATTCAGACACATCTTCATTATGTCTTTTCCTTAGGGCATTGAATTCAGTAAGACAATATCCATGATCCTTTTTCTCCCCCCATTGCCTGGTGAAAGCATTTTCCATTTCCTCCCAGGTATTAATAGAGCGGTCTCCCAAGGTCTTGAACCATTTACGAGCCTCGCCATCTAAAGACTAAACAAAGAGCCTCAACACAACATCTAGATGCTCAACATTGAAGTTCTTTGCAAAAGCACAAAAAAATTCCAAGTGTTTTTGTGCGGCAGTGTTATCCTCCCCGTTGAAGCGAGGTAGGACTTTCAGGTAATCTTGAGGCATGTCATTCAAGATCTGTGGTAATGCCAGGGGGGCATATTTGTTCAATAAGAAACCAAGAACATCCATGATAGGTGGTGGAGGTGGAGGAGGATTCTGATGAATAACAGGAGGTGGTGGAAGGGGAGTGTGTATAACTATAGGGATGTACTAAATGACAGCTTGTGGGGTTGCTTGCACAAATGGAATATGTGAAGCGGTAACAAATGTGACTTCTTTCACTTCTTTGGCTTCAGGAGTGGGATGCAGAAAGAAGCTTGAAGTGCCTACAGACTCAGCCTCATCTTTGACTTCAATGTTTTCAATGGAGGGATGACCAAGAGAGTATTAAAGGATTCTGGAAGTGGTCTCAGGACCTTGAACTTGAGCCAACTGTGAGGAAGATTGAGAGTCTTCCAAGGAGAATCTTGGTATATCAGTATGTGCAGTCTGCTTTTCTCTCCAGTTTCTTTTGTGTAATATATTCTCAGGGTCAGATACTGAAGGAGTTCTCGGCTGAGACGTGTCAGACCTTAGGTGGGGCTTATTTTGAGCCAGGACTGCAAAAATGGATTTAAACTTTGAATTATAGTGGATTCGCCAAAGTGAGGGATCTACAACTCTCAACCCTTCCTACTCAGCTATTTTGAAGGGTGATTGTGTTTTTGTCGTATCCCAGGGATTTAAATCTCTAAATTCGTTCCTCGACAACGACGCCAGAAATATGTTGTCACTCCTAGAGATGGCCTTGAGTTGTAAAAAGACCAGTGCCTAGGACATCTTAAATGCAAGGAGTTTCTGATATAACTAATAGCAGTTGAAATAATATGACTTCCTTGCTACTAACAAATGGTAGAAATTTGGTGATAGTGGGACCAAGCCTTCAGAGATAAACGTAACAACTAGGAATACTTCTGAGGATTATGTACGAGACTAAATAAGTAGATACATAAGATAGCTACAAATCATCTTGCTGTAGAGAGGGCCGATTATTAAAATGATAAGCAGACATAAAAGTATGTGTAAGCGGAAACTATGAAGGAATATGAAGTGGGATATACACTGTAAATGGGCTTATATTAAAATAAGAATCCATAAAGTGTTTATCAGAAGAATTATGGAAATGAGTTAGGAAGTGAACAAAGTATCATGCCTGAGCAATATTTTAAACACTGTAAACATAAAGATATGAGTACCAACTACGATAAATTCACATCCAATACACAGCACTCGCATTCCAGAAATTTAGATACATGAAAATGGATGGAAACGAAGTGAACACTTATATATAATCAAAAAAGGAAGAAGTACAAACTGTATAGCATTTCATGTGGAATCCTTTTCAACAACCAAACTCTTTATACCAAGTCCCAATGGGTTCTTTAGCATAAACTATTCAGATCATACCAAAATAGATACACAGAGTGCAATTAGTTGATAGTCTCTCCAAAAATCTAGAACCCTCTATATGTCTTTCCTCTCTGCTTTTATAACATTTTGATGTTCTATATGCGGAAAGATATTTTGGGAAAATACCTTTTCTGCATGTGTGTATGAAGTTTCAAGTCTTAATCAAAAATCAAAATTGATGATGGGGTAGAACGCCTCCCATCACCTTACAAAGTGGGCTTAAATCCATTTCTAATGGAAACAAAAACAATCTTACTAACTGAAAGTAAAAATGCAAGAGTGAAATATGAATTTCACTCGAAATTGAAAGTAAAAAGAAAATAAAGTAAGAGGCCACGTAGGCCCAATCATGAGTTATCATTGTTTTTGGTGAGACGGAGTCGGGGCTACTGCTGGAGAAGGCAGTATTGTAGCTGTAGAAGAGCTGGCTTTCTTTTTGGCAGAAGAAGTTGACAGGGACGTAGACGCAGTGACTGAAGAACTCGTATGATCGCTACACCTCTGCTAGATGTCAGTTGCAAGACCAGGTATTGCAACGAAAGCATCGACTAGAGCATGCACTTCTGTCAGTTTGGCATAGTTTGCTTAGGTAGGAAACCGTTGCTTAACTTGATAGAGGAGAGAGAATTCCTTACCGAGTGCGGCAATTATTATTTTGGCCTTAAGCCGAGCGGTCTTCTTAGACAGTGTATCTGTCTGATTCATCACCTCTGTCAGTTTGCACTCGTATACTTGTAATGGTTGAAGTACAGCATTTGTAGGCTCCCAACATGATGGGAGGCCAACAAGCGTCAATTCAGTCCATTCTATTTCAAATTGTCCCAAGCTCGTCACCATCTGTTCCAAATTTCCTAGTGAAAGGTTGCGCACGGCTTCTTTTTCCATCACCTTCCTGCATTCTGCTACCTCTTTGAACCTGTCTTTGATTCCTTAGTTGGCCAATTATTCTGAGCTCAAATCATTTAGGAAGGTAATACACCTTCTGGCACTTTCAACCTTAGTTGTAGCGTCTGTATGCCCTTCATGTAGAGTCCTTCTGAATTGACGAGGCACGGCCTTATTTTCTTCAATTAAGGTCAGAAAGGCCCAACGCTTCTTTACCTCCATGATGATGTCTATATAGATTAAGCGTCGGGCTTCCAAGAGGGTGATTTTTCCCTTCATCCGGCTCGTCAGGTCCCTGATATTCTTTTCCTGTCGCAACTTTTCTTGTTTTCCCTTTTCTATTTCTTTCTGCAGAGCTGCTACTATTTTGGTATTCTCCTTGAGACGGGCCTCGAGCTCATTAATATTTTGTTGTGTAGTTTGAGCTTGCTTCTCTGCTACCTGAAGGTCGGCCAGTGCTGTAGTTAGCTGTTCTGGAAGTGAGCTAGATACCTCAGGAGGTGGCATGGAGCATACTTGTGTATCCCAGCTTCTTTGCAACTCGTCCATCTTCTGCTGGAGGGCAGTCATCTCGCTAGCAATTTTAGCCCTCTCCTCTTTCTCCTTAGCTAGGGAGTCTGCTAGGTCAGCCTTGTCCTTTTCCATCTGGGCTAATTCAGCAGTTTGCACATGTTGAAAGCCAGGCATATTCAGTTTATGCTTCAGAGCCGTGACCTATTTTTGGAACTCCGAAATGACATGACCTTGAGGATTTGCTTTATCGCTCCCTTTTCCCTTCACAGCTGCTTGAAGACTCTGCAGGTCGTTAGAGAGTGCTCGAGCATTAGTCTTCTCCACCCTAAGGTTCTTGACCACTTGGTTGTACTTGGTTTTCAGCTTCCTTAGGGTGAGAGAGAGCTTCACCACCTCATCCTTTAGCATGTCGCCGAAACACTGAAACAGATTGCACTTATCAATTGGGGGAACTTGTGACATATTCACTGCCACCTCTAGAGCTCTATAGCTGGTGGTCCCAGCCTCTGGATCTAGAACCGCTTCAGTCATGGCCATCAGCAGTTGTTCCTTATCCATATCAAGCTCGACAGTAAACCGAGTATGATATTTGTCTAAAAATCCTACTAATTCTGACCAAAGATTCTCCCTGATAGTTATGTTCTTCCCCTTTATCTCATTCCCCGCCTCGGACCTATTTATAGAGACGGCTTGTGAAACCTTTGAGAAATCAGACGATGACGAACCATCATATTTACCATGAAACCTACTTTTCCCTTGTCCGACTCTCCATACAGTGCCACTTTTTCTAGCGGTGGATCTTCCCTTACACCTTATTCATCATTTGTTTTTTGCCTTTTAGAGGGCGGAGAATCTTCCCCTGTGACTCCGACTTCTTCAACCTGTTTCTTACCTGCTTCCCGTGTTGAAGTAGTGTCTCCTTTTTCCCCTGTCGCAGATGAATCAGTCTCCATCTATGAAAGCAAAGGCCAGGTATCAAGATTAGCTCTCCACTCAATGAAGGGTCTAGTTTCATGGGCATATGCAGTTGATTTAATATTCCTCCTTTTGTTTGAGATTATGCCTTTTGGATCATAAGGCCAAGCTTTCCCTTGACTTAAATCCATACCCTTAAGTAGGGTTTCCACTATGGGTAGGGCATGCCTTGAGTTAACAATAAAGGGGCCGATGGTGGTAGGAAGTTTAAGAATGAGCCCCTTTTTCACAGGGAGGAAGCGGAGCTGGTCAACCTTCAAGGTTTGCCGGAGGTACTCCAAGGAGAAAATCCGCATGGCAAGAAAAACTGGCAGTCTGTAAGGGGAAACCTCTGCACCGTAGACCCTGATCTCAGTGTAGTCATCAAATAGGTACCAATCTCCTATGCTTTATTCCTCACTGAACTGTAGCCAGTTCCTCTGCTCAGGAAAAATCCTGGGCGGAGGGTTGTCGTGAATAATAGTATAGGTTATTGTCATGAATTCGTTCAAGAAGTTTGAATAACCCACCCCATTAGCCAACTGATGCACCGCATAGTTCCAGTCAAAGACAGTTTTTGTTTGAGAATTTATCCTAGAAACTTTTCTAGACCCAAACCCTCGAACTTATCAGCCTGTTGGAAGAGGAAAAGGTAGAACACCATGGAGCAGAAATGAAAATGGCCGGTGGCGGGGAGGTCTTGAAACTGGGTTTGGATGGCGGAGGCCAAGAAACCACCCCTGATTGTGACACTAACCATAAAATGGCTACACATTCCTTCGAGACTCGCTCGACCCCCTCTATACCTAGTAACCCCGCAATGAAGGCAAGTGTTGGCTGAAGGTTTTCTTTGAATGTATTCAGAGGCACCGAGTCCGAAGACGGGAAAGCTGTAAGGCGAGAGTCGGAAATAGCAGCGATGAAATCGCTTTGTTGCCTCCAGGGTAACTTGGAAAACTGACGGGCAAACGAAATTTCAGTGAAACTGACATAATTTGAATTGGGAGGGTAGCAAAGGGCTTTCCTGATGATTTCGGGAAATATACTAAATATCTTGTTCCCTTGAGTTGACAGGAACATATCTCGGCGCTCATCATAAGCTTCTCTGAGCCAACATATTAATTCCACAATTTGGTAGACGGGCGGAGGGATTTGGTGGTATAGTCCTGACAAAACAACTCTGAACCTATCCCTATTCTCTAAATTTTTCCTGAATATGTCAGGCTTGACGTTACTGAGGAGGAAAGGGTATTGTGGGTCTCGAATGTGGGCTTGCATGTCTTTGAATGGCTTAGGTCCAGGAGCAGCCCTGGACTTGCGAACTTGAGGGGTTTCAAGCTTTGACTTCTTAATGTTGATTCTACCCATGACCATTATGAAAAATGAAAAGTAGAAGGAAACTTAGACAGTGAAAAAGGGATAGAATACCTGCGTAGTAAGGAAAATGCTCGAGAGAAAACGACGCAGGGAAGTTGAAAGCGACTTGGCAGACCTGGTACTGGGAGCTCGTGCTTTGGCTTTATGGTATCTTGTAAAAGAAAGTATTTTACCACAGTGAGCATAGAACAGGGTTAAATGGATTTAGATTACCCAAAAAGTGAGGCTAGGAAGACACTTGTAGGGTTGACGTCATAAGGACGTCGACATTGGAATGTGTGGCATCTGGCTATTGGTTATCAGAGTTCGGTTAGGTGTATACCACGCGTCGGGTTAAATACAGATACTGGTCGTGTACCGGGTGTCCTAGGACTTATCTTACCTTTGTGTTCCTTGCAACAACTGTTACCTGAATGGGCCCACTAGAAAGTCCGGCGGGGTATTGGAGCGGCTCTAAGCCTGCGGCCATCACCCCACGGAATACCTGTCTTGGGTCCCACCTTATGCTACGTCACCACCATTCCGGGGGGTGAGCTTCCGCCTTTCCCCTGCCATCCTTGATTCCCCTGGAAACGCTTAGCGTTGTCTTCTCCTCTTGATTGTTCGTAACTCGGGTGGGTCCCGCTCTATCCAGCTGTCTTGCACACATATACTCCTTTTTTTTGGGTAAAGTTTTGCCGCAAGGTTAAAAATATATGTTCTGCCCCCCTTTTAATCCGCATTTTTATTCACACCAACCCACTCACCCCCTTTAAGTATTTCTCCCCTTTATGTTTGGGGTGATCCCCCTTATAAGTTTCTTAGGGCGGTGGTGAATGATATAAAAACATTCCGGATTTAAGAAAATATTGACACGGTGTATATAAACTCTGAGAGACAAAGATTACTCATAACTAGTGAATTTTTAAGCCAAGTAAAATATGTAAATAAGTAAACTAAATAAGACATACTGTGATAAAGAAAGTGACAAGTCTATTAAAAATGCAAGTTAAAATAACTTTAAGGAATAGGAATACGAGTGCTGAGAACAATTACATATAATAATCTTGACACAATTGTAGAAGTGGGGATGCAAAGCCTATTTGAGAATAAAACCATTCAAATAATAGATACATAATTCAGTACATTAAGCAAATAATTGTTCATGGGTACGTGCCCGGATAATGTGGTGTTCTTAAAAATTCAAGTCTATAGTTGGGGTCGTCCAAATCCTCTGTCTCCCTTATCCATTCTAAATTATATAACTATAAATATGACAACAGTAAACTATTCTAACCTTGTTAGGGTTTTCAAAATGTAGGGTTCTCTACATAGACCGAAAACAGCAAATTATACCACACTTGAAACCAAATCGGAAAAGTGTCATTCATTTTCATGACATTCAATATGAGGACTTAATCTGAAGATATTACCTATAGCATAGTGCCAAAATGAATTAAAATTCCAACCTATGTAAATATTATGAAAGTTGTTAGAACAGAAAACCCCACAATGAGTAGAAGCTTAAGGAAAGAAAATAATGAAATGGCAATGTCAAAAACCCTAGTCAACCAGGTGAAAAGGGATACATGCGTAAGAGTTTTGAGTAGTGGTGTAAACTGTTGAAGATGAAAACGAGAAGTGTACACTCGTGCAACTGTAATGACTGTAATTGAGGGTTAAAATCTAAAGAGGAGTGAACATAAAATGAAGACATAAAAATACTGAAGAAAACCCTCGGCTACATGGCCTCAAAGAACTTACCAGAAAACTTTGAAAATTATGTGTTCCTTCAAGGACCTTGATTCGTGGAATACCATAGTAGAGATTGGAATGGGGTGTCTTTATGGGAATGAAACCCTCACTAGTATTACTGGGCAAGAAACTAGACTAATGGGCATGTGAATGATACCGGACAACGAGAGAGGGGTGGTTTTGTTTCTCTCTAACGTCTCCGGACAATCAAAACCTTCCATTGATCGTAGATCCGTTGAATCATCGATCGATTACAAATCCCGAAGTAGAAATTGCTAAGTGGATGGACTCGATACAACCCCTGGAGGGTTTGAGGATAGCTCATCGACAAATATAAGGTGAATGATACACTCACCATAACCCTAAACCATCACTGGAGATTTTATGAAGTACGTACATTATCACTTGATATTTAAAACAAAAGTTTGACCTGGGGTAATACGGTACGCCTAAGGTACAAGGTTTTGAATGTAAAACTCATGATATCCATGTATGTTGACTTATGTTTTGCAACAGAAAAATCTAAATTTTTGTTTATGGTATGTAGCATTGAACATTAGATTTTTTTTTTTTACTAGTCTCTATATTGATTGTTGAAGTTTTCCTTAAAGATAGGTAACAAGAATGAATGTTATTTTCTCACCTAAATTTAATTATAGATAGTAAGAAATATTAATGTAATGACTACAACCTTTGAACTAAAAGATATAATATTTTTTATTAAAAAATAACTTATGTAAATTTTAAATAAAAAATTATATTTTTTTATTTAATATTAAACATATTATATTTTCCTTTAAAATTTTAATATAATATAGAATAAATCATAAACTTAAAAAAATAATTATATGATCTATTCCTAACTTATTTAACACGACAATTTTTATTATACTCAGATCATATAAAATATTTCTTATAATTAGATTTTATAATATAAATGAGTTTGAATTTGTTTTGCTATTAGATTACAAAATAATAATATTTATTATATATTACAAGTAGTTTAATTATTAAATATTTTAGACATTTTTGCAATTTTTATTATAATGAGATAATATAATGTGAGTATTTATTATAATTTAAATTATATAATGTTAATATCTATTATAGGTAGTTTGTTTATATATATTTTTAATAAATTTATTTGTTTTTGAAACAGGGATAAGAATAAAAAATTTATCATTTAAAGAGTTTGAATTTGATGATAAATTTTAAATTTATTTAATTTTTTTACTCTCAATAAGATTATAAGTTATTAATATTATAATATTTATTATATATTACAAGTAAGTTAACTATTAAATATTTTAAATATTTTTGGTTTTTTTTTGTTTTTTTTTAAATATCATAAAAATGGTAAAATCATATTAATAACTGTGGTTGATATACATTGATAGATGTATGTCAATTACATGCACAATTATATTAGCAAATGTTGTTGGAAAACGCTGATAATAATAATAATAATAATAATAATAATAATAATAATAATAATAATAATAATAATAATAATAATAAAAAAAATATTATTATTATAATTAATAATAATAATAATTAATTTATGCTAATTTTTATTAATTAAAATCATTAATTAATTATTAAAATATTTTTAAATTAATTATTATTATTATTAATTAATCACTATTATTATTAATTAATATTACTAATATTTTTAATAAATATTATTACTTTTATTTTTAATTAAAATTCATTGCATTATTAAATAATATTAATTATTAATAATTAGTAAATAAATTTAATATCATTATTAATTTTTTAATATTAATATTAATTAATATTAATATAAATAAATAATATTAAAAAAATAATATCATTATAAATAAATTAATATTAATCAACAATATTAATTAAATTAATGATAATAGCTTAATTAGTTAATCCGAGAAATGTGAAATTGTTGTAACTCGAAAGACCCAGATTCAAATCACCCCTGTTGTGACCCGAGCTATGGGGAGGAGGACATATTGTAGCCCCCTAGATGTTTGTTAATAGTTATGTGTGAGGCAGGCTGCTCGGTTCATCTCAGTTATATATATATATATATATGATGATGATGATGATGATGATGATGAATGTCCACTAAGACCAATGCGACATATCGTATCTCAAGAAAGGAAAAATAATATAAGTTTGATTCTTCAAAATCTTGTTTCTATGATCAAAGAGAAGGGAAAGAAGCACTTGAAGATCGCTATAGGTGGGTTGGCTTAATAGGTCAAGAATATTAGGAGTGTGGCAGATGTTAGGGAATTGAGAGTGGATGCGAGTAAGAGTCGGGCAATCTAAAAGGAAGTGCTTTTCATCTTCCACATGCTTAGTATCACAAATCTAATAGATATTATCATTCCAGGGAGTCTTGGGAATAGAACACCAACCAGTCTCAATCTGAAGCTCATGAAAATTATTTCTTTTCCTAGCGATGTTAATATTTTTCTTAGTGATGGTCAACACAGAGAAATAATTCTGATTATTAAGGGTGGGATTTATCACCTCCTTATAGTTTCTTAGCTTCCTTTTACCCTCCAGCTCATGATATTCCCACAACTTGGCCTTAAACTTGGAGGTAATATTATTTTTGACATTATCTTTGCTTCTCATAATGAGCTCCTCTTTAATTCCCCAATGGTTGAGAAAAGACTGGGCATCCTTATGCCACCCAAACTTGAGGAGAATGTGGTAGTTTTGACTAAAGTTAGAAGAAATTTTTGGGAGCCTTTTGGATTCCATGTTGTAAAGCTTCTTCTTATACATCAAATATCTAAACATAGTCGTACTTTCAATGGGGGATAAACCAACTTTGATCAAGAGGATAGGATAGGGAGTATTTCCTTTGATCTTGAGGTCGTAGGATATGAAATTCTTTTGAATCATATCAATCTTCCTCCATGAATCTCTGGCTATACTGCAACGCCAAACTTCACATCCATATAAGACAACAGGGATGATGAGAGTCTCAAAGAGGAACAGTTTTTTACTCCAAATGTAAATATCGTCCGACTTAAAATTGTTTTCAAGCTCCTAATAATATTTCTAGCCACCAATAATAATTTTCTTGATGCTATAATTGCAGTTGAGTTGATGAGGAAAGTCAATTCCCATATATTTATAAGAAGAAACCTTCTCTAAGCACTGGTTATTATACACGAAACTACCATGGGTGATATTTTGGATTTAATGATCATGACTTTAGTCTTATCGGTATTGATTGTCATACCCATCTTGGAGCATTAGACCTGAAGAGTCTGAAGTTTTTTGTCAAGCTCATCGTGGATTTTTGCAAGAAGAACGATATCACCGGCATATAGGAGAAGATCAATGAGAACACCATCTAGCTCAGTTCCCTTGCATTCCATAGTTTCCAGACCCTCCTCAAGCTTATCGATGTATATGCCAAAAAGGGTAGGGGATAGGGGACACCCTTGCTTAATTCCGATATTGCATTTAATGTCTTTAGACCACCCATTGTTGGTCTTAAGCTTGGCAGTGATGGTCTCATATAGATGGATCACAAAAGTCCTTAGCTCGGGAGGGAACATGATCTCTTTAAGTGTCTCCCAAATTTTATCACGAGGAACAATGTCGAAATATTTTATAAAGTCCACAAAACAACAAAAGAGATCGACTTTACTATTGCGACATTCCTCTGAAATGATTCTGAGAGTGAAACAATGGTCAATAGTCGAGTATGTCTCCTAAACTAGCTTGTCCTTTAGCTCTCTTTCCTTGGCTTTCAATCCAAAGGTTAAGTTTTTTTTTTTCCAAAATGATCCCATAAAGCTTGATCAGGGTGTGGCTAATCATAATGATCCTATAGTTATATGGAACAATTTTGTCCCCATTCTTAAAGATAGGCACAATAAGTCTTTCCATCCAAAGATGAGGGAAGCCATGCGTTATAGCCAAATTGAGAAGCTTGTGGAGATGAGGAATGATGATATATCTTCCCAATTTAAGGATCTCAGCTTGGTATCCTTCAATATCTTTAGCTTTCCCATTAGTGAGCTTATTAATACCAGACTCAACGTCATCCAAAGATAATACATCCTCCTTAATTGGAGTGATTAAGGTGGTGTCCATAGTGTCTGGAGATTCATACAACTTCTTAAGATAGTTGTCCTGGTTCTCTAAGGGGATAGAATGATTATCTTTGGCTTTACAAATAAGCACATTACACCAAAATTTTCTGGGCGCAACTTTAGAAAGGTGAATAAGATAATCTCGTGTTTTATTAATATATGACCTTTTATTTCTCTTGATGAGATTTTTGTATATATTGATATTCCAGAGCTTAATGATTTCATTAGGAGCGTCTTTGATTGCTTTCTTAGCAATTTTACAATCTTTTTCATACCATGGATTGGATGTTCTATAAGTTTGCTTAAACAAAGCCTCATTAGAGAACTTGCTAATGGTATTGGAAATGATAGTAGTGAAATTGTAATATATTTGATCAATGTTATTATTATAAGTCATGGAGCCTAAATCCCTCTCTAAATCCCTTAAAAAGAGGTCGAATTTACTTCTATCAAAGCGAATGTGTCTTTTTCTTTCATCAGTCTCCTACATGTGGGTGGTATGCATAGAAATATTGAGGGATAGAGACAAAGATTTGTGGTTAGATTCGGGCTTGAATCCATAAAGTAGATAAAATTTTGTAATACGACTGTGGACGGGGGTGTCAAAAATCACATAATCCACAACACTACTACACATCCCATGGAAACAAGTCATGTGACCAGAGAGAGGCCAATTTCTAATACCATTACAAATGGTTAGGTCCTAGGAACTGAAAATTTTGAGGAGATCAGTGTCGAATAGGTTCTCGATAATGTCCTCATATTGTCTCTTGAATTGATTATCTAAGTTACTATCTTCATCATGCGAGAAGGGGTCGGAGTTAGAGTTTTTACTTAACATAATGGCTTGGTTAGTAGTAGTTCTAGCAATAAAGTCTCCCAGAAGAAGGATGTTACCTTCATTCCTCAGGTTGAATATGTCTTTTTCTAAAGTATTGAAAGGACAATTCTTATCCAAGTTGTTCTTCTTATAGGATGAATAGTTGATATGATCAAAATAGAAGATTGCAAGAAATATCCAGAATCAGAGATTTTGATTCAAATGTATTGATTGAAGGGTTCGATTTTATGAAGTCGGGTGTCAGAGGAAACAATGTTCCTTATATAGCAGGCTATACCACCAAAACCCCTCTGAGAGGATTTCTTATTCCAAGTAGATCAAAGAGAGAAATCGTCAAGGTGAGGGACCCTAGATTCATCATGCTCTCAAGTTTAAACTAAGAGAATAAGTTCAATATCACTCAGGATCCAAATTAACATGGGATCTTTATGCCATGGAAAGCTATGACCATTCCAGAAGAGGATCCAGAGTGATGCTAATCCCTATTTATCGCTCATGCTTGAGGCTTTATCCCTAATAATAGATTTCTTATTCCTAATGATTAACCATGCCCCTTCCTTTCTTGCCTCCTTAACCTTTTAGATTTATTTTGTTATGAAAACAGCTCCAAAATTAGAAGAAAATAGAGATCAACGCCTTATAAATCAACAGCTTCGAGGGGGAAACCTCCAATACATTACATAAATGAACAAGTCTTGGATTATACAAATGAACAAAACCTCCTTCTATATATATGAGTTCATGGGCCCACAATATAATCCTAGCCTACCTAACAATAGCAATGTAAGGACACAATAATAACAATATTGGGGTTACAGGGGTACAACAATAACAATAAGGGGGCTACACTAATAACAATAAGGGACTAAACTATTAATATAGGGACCTAACATGTCCCTCTCCTTCAAAAAAGTGTTGTCCTCAATGCTTGAGTAGCTCTGGGTGCTTCTGTATAAAATTCTCATCCTCCCATGTAGAATATTCAGTGGGTAAGTTCTTCCACTTGATGAGATACTCTGAAATTGATCGATTTGGTAGCTGTCGAGTTCTTATTTCCGTGACCACTTCAAGTTCCAATATGATTTTTCCTTCCTCACAAATTTCTGGCAATATTGTTTGAACTGGAAGATTTTCACCTATAACCTTCTTTAAGCATGAAACATGGAAAATTGGATGCACTCACGAAGAAGGAGGAAGCTCCAATTTGTATGCCATAGTACCAATATTTTGCAACACCTTGTAAGGACCATAGCACTTTGGCGATAATTTATTATCCTTATTATCTTGCTTGACGGATATTTGTTTGTATGGTTGTAGCTGTAAAAATCCCCAGTCCCCTACATCAAAACTTCTCTCGCTGCGATGTTGATCTGCCTGTTGTTTCATTCGATTTTGTGCCAAATTTAGGTTATCCTTTAAGAGTTGGAGAACTTCTTGTTGATGCTCGATGTGATCTTCCACTGCTTGAACCTTATATTTTTCTCTTAAATCTAATGTGATGGATGGTGGATGATATCCATAAAGTGCCATAAATGGGGTCATTTTTGCTGCAGTATGGAAGGAAGTGTTATACCACAATTCAGCGAGAGGTAACCACTTGACCCATTGTGTTTTTTTATCAAATACAAAAAAACGAAGATATCCTTCCAAACATTTATTCACTATCTTATTTTGACCATCGGATTGAGGATGATAAGATGAGATATGAGCTAATTGACTACCCAAACAAGAAAATAACTTCGTCCAAAAATTTCCAGTAAAAATTGGATCTCTGTCGCTCACAATAACCTTTGGGTTTCCATGTAGCTTTTGAATTGTGTCCATAAAAGTAGTAGCAACTGTACTTGCTTTAAATGGATGAGATAATGCACAAAAGTGTGCATACTTGGTAAGTCTATCAACTACCACCATGCTGACACTCTTTCCTTCAAACTTAGGTAAACCTGTGATAAAATCCATTGAAATCTCCTCCCAACGTTGACTTGGAATGGATAAAGGTTGTAGAAGACTCAAGGTCTTAATTGTCTCAACTTTATTTTGTTGGCAAACCAAACATTCTGCCACAAACTTTTGAATATCAAATTTAACGCCATCCCAAAAAAATTCTTTCTTCACCCTGTGGTAAGTTTTTAAAAATCTTGAGTGTCCTCCTAAAGGAGAAGTGTGCAATTCCAAAAGAATCTTTTGTTTTAGTTGGGAATTATTACAAAGATATCAGCAATCTTTGTACCATAAGGAGTCATTTTTTGAACTAAATGTATCCGATGTACTAGGATCTTGCTGCAAATTTTGAATGAGTGTCCAAACTTCTTCGTCCTTCTTCCATTCATCCCTTGGTTCGGTTATCCAATCTGGTTGGATAATAGAAATGGCACAAAGAAATGCTTCCGCCTCTTCATTCTTTCTTGAGAGTGCATTTGTAAAAACATTTACCTTCCCTTTTTTGTAGATTATTTCAAAGTCATAACCCAACATCTTTGTGACCCATTTTTGCTGCTCTTCTGAAGATAGTATTTGTTCCAAAAAGTGTTTAAGACTATCATTATCAATTTTTACCTTGAAGTGTCTTCCCATTAGGTAAGGTCGCCATTTATTTAGTGCATGTAGTATTGCTAACATTTCCTTCTTGCATTAAAACAGTGCTAATTCCATTTCCTGAGGCATCACATTCCACAATAAAGGTTTTTGTGAAGTCTGGCATAGCTAAGACCGGTGCTAGGCACATTTCCTTTTAAAGATGTTCAAAGGCCTTAGTTGCTTTAGGAGTCCATGAAAATGCATCTTTCTTCAATAACATTGTTAGAGGTGCTGCTATTCTCCCATAATTCTTAACAAACTTGCTATAATACCCTGTTAACTCGAGAAATCCTCGCAATTGCTTTATGGTTGTGGGGAATTTCCATTCGTTAATGGCTTTAATTTTGTTAGGGTCTACCTTAATACCCTCGTGAGATACAATATGACCTAGATATTCCACCTCTTGTACTCCAAAGAAACATTTGGATGCTTTTGCATATAATTGTTTCTCCTGCAATAGTTTGAGCACCCTATCAACATGTTGAACATGATCCTTCCAAGATCTGTTGTAGATTAGTATATCATCAAAAAATACTAGCACAAATTTTCTAAGAGAGGGTTTGAAAATGGAATTCATCAACCCTTGAAATGTAGAAGGTGCATTGTTAAGGCCAAAAGGCATGACCAAAAATTCATAATGACCCTCATGAGTTCGAAATGTTGTTTTCAAAATATCTTCAGTCTTCATTCTAATTTGATGATATCCTCAACAAAGATCCAACTTGTCAAATAAAATTGCTCCATGTAATTCATCCAATAATTCATCAATCATAGAATGGGAAATTTATCTTTAATGGTGAGCTTATTGAGCTTCCTATAATCCTATTGGCGCCATGATCCATCCTTCTTGTGCACCAATACTACTGGAGTAGAGAAAGAACTTTGACTAGGTTGAATTATACCAGCCTCTAACATTTCTACAATCATACATTCAATTTCGCTCTTTTGGACATAAGGATATCTATAAGGCCTGATGTTTGGAGGAGCACTTCCTGAAATCAAATGAATAGCATGATCATGATCACGAATAGGTAGGAGTCCTCTGGGAGTTTCAAACACCTGGGAATGATTGTGCAAGACTTTTTGGAGATTTGCAGAAATAGATGATTTTGATGTTGGAACTTCTAGTGAGCATAATTGTGCAATTACGCCTCGCTGTTCTTTCTTCAAAAGCTTTGTCATGACATTAGAGCTTATTATCTTTCTCGGCTTCCCTACGATATCCTGTAATTCGACTTCCTTTCCTTCTGAAAAAAATTTCAAGAAAAGTTCTTGAAAATTAAAAACTACCGTCCCCAAATATTGTAACCACTATACTCCTAGTATAACATCATCACCTCCCATAGGAATGGAAAGCATTGTACTATTCAATACATATTCCCCCATGGTTCGCTTGATATTATGGCATTTTTCCAAAGCAATTTATAGTTCCTCCATTTGCAACCATCACTTGACATTAAGTGGCTACTTGTCACAATTTAATTCACTTGGCTTCCCCCTTACAATGAATAAAATTATGGGAACTACCTGAATCAATCAACACTATTACCTTTTGCTTCTTGATATGTCCTTCTATCTTGAGAGTTTGAGGAGTGGTAATTCCTGCCAATGCATTACACGATATGGTCAGACTCATTTCTTCCTCTTCTAGGGTTGGTTGGTGGTGTATATCCTCTTCTTTTGAAGATTCTTGTTCATTTTCTTCTTCATCTTCACAATCTATGTAAAATAATTTCGTCTCACCACACTTATGACCTTTAGTGTATTTGCTATCACAACTATAGCAAAGCCCTTTTCTCTTTTTTCTTCCAATTGTTGTGGTGTCAGCCTTGTAGGTTGTGGAAGTCTAGTAGCAACAACACTTCCATATTTATAGATGTGAGTGGTAGGCTTCCTTGTCGCCATAATTTTACATTCAATTTTTCTTGCCAACCTGAATGCCTTTTCAATGAATCGGGTTCCCGAGATGCGAACCTCATGTTTGATATTATCCTTTTAAGTCCCTGAAGACATCGATCACTTGTGTTCCTCTAGAATATCAGTTACCCTTATATTCAATTTTTGGAAGTCCTCAATGTGCTTCACCATTGAACCCTTTTGTTTGAGATTTATCAATTGGCTAAAGAAGGTGTTGGTCTTTGTATCCTCATAATGTACTATCATTTTGTCCGTAAAATTTGACCAAGTGAGAATTTTTTTACGGGAGCAAAGCCATCGATACCATACAAATGTATTTTGTTCTAAAAATAAAGTTGCAATGTGTACCTTTTCTGTGTTTTGCACATTATTGAGATCAAAATATTTCTCCATCTATAGTATCCATGTTACGGATCCTTGCCATCAAAATTCATCATATCGATCTTTGGAATATGGTGGGTCGTAAATCCAACATTAGAGTTTATTAAATAATGATTAACATTTATTTTGTTCTCATCATGAGCTTCCTCTACTATCTTTTCACCATTAGGAAACATTTCTTGTATCAACTTTGCCAAATCATTCTTCATGTTTTCCATGTTTTCTTTCATTTTTTTTCTTGATCTTCAGCTTCATGTCATCCATATTAGCTTCCATGCCCACTTCCATGCCATCCCATATTGGCTTCCATGCCATCCATCTTAGCTTCCACACCTTTCTTCAAACCATCCATCTTAGTTTCCACGTCTTTCTTCAAAACTTCCATTTCATTTTTTGTTTCTCTTTGCGGTAGTGAAATTTGGTGCACTTGCTCTTATAATTTTGATATCTCATGTTGTGTTTCTTCATCTTCATGAGTCATAGTAGAGTCTTATGAAGGCTTAATGGGTTTTGAATTCTTTTTAGGGGGCATTTTAGAACCCAATACTGATATATATTCTTCAATATGCCCTTGGAATAAATTCAAACTATTTTTTTTTTAAACGAGACTTACGTAATTCGAAAAAAATACACACCTTTTTCTTGCTTTTGAGGAGCTCGATATTGAAACTAAATTATCTCTGTGATTTTGGATCTTCAATATCTAAAATTCAGCCTTGAATTATCCCTCTAAATCTTCTTTAGAATGCCACAGGTCTGACTTGATTTGGATTCTTCAAGACAAAGTTATGCCCAATCTCCCACGATGACCTAATTATGGACTAGTTCAGTAGAGCAAACTTGTACGACTTGACATGTATCATTGTTTCCTCCTTCAACTCTAAAATTGATACACCGAACACTACAGTCCGTGTACTTGCGACCACTTTTTACAGAATCTCAATCTGATGCTCAGGGAGAGAGTTATGACTTTTTTCCCATGGTCACCTCTTTGAGATAAAATTTGGGAGCCTGAAACAATCCTAACTTCCATAGATCATATCTCCAAAAATAATGTGAACCAAGATCTAAAAGTTTTATAGAAGCTTCCTTTGGATTTCGGCTTCGTACTATAAATATTTCAGCTTTTGAAACTTTTTATACTAAAAGTTATAGCGAAAATTCCACGATGAGCTCTTTGAATTGAAATTCGGGAGCCTGAAAAAACTCTAACTTCCCCAGATAATATCTCTAAAAATATTGCGAACCAAGATTTGAAAGCTTTATAGGAGGTTCCTCAGGATTTCGGCTTCTCGCTGTACAAATTTCAGATTCTGAACCTTCGTAGAAAAACATTATTGTGAAAATGCCACGATGACCTGTTTGGAGCAGCAAAACCCTAGAATCCAAAGCTCTGATACCAAATGTTATGAAACCAGCTCCAAAAATAGAAGAAAAGAGAGATCAATGCATTAGAAATCAACCACTTCGAGGGGGAAACCTCCAATAAATTACATAAATGAACAATTATTAGATTATACAAATGACCAAAACCTCCTTCTATATATAGGAGTCCATGGGCCCACAATATAATCCTAACCGACCTGACAATAACAATGTAAGGGCACAATAATAACAATATTTGGAATACAAGGGTACAACAATAACAATAAGGGGGCTACTATAATAACCATAAGGGACTAAACTAGTAATATAGGGACCTAATATATTTCCTAAGTTCAACTTGGTCTTCTGGAATGAGATCTTCGTTTATAAAGATTCTTGTTCCATTTAGGCTTAGGGATTCCATGAGTATATCTAATTTATGTTCATTACAACTGACCTTGACACGGATTACTCTACGTTTATGCTCAAGTATCTATCTGACACTTATTTATTCCGTGAGATAAGTTTTTTCAATTTGAGATTTTGATTTTAGTTATTCTTTCACTATTTCTAATGTGTTTTCATTGTTTTTTTCTTCTATACATGCAATTATAAGATTTAAGGCTCTTTTGTGGCGCTCATGGTCGAGTACAATTAGTTTATTAATTTCCTCTTGGATGGGTTTAATATCTAATTTATTTTATGTGTTATGTAGGGTTGAGTTATTATGTAGTTGTTATTTTAGACTTTTAATCTCGTTTTTCAAGGTGTCTTTTTCACCAACATTGCTTGTTTACTATGTTCTATTTCTGAAATTTTACTTTTCATTTCTTGGAGTTCAATTTTGAGTGTGATTATTTTATTTTCTAATGATTTGTGGTTGTTGTCAAGCATGGTAGTTAGTTCTAGTTTAAAATGGTTTTCTCTTTCTTCTCTTCATCTTTCTAAAGATTCAATGTACTCATAAAGACTCTCTAAGGTAATTTTACTTGGCCTACCTATGTTAGAGGGGGCTTAGAAATATGAGGGGAAGTATTCATTGTGTAATAAAACAAAACTTAATTTAACTTAACAAGAGGAGGGTAAGTGGGTAATTAATCATAATAATAAATTTATATGAATAATATTAAATTAATTCATTTTTATTATCTATATTAATTAATTAACCAACTATATTAAAAAATAATGAATTAATTAATATTAATTGATATTCATATTAATTACTTAATATGAATACTAATATTAAACATGATTGACCATGGTTGACAATGGTTGATTTTCATATTGACCATGATTGACCATGGTTGACCATGATTACCAAGGGATTTATATTAAACCCTAGGATTAATATTATAAACCCTGTGAGTAATATTATACCCTAGAAATATGAACCATTATATTTATTTATTTTGTAAGTTAGGCTAATCTATATTAAATCATAAAATAAACTTTACATAGGCATAGGGCTAAGATGGAAATATGTGCTTAGCCAATCCCAGCCTTAAAAGATTTCAAAATATAGAAGGTTTGGGGCTGCCTCCGAGGAGGAAACCAACCCCTTAATAGCGGCAAACAGTCATGTTTTACAAAAAATTTCGTAACAAAAATAAAAATATAGTAGCTATAATAGGGCCTGAAGAGACAAAAAACGGAGAAGAACCGAGAAATCGTGCAATCATGCTGTTCCTTCATCATCCTCTGGTGTGGGGTCCTCCTCCTCAATTATGAACCATTATATTAATAAACCGAAAGGATTGATATTTTAAACCGAAGGGATTGACCATGGTTGACAATGATTTATTTTCATATTAACACAATCTTTGTCACAATGCAACATTGGATCACGGTTGAACATGGTTAATTTTCATATTGAGACAATAAATTTCTCAAAATGTGATGTTAGACCATGATTGACCATGGTTTATTTTCATATCGAGGAAAACTTTGTCACAATGTGACATTGGACCATGGTTTATCATGGATACCAATGGTTATCACAATGTGACATTGGAACAAGAGATACTTTTTGTCACAATCTGATCATGGTTATTGACGAGGGTTGACCGAGGTTTATTTTCACATTGAGAAAATCTTTGTCACCATGATTGACCATGAATGACTATGGTTGATTATCATATTTAGACAATAATTGTCACAAAACCAAGGGATAAATAGTATAAACCGAAAGGGGCATAAACCCTAAGATAAATATAATTTTTTTGTAAGCCTGGCAGGACTACATCATCATCATGTCCAATATATCACGTCAACCAGGGCAAGGAATTGAACCGGTGACTTCACATCAAGGAGTGTCTTAACAAATCACCTGATCACCGTCTATCCAAGACCCCTTGGACAACCCTAAGATTAATAAAATAAACGTTAAACCTTAACATCAATAATTTAAACCTTAGGATAAGTATTGTAAACCCAAGGGATTAATAAACCCAAGTGTTTAATATTAAAAACCCAAGGGATGATAAACCAAAATAAATAACATTAAATCCTAAGATCAATATTAAACCATAGGAATATCAACCCTATTAAACCCTAGGATTGATATTAAACCCTAGGAATATAAACCCTAATATTTATATTATAAACACTTGGCTCAATAATTAAACCCTAGGAATATAAATCGTACGATTGATATTATAAACCCTAGGGTCAATATTACAAACCAAACATATTAGTAAAACCATTGGATTAATATTAAAAACCCAAGGTATTCTAAAACCACGAGAATAACGTTAAACCCTAGAATTAATGTTAAACCCTAGAATATAAAACCTAGGATCAAATCCTAAGTGAATAATAAACCCAAGGGATTAATACTAAAACCAAAAGTGATTATGAACGCAAGGAAATAATATTAAATCCAAGGGATTAATTTTATAAACCCAAGGTATATAAACCGTAAGATAAATATTATAAACCCTAAAATAAACATGTTTGACCATGGCTAATTTTCATATTGAGACAATCCTTGTCACAATGCGACATTAGACCATGATTAACCACGCAAGACCACAATTAATTTTAATATTGAGATAATCTTTGTCATAATGTGACATTGAACCACTGTTGACCATGATTGACCATGGATGACCATGATTGATATTATAAACCCAAGGGTTTAATACTAAAACCCGAAGGGAATAATATTAAACCCAAGGCATATAAACCCTAAGATAAATATTTTAAACCCTAAAATAAACATGGTTGACCATGGTTCGTTTTCAGATTGAGACAATATTTATCACAATGTGATTTTGGACCATTTTTTATTATGCTTGACCATGACTGATTTTCATATCAAGAGAATCTTTGTGTCAATCAAACGTTCGACCATGGTTGATTTTCATATTGAGAAAATAATAGTCACAAACACAAGGGATAAATATTATAAATCCATGCAACATAAACTCTAAGATAAATATTATAGATCCTAAAATAAAATTTAAACCCTAACATCAATATCTTAAACATTACGATAAGTATTATAAACCCAAACGAATAACAATAAACCCTAGGATTAATATTAAACCATAGGAATATACAACCTAATATTTATATTATAAATCCTTGGATCAATATTAAACCTTATGAATATAAACTGTATGATTAATATTAGAAACCCTATGATCAATATTACAACTCCAATGGATTATTAAGCCCATTGGATTAATATTGAAATCCAAAGGGATTGTAAACCAAAGGGAATAACATTAAACCCTAGAATTAATATTAAAATCCTAGGAATATAAACATGATATTAAACCCTAAAGGAATAATAAACCCAAATGATTAATACTAAAATCCCAAGTGATTATTAACCCAAGGAAATAATATTAAACACAAGGTATTAATATTATAAACCTAAGGTATATAAACCATAAGTAAATATTATAAACCCTAAAATAAACATGGTTGATTTTCATATTGAGACAATCCTTGTAACAATGTGATGTTGGACCATGGTTGACCATGATTGAACATCGATGATCATGGTTAGACATGAATGACCATGGTTTACCATGATTGATGTTATAAAACCAAGGGAATAATAAACCCAAGGGATTAATACTAAAAACCCAAGGGAATAATATTAAACCCAAGGAAATAATATTAAACCTAAAGGATTATATAAACCCAAGATATATAAACCGTACTATAAATATTATAAACCCTAAAATAAACATGGTTCACAGTGGTTGAATTTCATATTGAGATAATCTTTGTCACAATACGATGTTCAACCATGACCGACCATGGTTGACCACGATTAATTTTCATATCAAGACAATCATTGTCAACATCAGATGTTAGATCATGGTTGACCATAGTTTATTTTCATATTGAGACAAAATATGTCAAAATGGGATGTTGGACCATGGTTGACCATGGTTGTCACAATGTGACGTTGGACCATGATTAACTGTGATTGGCCATGGGTGACCATGAATGCTTTTCATATTGAGAGAATATTTCTCGCAATGAGATGTTGGACCATGGTTGACCATATTTGATTTTTAAATTGAGACAATATTTTTCAAAGTGTGGCATTGGACCATGGTTGGCCATAATTGACCATGGTCAACCATGTTTGACCATTTTTTACCATGATTGACCCTAGTTGACGATGGTTGAAAATGTTTGAGCATGGTTTATTTTCTTATTGAGACAGTATTTGTCACAATGTGACATTAGACCATGGTTGACCATGGTTAAATATGACTATAAACCAAAGGGATCTATATTAAACCCTACATTTATTATTATAAACCATATGAATAATATTATACCCTAGAAATATGAACCCTTACATTAATAAACTCAAGGGATTCATATTATAAACCCAAGGGATTAATACTAAAATGGCAAGGGATTATAAACCCAAGGGAATAACATTAAAACCAAGAGATTAATATTATAAACCCAAGGTATATAAACCCTAAGATAAGTATTATAAACCCTAAAATAAACATGGTTAACCATGAGCCCCAGGGATAACTCAGTTGGTTGAGTTCTTGTTGTTAAGTACCTTGCTTATCCAAAGGTCATGGGGTCAAATATCCTCAATGCCCCTGGGGTTAGGCCTTTGCTAGTTTGGTTGGTGAGTATCCCTTGGGATTGAACTATATGAATTTTCTCGTGGATGTAGCAGCCACTTAGTGTCCGTGAACCACATTTAAAAAAAACATGGTTGACCATAGTTGATTTTTTTATTGAGACAATCCTTGTCACAATGCGACGTTGAACCATGGTTGACCATGATTGATTTTCATATCAAAACAATCTTTGTCACAATGCGACGTTGGACCATTGTTGACCATGGTTGATTTTCATATTGAGACAATCTTTGTCACAATGCGACGTTGGACTATGGTTGGCCATGATTGATTTTATAGAACATTGTTGTCCATGGTTGACAATGATTGATATTATAAACCCAAGAGAATAATAAACCTAATGGATTAATACTAAAAATCTAAAGGATTATAAAACAAAGGGTATAATATTGAACCTAAGTGAATAATTTAAACTGAAGGTATATAAAACCTAAGAAAATTATTATAAACCCTAAAATAAACATGGTTGACTAGGGTTGACCATGGTTTATTTTCATATTGAGACAATCTTTGCCACAACGTGATGGTTGACCATGATATAATTTCATATCAAGGTAATAGTTGTCTCAATGAGATGTTGGACTAACCATGGATGATTTTCATATTGAGGAAACCATTGTCACAATGTGATGTTGTACCATGGTTGGCCATGATTGACTGTGCTTGAGCATGATTGATTTTGATATTGAGGCAATTTTTCTCACAATGCAACGTTGGACCATGGTTGACCACGAGTGATTTTCGTATTGAGACAATCTTTGTCACAATGTGGCATTCGACGATCATTGACCATAATTGACCATGTTTGACCAATCTTGAAAATGATTGAGCATGGTTGATGGTAGTTGAAAATGGTTGAGCATGGTTGGTTTTCATATTGAGACAATATTTGCCATAATGTGACGTTGGACCATGGCTGACCATGATTATAAACAAAAGGGATTTATATTAAACCCTAGGATTAAGATTATAAACCCTATGAATAATATTATACCCTAAGAATATGAACCCGTAGAATAATAAAACTAAGGGATTGATATTATAAACCCAAGGGAACAATAAACCCAAGGAATTAATACTAAAATTCTAAGGGATTATAAACCAAAGGTAATAATATTAAACCCAAGGGATTAATATTATAACTCATGGTATATAAACCTTAAGATAAATATTAAACCCTAAAATAAATGGTTGACCATGGTTGATTTTCATATTGAGACGATCATAATCACAATGTGACGTTGCACCATGCTTGATCATGCTTAACCATGAATGATTTTCATATCGAAACAATATTTATCACAATATTTACCATGGGTGATTTTCAACTTAAGACAACCTTTGTCACAATGTGATGTTAGACCACGGTTGACCATGGGTGACTTTCAACTTAAGACAACCTTTGTCACAATGTGATGTTAGACCACGGTTGACCATGTTTGATTTTATAAATGCAAGGGATTAATATTATAAACTTAAAGTATATAAACCCTAAGATAAATTATAAACTCTAAAATAAACAAGATAAACCATGGTTAACTATAATTGATTTTCATATTAACACAATAATATTATTTTTTAAAATTACTAAAATTTATTTAATTTTTTAAACGTTATTAATATTATTTATTTTAAAATTTACTAGAAAATGCATCATTTAAAATATGAAATTCATAACTTATAACCATTAATTCTCCTTATTATAACAATTAATTTTGTTTTAATACAAATAAAAAAATGATTATTTAAATATTAGAGGATGATATAGTTCCCTTACTATAACTATTTATATTTTTTAAATAATATTTGTAATTATACTACTATAAGAAAATAAACATTTAAAACTTACTACCTCATACAATATGGTCTTTGGATTCTATTTTGAAACATCTTAATAGTTTATAGGGTTTGTATTGTTGTATATTTAAATGACATTGAAAGTGAGCTTCTATCTCACCCATCATCCATTTCATAATTTATATGATGTAAATGACATTTTAGTGATAAATGTCACATATTAAACATTACTAATTGGGTAATCCAACATTTTTTTTATTTACTTTACCATTACAAACGTTTAGTCAACCATGGTCTAACGACACGGTTTCACAACTTGCAATATTCCTCTTTGGGGCGTCGGTTCTTCGACACTGAGAAAAACTTAATTTTTATTTCAATTTGCATTTTAATTAAATTAAATTCATGAATTATATTATGATTATATCGTATTGTAATATTATTTAATTAAATTTTTTTTTTTTCAAATGAAAAATATTTCTGGTTTATATTTTGTATCAAGTCAAATTTTTAGATAGTTTAAAATACAATTTAGAAACATAAATTACAAAAATTCATCATTTCTGATATGAATCAAGAAAACTTTTCTGCATAGGTCATATTCTCCAACTTGGAATAGTTGTATATTGTCTTTCCAGCATTGCCTCTTCTTATAAAAAATACTAAAAGAACAGAGTTCCCACCATCTTCTTGCATTCTCTGTCTTCGTGATTCCTTTTACGTTATACATTAGCATGGCATTTGTTCCTTTCCAGCAATATTCAGGCCATTTCTTTGTTCCTCCTCATACCTATAAAAATGTGTCTCTCGTCTGTCTAGAAAAACCATTTCCTTACCCCATTTTTACAAAAAATTTACCATTCCCCTCGCTCCATTACCATTTGTGTCGAATAACTCGTAATGCATTTCTCCAAAAGATCCGATCATGCCCTTTTTGGAGAGACGATTAGCTTTAGTATTATTTTCCCTATATATATGATTAAAAGAAATGGATGAAAATGACCTTTTTATATTTTTGATTCTCCCAAGCCAGTGTGATAGGTGTCTTGGGTTTAGATAGGTGCCCTTGTTCATATGCTTAATGAGGACTTTAGAGGCTCCAAATACCATCAACTTCTCCATATATAACTGATTTGCGAACCAAAGTAATCCCCGCAAAGCCAACATCTCAGCTCGCATATTAGATCCCATCCCCCCATGGCAATCAATTTTGTAATGACAATTTGGGGTTATCATGAGCCATGCTCCACAACCACATTGTTGATTCTGTGAAGCCCCATCAAAAAATCCTCCTTGGTAATGTATTTCAAAAGGACGCAACCTTTTTGATAAATTAACAGGAGGCTTTTGCTTTATTTTAAGATTTCCCCATGATTGAGTACTCGGTAGACATATTCTTTCCAGAGTGCATAACAACCCCTCAAAAATATTTCTGTTCCTTCCACACCAGAGGTACCAATGAAAGAGGATGGGTATGTTTCTGAAATTCTTGCCCTTACTAAACCACCATCAGATACAATCCTAAATCATATTATAATCTGGTGTCATCAAATGAAAATGATTGCATAACATTTGGTGAGCCCTAGTATTGCACCAAGAGTGCTGCAACTCCGAGTGGCTGCCCTACTTTACTTTATGAACCCGAGGTTCGTACAAACTTGGAGGTGACAGTGCTATATACACATCAGATGCATTATGTTCATGTCATTCTCTTCTGCTTTACAAAAGGGTGATATTTCTTAAACTATTATAAAAACTAAAAAGTAAATTGCTAGAAGAAAATGACAGAAATTAAACTAACTTAATTTGAAGAAAGAAAATGACAGAAATGAAACTAATTTAAAGTGCAAAAGGGAAATGACAGAAAGAAACTAAATTAAATTGTTGAAAAGAAATGACAGGAAAGAAACCAAACTTAAATTGTTGAAAGGAAACTAATTTAAACCACACTAAACTTGGCCAACCAGCTAAACACACCCTACTTATCTAATGCTCTATCTACCATACTTCTATCCATGCAACTAATCTATCCAAGACTTAATTCTAATTGAAAAAGTGTTGATTTACAGCTTGGAGAAGAAAGGGGTAAAGGTGATAATGGAGGGATATACACATGAAACCAGGCTTAGAAGTGAAAAGAGTAGGTTTAAACCTTATTAAAGCTTTATTAGGCGCAAAAATTCTTTGGAGCGGAATGATTTAAAAAGTGCGATGGCAGAGTTGCGACGGAGGGTGATTGCAATTGGCGTTTGGAGAAGTAAAGGTTAATAGGAACAAAATAAAAAGTGTGATTTGTGATGTGCGATGTGAGGGATGATGTGGTGGTGGGACCGATGGCGGAGTACAAGGAGATATCACAATCGACAGAGATGAGCGGTAAGTGTTAAAGGAACAAAACAAAAAGTGCGATTTGCGAAGTGCGATGGGGCAAAAACTATGAAGTGCAAAGTGCAACGGGATAAAAACTGCGAAGTGCGAAATGCGATATCGCAATCGCAATATCGCAAAGTTGGAGGGATAGTGGAAGTGTTGTTCAGGAAAAGTTATGAAGTGAAAAGTGTGATGAGTGACATGGCGGTGGGACTAACGGCGGACTACGATGATAGTATCGCAATTGGCAAAAAGGAGCGGTAAGTCTTAAACAAAAAGGGAAAACAATGTGAAGTGTGATGTGCGATGCAGTGGAGTTATCGCAATCAGAAAAAAGGGGCAGTAAGTCTTAAAGAAAAAAGTAAAATGATGCGAAGTGTGATGTGGCGGATTTATCGCAATTGGCGAAAATGAGCGGTAAGTCTTAAAGAAAAAGGAAAAGGTTGCAAAGTGTGAAATGCAAAAAATCCAAAGGTTGCGAAGTGAAAAATGCGACGAGGTAAAAGTTACGAAGTAGGAAGTGCGATGAACTGTGAAGTGTGAAGTGCGGTGGGGAAAAACTTGTGAAATGAGAAATGTGATATCACAGTTAGCAATATCACAAAGTTTGAGGGGTAGCGGAAATGTTGTCCAAGAAAATTTGCGAAGGGTGAAATGCGATAGCATAAATTTCGAGGAGGAAAGGCGGAGGTCAAACTTTAAACGTTTTTCAAGCATTTTGTGAATAAAAAGAGCGAAAATTGCAATGAATGGAGGTAATAGAGCGTAACTGAGGTGGTTGGAAGCATGAAAACAAAGATAGAGAATGAAATGAGAAGCACCACGGAGCTGCTCTGGGATTTTAGCAATAATTCCAGCAATCAGCCTGCTAACTTATGCACAAAGAAACAGACAAATGCGTAAAATAACAGTGCAAATTATGGACCAAAAAATGGTAATGCAACTCTACTTTTAATCTCAGAATAGTGAAAAAAAATCCGTCTTTGGGTCTGTGGGACGGTTCGCCATCCTCGAGCTCTATTGATAGAGATGAGAAGGGGGTCTTGATCCACAACTTTTTGGTTTTTCTCCTCTATTCTATTACTCACAAGCAAATGAAACCTACAACAACACATTGAAATCAAAACTAAAAAACAATAAAACTATCAGAAGCAGAACTAATTGAATGACAGAAAGAAAAGAACAAATACAACAGATACGCTGAGGCATATGGATTGGGCCCTAACCCACAAGCCTAGTTCTCTGAAACTTAAAGTGAAATCAATATGCTCATTTCATAAAAGAATATCCTCATACATTTCTGAAAGTTTGATCACTGAGTAAAATAATAAAAATCTCAATAGCTTGCAACAAATTTTCGACTAGAAGCGACCCCTTCCTAGCTCTATCTCTACTCTATTTATTCTAGAGGGCAGCTACTAAAAGCTCCCTAGAAAATAGTGATTGAGTCCACTTGGCTCCAAGTAAACAAATATTGATTTGTTTGGCTACCTCTGGAGTTCGAATTGCTGGAGAAAATCTTTGGGATCCTTTGGCTGCCTTTGGAATTCGAATTGTTGGAGAGAGTCTTTCGAATCATTTGGCTGCTTTTGAGAGTTAAGGAGGATGGAAAATCCTCCTATAACTTCTCCTTTTTGTCTCCTCCAAGTCTTTATGATAAAATCCTTTAAAAAATGCTTGATAATTCATGATTTTCTCCACTCAACCTCATGTTAGGCACTCAGAGTATGTTAGCCTTAATCACCACCTATACTAGCATCATAAAACCAAATAATAATAAAAATGCAAGAAAAATAGATCTAAGAAGGAAAAAAGGTGACCATTAACCCCTCCAAATATGTCTAATGATGGAGCTCATCATCACTCCCCTACTGAATGGTTGTTCATCCTCTGAGCAACTAATCCTCCTCCTGCATTTCCTTCAAGTCTTTGACAGCTCCCCTAATTTCCTGAGGAAGAAGTGTGGGAGTTTCCCTAAGGGGGTAAAAACCATTACTCTTTTCTACATTCTCTCATTCTCTATCTTATGCATCTGTGTCCTTTTCATAATTCATCCCTAGCAGCAAAGGTGGGTTGAGCTTTAGTCCCAACCATTGGATCTTTTTTGCGTGCATGGCGCTCTTGTATAATGGTGCTCTTTCCAATGCACCCCTCAGTCTTTCTGGAGTATGGCACTCCCTGTTCTTGAGGCCGTGAGGGAGGATGTTCCATCTCCTATGGTTGGCCATCATGCACTCATCTTCTACCTGCCTAGAAACATCATAAAAGTGGCCCATTGCCTGTGTTTGAGTCTAAAGGTAGCTTTCAACTAGTGCAAGGTCCCTTTCAATCTCTCGACGGTTAAGGATGACTTCTCTTGGGCTGAACAATTCTATTATGATATATAAGGGTTTTCTATTTATTCTTCCCATGACCCTCCATATATATTTTTCTCTAGTGTCCTCATTCATCATCCAAGATACTAAAGCCATTAACTGCATATCTCCCATTGTAGGATTGGGGTCCCAAGTATCCAGATTTTTCATCACAAGGTTATGCACATAAAACTCTGCCATTTTTTCCTGATCAACCATGTTAGCTTGCTTGTAGAAATCCATGAATTGCCTACAATCTTGGAAAGGTATGGATCCATGGGAGGTTAGATTTTTTATTTGAAATAGGAGCCATTGATCCTTGAGGTACACGGCATATGAGTCAGAAGGGAATCTGTGTTGAAGGGATTCTATGCATAAGTCTGCCATGGCGACTACTTGCTGCCCCTTTTACTGCAATTGCTCCTTCAGTGCTACATTCTATGCATGTGTCTTATGTAGCTACTCCTTCAGAACTGTTTCTTCGATTCTTTCCTCCTCCCTTGGTGTTTCTTCAGTGATAATTGGGCTTGTGGGAGGAGTTTCTAGCTCTCTCTGACTTATCCTTTGACTCTTGTCAGCTCTGAAATACATAGAGGTCTGCCTTTTTCTCTTTTCTCTCCGAGGAGCTAAGGTGGCAACTACCTCTTTGTCTTGAGAGGATGTGGTGTTGTGTTGTGAGTCTGCTTCTTGCTCACTTTCTGCTACCTCTATGACTTCTATTGCCATCTCTTCCATTTTCCATGGCCCTTTGTCTCTTCCTCTCCTTCTTTTGGTTCTTCTTCTCTAAGGTTAGGAGTAGAATTCTGCCTTGTTTGGGTTGCTATAAAAGCTTCCCTTGGTCCCTTGCTACTATGTTTGATGTGCGGTATACTTAGGAAGCTAGCTCGATTGCTGGTGATGTTGTTTTACTACTGTACGATGTTCAAATACATAACCCACTCTCGGTACTGCTGTGTTGCGGTCTCCCTTTGGTCTCTTTCCCTAGAAAATTCTCAATTCATTGGTTTGGATGAGAAGAGATCTATTTTTATTAGATTGAGCAACTAATTTTGGAGCACTTATGTAACTCGGCCTCAGCTCCAGTTTTCGTTAGAGACCGTTGTTTCCTTCTCTCTGTTAATTCATGATGGACTGTGTGTTTCCTCCCCTTGTTCTTCTCTACTCCACTTGATTTAAATTTTTTCTTATGCATGCCCAGGTGGCGTGACTTTTCAGTTCTCCCTAGTCATACTTCACGATGGTGGCTAAGCTAACTAGCCACCTCTCTACCCCTTAAACTCTAAGTTCGCAAATTTAATTATTTCTGGCTATTACGGATGAATAGTGAGGGGTGAGAAGCTATACCTGAGTTTACCTGTTGTTGTCAAGGCGTTTGTACGAGCTAGAATTTGGAGACAAGCCTCGTATATGTTGTGTTCTTCCTTATTTTCCTATTTTCTGAGTGAGCAGCTTGCTGAATGAGAAACTCTCTAAGTGAGATGTTAGCCTTTATTGATGTTTCTTCTCATTGTAGATGCTACATGGGGGTGCTCCAGATGCCATGGGTGGCACTCCTGTCTTTCCTGGGGTCTACTTTATCAGCTCCTCCTTTGTTTTTCTTTGCAATCCGTGAACAATTTTGTTTTTGAAGGAAATTCCTGATGTTTGTAGCAGTTTGTGGCTTGATTTATTTTGCTACATTGTGCTCAGGAATGGAGTAATATTGTGTATGGAGGTGATGGAAGGAGTTATGGAAATTAATGGAGTGAATGATGGGATAGATGGTAAAATAGAAGGGGAGAGAGGATGAATGCTTCCCTGTGTTTCCAGAAACCATTAATAACCTGAAAAACAAAAAACACAGAGATGCAGATGTAATGTTTTTGTTTTTATTTCTGTTTTTTTGTTTTTTTAAAGAAAGTGGGCTGCCTCCATGGAGGTTTTCAACCTACAAACTTTCCCTGGGCACCTCAGAGAGGTTTTCACCCATGGATATTTATTCCCTCTTCTTATTTTTTCTCTTCTTTTTTGAGAAAGTGAGCTGCCTCCATCAAGGTTTTCAACCCACAAGCTTGTCTTTGGTGCCTCGGAGAGGTTTTCACCCCCTTTTTTTTCTTTTTCTTTCTTTCTTTTTTCAGGAGGTGTGGGAAAATATGGATTTTCCCATCACATACACCTCTTTGCCTATTGAATTTATGAACTCTACCCTTGACAAAGGTTTCTTGTAAATTTTAAGTTTGTGATGATTGTCAAGAAAGGGGATTCCTTCCTCATTTATGGTTCTAATTTGAACTGCGTCATTATCAAAACATTTTTCCACTGTGTAAGGTCCCAACCATATTTTCATCAGCTTGCCTTTGAAATATTTAAACCTTGAATCATACAACATCGACCAATATCCTTCTTGGAAGGTCTTTTCTTTGATGTTCTTGTCATGCCAAACCTTCCTTTGTAGCTGAACTACCTCCATGTGAAGAAGTGCTTGCATTTTGAACTCATCCAATCCATTTAGTTGCAGCAACCTCTATTTTTGGGCATTTTATAGATCTATATTTAATTCAGCTGCCATTCTTAAAGTATTGAATTCAAACTCAATTGAAAGTAGAGCCTTCTTACTATAGACTAGTTTGTGAGTGAATCGTTAGGGGAATTTTGAGGTCTAAAATAGGCTCTAAGAAAAAATGTACAACCAAAATAAACTTTATAAGAACCAATAGGATTCAAGATGATGATGTCAACCATGGGGGATGATTCACGCATTTTTAAAGTAAAAAGGTAAAAAGATTAAAAAATTATAAAATAATAAAACCATTAACTTATCTCCCAAAGTTTTTACTCAAATTTCAAGAGGGAGTACTCATTGGATGCAAAATTTAATTCCTCATCCAAGGAGTACCCATGTTGCATTGCATTTCATGACCCCTCGCTAATATTCTTAAAAACAAAATACATGAAAAAATGTGATTGCAATCACTTTTTTCATGTATTTCTCATATTTCATGTAGCAGGATCCATCAAAAGTATGCAACATGGGTATTCCTTGGATGAAGAATTAATTTTTTCATGCAACGAGTACTCCCACTCTAAATTTGAGTAGATACTTTGGGAGATAAGTTGAAAGTACGAGTTGAAAAGATAGTTTTTTCTTTTTTCCCTCTAAAATTTGATGATGTAATCAAATCTTGTTTTATTATTTCCACTATTGTTTTATAATTTTCTTAGGAGGCCCATTTTAGACCTCAAAATTCCCCTAATTATTGGTGTTGTCTTCCAAATAGTGTTGTAGGCCCAAGTAGCTTCTACCAATCTTTCTTCCCAATATTTTCTACTACTGCTCACAACCTTGGTGAGGATGCTCTCTAAAGCTTGGTTAGTTACTTCTACTTGGCCATTCGCCTGACGTGATAGGCAGAAGAAGTTATATGCTTAATCTTGTGCTTCCTCAAAATATTCTCAATGAGGTGAGAGGTGAATTGTGCTCCCTGATTAGTGACTATTTCTTTGGGGTACCCAAACTTGTAAAACACATTCTCCCTCAGAAATTCTTCTACTTTCTCCTCGATTGCTACCTTCACTGCTTTTGTTTCAGCCCACTTTGTCAGGTAATCAGTGCATACTATGATATACTTCTTTCTTCTGGATGGTGGATCGATAGGTCCAACAAAGTCCATGCCCCACTTGTCAAATGGCTCAAGAGCCATCTGAGGGTGCATCCTTTTCCCTTATTGAATTTCCTACTGGAAATGATTCTCTATGTTGTTTTCCCAAGATGCATCCTTCACATAGGTTGTCAAGTTTTTCTATGAGTGGAAATCCTTTCACCATGCATCTGCTATGCAGAAAATTCAAACCTCCAAAGTTGATATGACTAAATCTCAAGTGTCATAATCAATTTTCATCTTTTGCATCTGCTTGAAAGTTTACTTGTGTGACAGCTCCAACTTTTCTTTCATCCACTTGTGAATTCATTGATAGTTGTGCTTGAGAGCCTTCTTCCTTCAAATCTAATTTTAACTTGAGAGGAAAAAAAAATTTGTTTGTCATATGAACTTTTTCAATAATTTGTTTGCTTGGAGACTTATCCAAGATTGTGCACACATCATTTTTGGAAAATACATTGTAGCCTTTTTTCATGATTTATCCAATGCTTATGAGTTTATGTTTCAAACCAGGAACAAAATAAACAACTGAAATGTATTTCTTCTCTACCTTCTTAGTAAGAATGTCAACTCTTCCTTTGCCCGTTACAGAGACTCTGTTATCAGTCCCTAATGTCACTTCAGATTTTACACTTTCATCTAAATTGGAAAAAATTTCGATGTTCCCTGTCATGTGGTTGCTACACCCTGAATCTAGAAACCATACATCTCCTTGTTTTTCCTGTGCTACATTACAAGCTAAAAACATGATATCATGGTTCTGATTTTCCTTTGTGAAATTTGCACTTGATTTGTTACTTCTGTCATATTGCTTCTTTCTACATTCATTTGCATAATCAGTATACTTCTTACAATAATGACATTGAACTTGATATTTATCATCCCTCTGACCTTGTGCTTGATTCTGGCTTGAGCCTTGACTTGGATTTGATTGTTGCCCCTGACACTTGAACATGAAGGGCTAATTCTTCCACCTCTATGTGTGCTTCTGCCTCTTCCTCTATAATTTGATCTTCCTCGACCTCTACCTTGACCAAATGAAACATGTGTCTTCAAAGAATGCTCCAATGATGATTTTGTTTCTTTGTTCAGCATATCTTCATGAGAGATCAGTGATGCATGAAGCTCATTCACTAAAAACTGTGAGAGATTCTTTGTCTCTTCTATGGCCACAAATATGGCATAAAATCTTGTTGGAAAAATTCTTATAATTTTCTCCACTATTCTCCTTTCCTCAAGTGTATCACCATGAGACCTGATTTGAGTAACCACCCCAATTACATGTGTAAAAAATGAGTCTACATTCTCAGACTCTTTCATACCAATTGTCTGAAAATCTCTTCCCAACATTTTCATTTTTGTTTTCTTCGCCTTTGACATGCCTTGGTAAGATGTCTGGAGGGTATCCCATGCTTACTTGGCCTTCGTTGTTGTTGCAATCCTTGGGAAGATACTTTCATGAATTGCTTGAAAAATGTAGAAGAGGACTTTTGAGTTCTTCTTCCTGTTGTCTCTCAAAAAATATCTTTATGTTTGTGTCAAATAATTGTATGCTACTGCATTTGTTGGTTCTTGGAAACCATTCTCCACCAAGTCCCAAATGTCTTGTGAAGAAAACAAAGTCTTCATTGTCATAGCCCAATAATCATAATTCTTTCCATTAAACTGAGGTATTTATGTTTAGTCAAGCTTGTGATTTTTGCCACCATTTTAACTGTGTAAAAAGGACTTTCTCACTGTGTAAAAACTTTCTCCTTGCTAGTGAATAGGCTCCCAACAGAATGTCTTCAAAAACAACTTTTAACTTGCAGTAAAAACACTTTCGGTAATGAAATTTTAAATCTGCTCCCATACCATGTTAGGATTTTTAAGACAGAACAAATTTTTTTCCTCAACACACAGAGTTGTGGAGAGGTCTTAATCAAACAACACAGTTGCATAAACTAAATCATATGGGTCTTCCTTGTAATACAGGGTGGCCCAGATCAAAACATGTTGACTTGGGAAACTATAATGGAGCAAACAGAGTCAAAAAAATTACTCATAGTAGAACAGAGTAACACATAGTGGTTGCAGTAAAAATCATAGGTGAAATTTCCAAAACCATATCGCAAATAACAATACTTTATATTATGATTCAAAAACACTAGAAGTAATTCATATGGAAGTTATGACTCCCCTACTAACAATACTTTATATTATGATTCAAAAACACTAGAAGTGATTCATATGGAGGTTGCAACTCCTTCACAGTAAAACATGAGTTATAACTAAGATTTACATTCACCAGGGATTGCTGAATTAACACACAGTAAAACGCAGTAACATACTGTTTTCACACACCCACCAAAATTTGGTCCACTCTCTAAACTTTGCAGACAGTAAATAAGTTGTGAACTAAAATCTTCCTATAAGATTATACCAACCATTTAAATTTCCATTTCCATGTACTATGCATAGAACTTCATTTATAGCATGTCATTTAACTTGCAAAACATTTACTAAATCCTCAACATGAAAAACATGCAAAACATTTACTTAATCGTATGGAAATTTAATGTGGTTTTTGAGATTAATTTTCGAACAAAATAAACATGCAAAACATTTACTTGAGGTATGGAAATTTAATGTGGTGGTTGAGATTAATTTTCGAACAAAATCATGTTTTTTGATAATGGAAATAGATTCATCACCATCTAAAACAACTTTTGAGCAACCAAAATCTTAAAATTTGAATAACCTGAATTTACAAAAACCGCTGCCAAATTTTATGAAAATTTTACGAAATTTCCATGACTTTTAGAGCAATTTTACAAGCTATTACACTATAGCATTTCAAACTTGTCGCCCCCGATATTTTAAAAATTGAAATGAACTGGAGACATTTCTGTATCAGCTTGTTGAATAGGGATGCTATGGTTCTCGATTTCATTTTCTCCAGCTTGTTGAATAGGGACACTATGGTTCTCCGTTCATTTTTGCCTTGGATGATAAGCTCAGTCGCTAACTGATAATATTCTAGACTTGAAAAATTCTATTTGTATAAATTTGCAGGTGATGAGCAGAGCGATGGATTTAGATTTTGTTGAATGTAGATGCGTGAAAGACTTCACCACTCTATCCAGGTATGATTACACAACGAATTTTGAAAGTGTGCATGTGTAGTTGGACATGAAAGCTTGTGGGATTTCTGGTTAGAATCTGGTGTCACTTGGGTTTTCTGGTTAGGGTCTGGTGTCTCTTGTGTCTTAAGGGGAATGAAGTTTCCTAATTAGGTACGTTAAGATATCCACACTGCTAACTTATTGTAAGCATGGTGATGCGTATGGGCATGTTAGAGTGCTACTTTCTGGACTGTATCTGGTGGAAGAAAAATTTTACGAACTGGTCACAAATCTATCAGTTAGTAGGGGTCGATAGATGATTTTACATGCTCCCCTTAATATAATGTTTTCATTGTCAAGTTTTAATATGGTATAGTTTTGAACGTGGTATAAGAAGGGATTTACGGTGCAACAATACAGTAAAGGAAGTTTTTGGGTTTTTGTTACTCTAGAAAGTGACATGCTTCTAGAATTCCCATTGTAAGTGTCTGTCCTCTTGATGAACTCATTATGTTGAGGGTTGTATGGAGTGAACCTTATGTTTTTAACCTTTAATATTTTCATTATATAGATCTAGTTATTAGCAATCATTGTGTTGGTTATATTGAAGGCCTTTGTGAAGACTCATAGGGGAACTCCATACAATCATCCCAATGAAAAATAGGGGGGTTAGGTTATCCTCTCACGAACCATCTAAGAGATCTGAGTCTCCCTTTCCTCTGAACGAGTCGAGGTTTACTTACCTATGGAAAAAATGGACAGACTCATTCATTATTTCCAGACCTTGTAAATCGTTTGGGCTCCAATTCAGTTTCTGTTGGTGGCACTGTACTTGGTGTTCTTGTTGTTATTGTTGTCATCTGTGATCTAGCTCTGCAAGAACTCATCTCTCTGGTTTCCCCGTTAACATTTTCTGGCTACCACCCTCTTCTTTTATTTACCGGTGATCAAACTATTTTTATTTCACCTACTCCTGTCGCTTCCACACCTCTTCATTGATGTCCCTGACATAACCTGGTAACATTCTCTATTCTCTAGCTGCTCCCATCATGTCTTCATCACTCTGTCATTGTCTGGTTATGGGTCTTTATCTAACCTGCCTTGGTCAGTGTTTTAGTAGGTACCTTCTCGAGGCACACTTGATGTGAGGACGCCCAAGCCAGGTTGTTTCCTCTTCGAGATGGAGGCTTCTAATTAAGGAAGTTTTATTACCCTGACAGTTTCACCTGACCAAGCCATTTTGGGATGCATGCCTAGTATGAGATTTATTTCAGGTTGGTGAATATATTTGTCGATGTCTTATCTAACGAATATTGGACTTGTTGGTGGATGGCGATGGTTGATGGGTACGATATCCTATCATCGAACACCTCAGCGCATGAAGCCTTAATTTTAGCCATGTTAGAGGCGAAGAGGGCATGGAAGGTTGATATGGGCTTGGATATGGGCCCCCCTTCACGAAACCAGAGGTGAACTCCATGCAACGACGATGTGGATGGGGTTAAGGTATTATCGGACAATCCAAATGGAATTAAGGGTGCTGATGGGGAAAGGAGACAAAAAACAAACCATAAGGGTTTGTCCAGGAATAAGTGCTACAAGTCGGCAATAGAAATTAAACAAGTGATTTTGAAATATGAAGATTTGTGGGGGAGGGTGGCTAGCATCCAGAAAAGAACTTTGATAGGCAAATGGTTATTCTCATAAATTTCTGAGGTTGACATGGTCGCATGGGTAAAGGCATCTTGGAGCCTCATCCTGAGTTATGCCCCCAAAGTCAGTTTAATGATGAACGCATGGTTCAGTATCCATTTCTTTCACGAGGAAGACTGTATCAAAATCCTCTAATGCACCTGGGTGAAAGGCAAAAGTTTTATGCAGCTCCTACCCTAGTATCTAGGTTTCAACTCGGTTATGGAATCGTCGAGGAATAACTTGGTATGGGTAAAGCTGCCTGGACTTCCACTTGAATTCTGGACACTCAAGGCTCTTGCAGCAATTGGTAATTCTATCGGATGTACAAAGTATGTTGACCCCAAAATATTGGGTGCTAATGACAAACAGATTGCATGGTTATTAGTTGAACTCATTTTTGCTGGTGGGCTACCTGGAAATGTGGATCTGCAATGGGGCTAGTGACGTCATAGACAGAGGGTTTATTATTGGGGAATACCTTTCAGGTGCTTTTTTTTTCACCATACAAGTCATCTCATGAATAAATTTCCCTCTCGGAATCAGCAAGCAGGACGAAATAGAACAAGATTCCGATTTGGTCGGGGCATGAATCCAGAACACTGCTTGAAGGATCATCTCCCAACGGGTAAGTTGTCTCATCCTTCTTCTAATCATTCTCACTGTGTATACTCTTTCTAAGTCTGAAAAGTCACAATCGCCTAATATGTATACTTCTCATATCACAGACCCTCCTATCCATGGCTCATGTGCCCCTCCTCTTGCATCTGACTCATCATGCCCCCCCTCTCTATATAGGAATGATCATCGGCCCTCTGATGACTCTGAAGGAAATATGCATAAGCTATCCCCGATGTACCCCCATGTCAAGGATTCACCTCTCATGGGTATGATTACATCTCTATTCCTCATCAACCGGTCATCCCCCCACTCTCTCAATGAGGACGTCTCCAGACCCTCTAATGATTCTGATGTGGCCATAAATGCCCTGGATAATGCAGGTCTTTTGATTGTGTCTCCTTCTATGACCCCTCTAGAATGGGCATCCCCATTTCCTCCTCGGGATTTTGAAGCAAGAGCCCCCCTTGACTCCCCAAGAAACACTGTCGGGAGTGATATTGAGTCACTTATGGGCAACCTGGCCCTCAACATAGCAGCCTTAACTACTTTCGATAAGCCTCCATCTGATTCTCCTATTACCATCTGCCCTGTTTCGGCGTTCAATATCATTGTTAGAAAGAAGTATAAATCCGGGTCTAGACATTTTAGGGGTTGACTTAAAACCAAATCCCTATTCCAGGAGGAGTTGAATGATTTTAGGAATGTCCCCATTTCGTCAATTGATAATCTTTGGGCACTTAGAGCATGTGGCCCTATCAAGGTGTCAAAATTAAATCTATTCTATCTCTTAATATTATGGGGATAAGCGACCCCTCAAAGCATATTTCCTTCAGGGGTGTATTTATGGAGAATCGGCCATGTATTGCCTTATTTCAAGAAACCATGTGTTCACCGACAAAAGCTCTCAACATATTTTTAAAAATCCGGTTGAGATGGAATGCGGTGGGTATTGACTATGCTGGCCATGTGGAATCCTAAGGTGGTGAGTTTTCAAGCATATTGTTTCTTTGGGGGTATTATTCTGGAAGGGAGATTCAGGGGTACCTCTGAGATTATCCATGTCATTAACTTGTATTCCCCATGAAATCGTCGATCGTCTTTTTAGGATTGTCTTAACTCCTCTACTATTCTAAGCATTATTAATCTCATTGTTATGGGGGAATTTAAATGTACATTGGCAATGGAGGAAAATTGGGGACAGAGGGCCCGAATAGACCCCCTGGTGGATTGCATTGCTCAAATATTCCTTGAAAACCACATGGTTGACATTCGGTCTGCACCCCTTTTGCCGACATGGACCAATCGGCGTTCGGGTGTGGAGTTCATTGGGAAGGTTTTGGATCGATTTATGGCTCATGAGAGCATCACTGCTATTTTTGGAAACGCCCGAGCATAGGTGGTTGCGGATACCCTCTCGGACCATATGATTATCACCCTCTCTTGGCGCTTGGAATAGGCTAGAAGGGGGATTACTTTCAAGCTTAACATGATTTGGTTAAGAAATCGTGAGTATAATCAGTTAGTGTCTAAGGTATGGAAGGACGAAGTACTTTATCCTGCTAGAGATGAGTGGAAGAGGTTTTCAATGAAATTAAGGAAACTGAAAATACTCACAAAAAGGTGGGAGAGGAAAAAAAAAGGAAGTACTTCAGAAAATGGAGATTTTAAATATTCACGAGGTGACTTGGAAACTAAAGAGTCGAGCTCTATGACTGAAAAAGGGGGATAGGAATACAAAATACTTCCACTAGGTGGCAGATGGCATGAGAAATATGATTCGATTTGGAGCATTGTATCGAAAGAAGGCCACATGGTCTACTGTATAGAGGACATACAGAAGGAAGCCTTCTCATGTTTCTCTGATTTTTACAAAGCAGAATCAGGTATTGATCATACTTGTCAAACATGGGTGTTGGACCACATGCCTATTATGTTTGATTCTAGCACAAATGACAAGTTGGCGGAATTCATTACTAAAGATGAAATCGATATGGTTCTTAAATCATTTGCTCATGATAAGCCCCGGGCCGGATGGTTGGCCTTCAGAGTTCTTTTTGCATTATTTTGAGCTCATGGGGGATGATCTTCATAAGCTTATAGAGCAGTCCAGGCTATTAGGGTTTATACCTAGGGACATAAACTCAACATTTATCATGATGTTTCCGAAATCATCATGCCCTCAGACCTTCTCTGACTTCAGGCCGATCTCATTATGTAACGTCTTGTACAAAATAACCTCCAAAATCATTGCCATGAGGATAAAAGGGGTACTATCTTCAAATATATCTGCTAGCCAATATGGTTTTCTTCAAGGACGCTCGATACATGATGCAGTGGCATCTGCTCAGGAGGTTTTACACTCTGTATAGTCCCAGAATATGGAGGCGCTCATTATGAAGGTGGATTTTCTCAAAGCATACGACTGCGTGGATTGGTCCTATATTAGAATGGTCCTTCTTACGATTAGCATTTCACTGCATAATATAAGATGGATCACGGCCTACATTACCTCAGTAAAATATGCGGTTATCATTAATGGACTGCCATCGTATTTCTTTGGGGCAGGGCGTGGTCTATGCCAAGGATGTGCTCGAATGTGCTCTCTCTCCCTTAATTTTATTCTTGTTATGGATGGATTTAACAATCTTATGAAAATGGAAATGCAGGATGGATACTTTCAGGGCATATCGTTTTCCCCATATGTATGTATTTCACTTTTCTTGTTTGTAGACAATTTACTTGTTTTTGGCAGGCTTATCAGGCATCAATGGTTTTATTTTCACTTCCTCCTCACTCGATTTGGAGCTGCAACAAGGTTGGACATCAATAAATTCAAATAATTTCTCATACATGCGGAAGGTGATGCCAATGAGATCAAATTCATTTTCGGTTTCTTGGGGTTCAAACAAAGCACATCTCAGCGGGCATTACTTACCTGGGCTTTAAATTGAAACCATGTGGATATAGATCGACAGGCTAGACCTAGTTAGTAGATAAATTTAAATACAGAATTCATAAGTGCTCCCATAGATGGTTTTCCCTAGGCGGGAGATTCATCTTGGCCCAAGCGGTTTTACAATAATCTGTGGTATATTGGGCCCATCTATTTTTCCTTCCTGCTCGCATGATTTCTCTTATAAATGCCACATTCTCACAGTTCATATGGACAGGGGCATCGAAAGGAAATAAGTTCCACCTTTGCAAGCTTGATAGGATAAATAGGCCTAAAGAATTCGGGGGTTGGGTCCTGTTGCACATCCGCTCTTTTTTTATTTCCCTCTTAATCAAATCGCTATGGAGAGTTTTAAATAGTGGTGGGATTTGGTCGGACATATGTCGGATAAAATACTTAGAGGGAGAGCCTCTCGTGTAGATTTATAGAGGCTCTTTGGCTCGAAAAATACACGATTCCACCAATTGTAAGGGATTCTCGAAAGTTATGTACCAATTCGCTTTACGCCTAGATTGGAGACTGGGGAATGGTGGGCGAATTGTGCTGGGTAGTGACAGGATCCTGGGTCTATTGGCAGGAAAAAAATTGATGATAGGTTGATCCATTCTTTGTCTCACAAGGGGTTCTTCTTCATATCACAACCGGTTGCCTCTTGGCATCAAGGATGTCCCAAGTGGAAAACAATGACGCAACTTGGTTTGCTGGATCGGGATGTTCAGTCCTGGCAAAAATATGTTGATGACTTACGGTCTAGAGGGTTCAACTTCCATCCTGGTGGGGATCGGATTGTATGGGATGGCCTCATGAAAGTTGATGGTCTGGTTGTGCAGGAAATATACCTTTTCATAATAAAAAATCAGATTGGTGCCACTATTCTATCTCCTTTCTGGGTGTATTAGCATTGGAACATTCCTTACAAAGTCCTATTATTTTGGTGGTTGGTTTGGAAGGAGAGGGTGTTGACTTGGGACAACCTCATTAAAAGGGGCATTCATGGACCGAGTAGGTGAATTTACTGTAGTAATCATGATGAATCAATTGACCACTTATTTCTTGATTGTCTGATTGTACTCAAAATATGGTCTTTGTTCTCTGATTTTCTTATAGATCCGAGATGGAGACTGGAAAATATTATCAATGCCTTCTCTACTTGGGGAGTGCTCAAAGGGAAATACAAAGCTCTGTCTTTCTTCTTCTTTTGGGAGATATGGCTGGCTCAGAATCAAGCTATTTTTTATGGAAGGCCTGTTATTATTGAACACGTAGATGGAGCCATCATGGCATGGATTAATGCTCAGTCAGTATTGACCCCTATTGTGAGGGATCTTTCTCACCGGATCAGGCCACATCCTATTTCCCTGGCGCACAATAGGGAGGCTTGTGTGGATGTGGTGCTTGGATTAAGCTTGATAATCTAGAAAGATTTCAGATCCATTGGAATGGGGGTAGGGGATCCAATATCAAGGCGGAACTTCTTGCCTTATGGAGCAGCTTATGGATGGCATTCAATTTATATTTACATTCTGTCAATATATATGGTGACGCTAAGGTAGTTTTGGATGGACTATCTAGTAGGGTTATCCTACAGCCAAGAGGGTTGTTGAGGTGGATTCAAAGAATTAAAACTCTCCTTGCCAAGCTCAACAACCCACCATTGAATCACATATATCGCGAGTGCAATACTCGTGTTGATTTGTTGTCCAAGAAAGAGCTCACTGACTCTCTCGACAACTTCTGTATTGCAAGATACAAAGGCCCACTGTAGTTGCAGGAATATGTGATCCCGTCATTCTAATCGTGGGGGTCTGTACAGTGTTTTCTTTTTGCTCTCCATTCCTTTTTCTGTTTCGGATCCCCGCCTCTACATCAAGCGAGCCACACTCATTTACTATCGTGTGGGGGTATGTAACCCTGTCTTTTTTATCGTGGGGGGTTGTTTTGTTGTTTTTATATGCTCCTCATGTTGCATGATGTTATGACTTCTCGCCTCTACAACAAGTGAGCCTGCCTCTTTACATACGGACCCGATCCCTTTCATTTGACAAGTCAGTCATCTCTAGATTTTGACCAATGTGCTATGATCGGAAGTTTTTATATTTTTGTTTTTTCATTTACAATATAGATATGTCATGCATATAATCTTCTCTTTGGTAATGGCACACTCTTTCTGGTTGTTATTGTGTCATGGATGGATGGATGGGATTTTCTTTCTCATCCTTATGATCTTTTATCTGGTGTAACTATGATGAGAAACGACATATGACACTACAAGCATTTGTCTGGGCCTATGTTTGTGATTTCTGAACCTACTATCTAGTGGCTATAATGTTAGTAGCTATAATGAGATCATGTATTGTTTCAACTATAATATAAATAGCCCTTTTTCTTCTCTGGAAAAGAAGAAGAAGATAAGCTCAGTCGCTTGTGCACCGATGTTGGCACCATCCCTCTTTGCATCTACACCCAAGGCAACCCAGTGCAATCCATGTATATCCCTAGGATCGATATATCTTCTTTCATGAAGATGTAGCAAAGATCAGGCGCCGCCAAACCTTTGAAAGGAATATAGTCTTTATCAACAAGAAGAGGCATGAAGAAATAAGCCCAGAAGCCACAACCTCTATGCATCCAAAAGCCATTTCTGATCTCCCAATTTCCGAGCAGTTTTCTGCAGAAAAGAAAGTACTCGGTTGGAAATAATGCATGTGATGGGAGGAAATACACCCTTTGTTGGTAAATCCTCGGAAATATGTAGCCGTGACAATCATCCTCATGATCTATTGTTTTTCTACATGTCAAGCCAAGTGGCAGGTCAGCTTTAGGTATATGAAAAATTTCGCATGTAACGATTCTTATTGTGATATAGCAAAGATATCTGAGAGGGAACAAATAATCGATAACGCACCTAACCGACATCTTTTCCACATCAGGTGCTCTCCGCTGCCGATTTTTGTGGAGGTGGCCAACAAAATTCGGTGTTTCTTTGGGTTAGTTTCTTACACAGAGTGTTGTTCCGTTGTTTATATATTTTGAAAACAGTTGATGTCAAATTAACCAATATTTAAAAAATATATATTTAATAAAATTTATAAATAAAATATTAAATTTTTATATGAATGAGTGATTGGAGACTTCCCAACTTGTGATCCATCCAATTCCATTCATCACGAGGGACTAAAGTGAGTCTTAAAAGTAAACTAGTGTTGGAAAGCCTATTAACAAGAAAAAAATTTGGTGATGGACATCGGTTAAAAAAAAAAAAATTTAAGAAAAAATTTGGGTGATGGATATTGATTAAAAAAAAAAAATAGCAATATTTGACCAATTGATTAATATCTAAAAAGAATAATTTAAATGGGATTTTTATTGAGTGTTAGATTTGGGAATTAGATTATCAATTTTGACCAAAAAGAGGGGAAAATGAGATGAAAATGGATAAAAACAGTTAAGGGTGTTCATTAGATTGTATTAAATTAATAAAAAATATAACTTAATTGTATAAAATAATGACCACAACTTTAAGAGCAATTGATTGGAATTAGCTTATAATAACTTATTAAATTAATAACAAATACAAATAAATTATATGAACTAATGACAACCAATTTAATATATATTAGTTGAGATTGATGGGATAAATTAGTTGAAATGAACATAATTTTATAATATTTAAATCCCCACCCCCTTCTTATATTATAAAATTCTATTCATTTCAACTAATTTATCTCATCAATCTCATCTAATATATCTTAAATTGGTTGTCATTAGTTTATATAATTTATTTATATTTTTTATTAATTTAATAAGTTATTATAATCTAATTCCAACAATTGATCTTAAAGTAAGTTATTATTTGATACAATTCAGTTATATTAGTTATTAATTTAATACAATCTAATTAACACCCTTAACTGTATCTCATTTCCGCCCCCCCCTTAGGTCAAAATTGATAATATAATTCTCAAATCTAAGAGTGAATGAAAATCTCATTTAAATTATTCTTTTCAAATATTAATCAATTGGTCAAATATTACTATTTCTTTTTACAGTTATCTATCACCCAAAAATATTCTTATTAATAGGCTCTACAACATTGGTTTACTCTCTCTTTTTTTTCAAAAGGAAAAAAATGTTGTTTATTAGATATATAAACAGTACATTCCATGATCATCAAAACTCATATGGCTGGAATATATCACAGCAATAAGATATATCATCCTTGCATATATCCATCTGTAGACAGTAATAAGAAAAAGCGAAGATTTTCAACATATCAAAGAGAAAAAACATAACTCAACATGACATGGTTCGGGATATCAAAATATAACTATAACAAAATTTTGAAATAGAACCGACTATTCTATTCAACCCCTATAAAACATGATTTGATATTGATGGAGACCAAAAGATGGTTTCAAAAGATCCCAGGCTCGCTTGCAGCCGTTTTCACATCTTGATTAATCTGAAATATAAATCAATAAACATAGTTAGGTTCGCTTGTTGCAGCTCACCAGAAGATCCCATTCATTGGTTTTCATGGGATGGGGATATCAGATGCCCAAATTTTTTGTCCATCTCTGTAGTGAGAAACCTGAAAAAACCCAAAATTCATGCTGAGACCCTTTTTTGAAAGTCCATCTGCTCTGGATTATTTTCTCTAAATTTTTGAATTAAGGGCGGCTTATTCATTTTTGTCCACAACTGCTTTGTTCTCAAGAGCCAACCCTGTGCCCCTGGAGATGATAGAACTGCTTTGCCAAGAATGGCATCAATGATGATTCTAGAGTCACCATAGATGTGGATCTTGTTTATACCCATGTTGTGGGCAGCCAATAATACACTCCACAGGGCCATCAACTCTGCCATATTATTAGTGCCCTTGCCTCCATTCCAGCTTATGTGAATCCTTTCTTCCTGTGAGATTTTGATCCAAGCTCCACATCCCATCATATCATCCTGACATGTCCCATCGAAAAAAATTGTAGGGATCACGATGGGATGAGGTCTACACCTTCATGAGCAATCAGTTATGTTACCCTTAACAAGCTCCTGGTCATTAATCCACTTCATTATAGCAGCATGTATATGGGAGGTGGAAAACCGTTTTCCTTCAAATATAAGCTTGTTTCTTGCAAGCCAAACTTCCCAGATGAGGAAAAATGGTAAGGATTGAAATTTGTCTGAGATCTTGTCCCATCTATGAGCTGTGTCCATGAAGTCCCTTAGAGTCCATGAAGGGTCCAAAATATATTGACTGAATAGATTCCATATATTAATTACCAATGAGCATGAGAATAAAAGGTGATCCACCATTTCCTCATGCAGAATATAGAACGCATATTTCGGGTCCAGAGAACCTCGTCTGATGAGTGAGTCCCACGTTAGAATTTTATTCCTCCATACAAGCCAGCCAAATAACACGATCTTGGTTGGTATTCTTCTGTGCCAAAAAGTTCGGAAATCTGTGGACTTAATCCCTTGAAAAGACTGTAGATTAATGTAGGAATATATTTCCTTCACCACCATCGAGTCGTCCTCCATTGCTCCTTCCCATTCAATTATGTCACCCTCATTCGTGTAACACAAGCCATCCACCTGAATACCCTAAGCATACTTCCTCCATTCCACCGCATCCAGGCCGATAAGGCTAATTTGTTCAGCATTTTTCAAGATAGGAACCTCGTGAACCCAATAGTGTATTACCTGATAGAAATGTATAATGCCTCTATGAGCTAGACGATGTACAATACGTTGATTTGGACATGAATCAGTGGGAATTCCATAAATACAGTCGCAACCTAGGATGATCCTCTGTCCATTCCCAAACTTCCATGCCAGCCTCTTAGCAAATAATGGCATTACTTTCCTGAAGCCTTGCCATATTGCATAAATGGCCCGCGGATAAGTAAATTGATGGCAGAATATTTTGTGGAGGGATTCTCGAGATAAATACTTACATTTGATGATATCAGACCATATACCATTACCCTTGATGGCCCTCCATAGGGATTTGATGAGGAGAGCAGAGTTAAAAGCTCTTGTGTTTAAGACGCCCCACCCTCCTAGCTTTTTTGAGCAGCATAATAATTCAAGCTTGCAGAGATGATGTTTCTTAGTCATTCCAGCACCACCCCATAAGAATTGCGATAGAATTTGATTGATTTGATAAAAAATTTGTTCTGGAATATAAAAAAGTTGTCCCCAATACACAATAAATTGTGATAGGACCGCTTGAATCGTAATTGATCTACCACCCAGTGACAAACATTTATGAGTCCATTTGCTGATCTTGATTTTGAACTTTTCCACTAACCACATCCAATCCCTCACCATATACCCACATGGTTTAATTCTGTACCCCATATATAAAAATGCTTCATTTGCCTTCTTAATATGGACACCAAGAAAATTTGCAATGAAATTTATCTCATCCACATCACCAAATTCACAAATGAGGAAAGATTTTCCCTTGTTAATGCACATCCTGAAGGCATTCCCACAACGAGAAATCAAGAAATGAATATAGAACCAATGATTTCCAATATTCTGACCAAAAATAAGAAGATCATCCACAAAGAGCGAATGAGAGATACTTACATAATTTGAGAAGGAGAAACCAGAAATAAAGCCCGACCTCATAGCCATCTCCATAATTTTTTGGAATCCGTCCATGACTAATATGAAGATGAGAGGGGACATGGCACATCCCTGTCTTAAGCCATGCTCAGCCCCGAAAAATTTTGTTGGCAAGCCATTTATAATCACTGCATATCTGGCGATTGTGATGCAGGCCATAATCCATCTGATGGAATCCAAAGGGAGCCCAATCTTTAGTAATACAAGTTTGACGAACGACCAATATATTGTGTCATACGCTTTAAGCAAGTCAATCTTCATAATAAGGGCATCTTTTTTTCCTGTGTGCATGGTGTGTATAGCCTCTTGAGAAATGGCTATGGCATCATGAATGGATCGTCCCCTTAAAAACCCATATTGCTCCTTTGAAATGAACTTTGATAATGTCTCCCTGATCCTGTTAGCAATAATTTTTTAAGAGACCTTATATATAAGGTTGCATAAAGCAATCGGTCTGAAGTCAGAAAAACCCCTGGGGTCAGAAGATTTGGGTATGAGTGCCAAGAAAGTGGCATTCATGTTTGCAAAGATGTGCCCCATGATCCGACCTTGTTCCACAATAGCAGTTATCTCCTCAGCCATTATGTCAAAGAAATGCGTATAAAATTCTGTCGGCCAGCCATCCGGCCCCGGGCATTTATCATGGGCAAAAGACTTCAATGTTTGCACCACCTCCTCCGAAGTAATTTCAACATTCAATACCTATAAAGCTTCATCATCAAACATTCAGGGAATACGTTGAAGGACCCATGTCTGACATTGAAGGTCAATATTCTGATCCGCTTGGTAGAAGGTCGAGAAGTGCCTGAAACCCTCCTCCTGTATTTCAGCCGTGGAATAGGCACAACACCCATTAATTTTTTGTATATACCATATGGCGTTCTTATTTTTCCAATCATTTGCACATTTGTGGAAAATTTTTGTGTTCATATCACTTTCCTTGAGCCATTTAATTCTGCTCTTTAATTTCCACGTGAGTTCTTCAATCTTAAGAATCTACATCCTCCTTTGTTGCAACTTGTCAATAAGTTTGTATGTCTCTTCATCAGGTGCCATATTGACAAATTCATTGTGTATGTCGTTAATAATTTTCGTTATTGCTTTGAACCCATCTCTGAGAATTTCCTTTTTCTTAATTTCCCATTCCTTAGTAATGAATTTGATCCTTTGGAGTTTAGTATGGAATCTTTCCCAGCCAAATATACCCTCATATGGAGAATTGTCATTCCAACTCTCCTTGACAAGCTTGTTGTATTCAATATCATCTAGCCAAGCTCGGATGAATTTTAATGGCACCCCTGTTCGCCTACTCTCAGTATGCCATGAAAGAATTATGGCCATGTGATCGGATAAGTCTGCCTCGTGCATCATGGATCTCAGATTCCCTAACAGATTAAGCAGAGTATCGGCCACCATTTCCATGTCTACTCTTTTCCCAATAAAATCCCACTCAGCTCTTCTATTTGGCCATGTTGGAATTAGAGGGAACGGTCGTATATCTTTCAGCCGGGACAATTCAAAAATCCTTTCAATGAATTCCGCCAAAGGGTCAAGTCTGGCTTTGAGACCCCATGACTCATCAGCATGAAGAGTGGAGTTGAAATCCCTGATGACAATCAGATTATCCATAAAAATTAAGCCCAACTTATACAGTCGAGTCCAGAAAGCATTTCTATTCTGTCATGGAGCATATAAGTTTAATATATTTACTGTGCCATGTAATCCACGTAAATTTCCAAATAATAATATACCTCCAAAAAAGCTAAATGCTTGAAACCTTGCATAAAATGGATTCCACAATGTAAGTAAACCTCCCGCATGTCCTACCGCATCCACAACAGCCGCATGCCAACCCGATCTAATTTTAAGTATATTGCCAATTGCTTTCAGTCTGCAACATAGAGTCCCCTAAAAAAGAGAAATAATAGGATCTTCCACATTTAGCAGCTCATTCAAGCAATAGAGTTTGGAGGAGTCACCCATACCCCTCATATTCAGTGAAAGGATGGAGGTCATTTGGAAACGTCGGAAGGGTTGCTTGCTCTAAGAGCCCTGAGGTCATCGGAAGTAGAGATGGGGACATCCATAACGTCCAGAAAGTCGTCTTGAAATAGAGATTTGATTTTAAGACGACCCTTGAAGTGTCTAGTCCCAAATTTAGTTTTTTTACGCATAGTGATGTAATTCCCAGAGACAGGTGAAATGACAATGTCTGGTTGTTGTGGTGCCTTATCAAAGACAGTTAAAGCAGCAAGGTCGAGGTTTGGATTACCTAGTAAGGAATCAATATCATTACCAACAATGTTTTTGGGCAACTCCGATAAGTCCAAAGCTTCGTCTTGCTGCAGGGATTGAGGTGAGGCCCATTCCAGCGAAGGCATGGAGGGAGATATATGCAACGGAGCAGTAGGTGAAGTGGAAATCTTGGGAGGGGAGACATGCACAGGGGCGATAGGGGTGGTGGATTGTGGAGGTTCATCTGATGATTATGATATCAAAGATATGTTTTGAACATTCCGACCATCCATAATATTAGAGCAGAGTTCCACCACCTTATCATTAGGAAACATAGGGGGTCTATATTCGCTAGCAGTAACCACATCATTGGTAGTAGGCGAGGTTTTATCACTAAGGGTGCTAGCAAAAGCATATTCCTCATCATCAGAAGACGACGGAAGAGACTTACCCGATGTGAGGTCATCGTGTGATCCGGCAGTCGCTTTGTCCTTCCAAGAGCCGTCAATACTCGATTTTCCCCTATAAGCATTCCTGAATCTCATAGGGAAGCTACCATTCAAGTTCCCGGTTCGATGGCATATCAAGCACTGGAACGGTACGCCCCAATAATCAACTCTTTGTCTATGTCGTCTTTGTCCCCATACAAGGTCGACATCCCCCAGTAGACCAACCGAGAAGCAAACCTCCACTAATAACCAGGTGATTCTCTTGTCACTGGTGCCAATAATGTGGGGGTTGATGTACTTAGTACAACTGATGGAGTCTCCAATGGCCCTAAGGGCCTTTAGTGTGTAGAATTCGAGCAGGAGCCTAGGCAGTTTTACCCATACGACTTTGCTCTTTGGTGCCTCCATAACTGGGTTATATCCCAAATACCAGAGTAAAAGTTGCATGAAATTTTTCCCCCATACCCGGGGCTTTTGGAGGATCTTCACTACATCTCGCTCATTCATAAAATATATACTTAACCATTTATTTAGGAGTAAAATCACCTTAGGAGTATAGCCGAGGATAGGATTCCAATACTGTTTCACCCATTCCACCATGTCAACTTCACTCCCATCAGCAAACATCTATTGACGAATAAGAGTCTGTTCCTGGAGGCTGGCCACATGCCCCCACAGATCATCATACTCCATATTAACCTCCTTCACATCCATGGTCGGCTTGTAACAGGAATATTGTTTCTGATCACGGCCCCTACGTCTAAAAGCACCCTTCGAATATGCTTTCAGATTGCCCTCTACACGGCTTTGTTTCAATTTCTCGATGAAACCAGGGGGCTTTGCAATAGACTGTGCAACTAGTCTTGCGTCTGCATCCAAATCCCACAACCTCTTTTGTTTAGCTTCAATCATAGCTGCAATCAAAACTTCTTGGGCAGAAGTGTCGGAAGATAGGATGTCATTACCCTTGGCCATCAGGTGAGGTATGCTGGTGACGCAAACCATGATAAAGTGTGAGGTGGCAAGTAGGTGAGCGTCAAATCCCACCACAATGATGGAAGGCGCGTAAGTGTGATGTCGTTTATAGATGGGTCGTCAGGATAAAGCAAATTGAATGATCGAGTCCTGAATTGGATCCCGCCCATGCACGTCTTACAAGACGTAGAATGTCAGCCCATAACAACAATAATCATTGGATGTAGTAAGCAATAGTATTCAACTGCAAGGTACGTCAGAGTCCTAATTTCTCCTTTAAATGGAGGTCGTCACCCCCATATACTACAACCTGGATCGTCCCAAATGAGACCAAACGTTGCCTTGATGTGCACAAATTGTCAGACGGATCTGCAGTCAGAAATCCACCCCACCGAGAAAATTTGAAAAACCTAGATCGGTCTGTCAGAGTTAAGTCTGAGGTCTGTTTTCCGGTTCTCCAAAAGATGATCGGAAAAAGGGTGGCGAGCAACTCTGTCACTGGAAAAACCAGTCTTTCCTCATATAATCGCTATCAAACGTGATAGCAATAGCAATAACAACAACCCGGGCATCTCCATCATCTAGAAAATAATTGAAATCCAAAATATTTGGAGGGTCTGGAGATGATAAAGGAATCCACCCACTTATGCCAAAGGTAATACCATTTTGAATGAAATTGTGAAGACAAAGAGTCAGAATCAGAGGATGACTCTTGCAGGGGGATCCTATTCCCTCTTTTTAACATTTTCTCTATAACTTGTTTTATACATGGCCCTCAATATGATAATGGCGGATATAACCAGAAGAGAAATCATAAACACTTCCCCCCATTCGGAGGACATATCCTACTCGCAGTGTTTGTAATGAGGCCCCCCAATAAACAGAATAGTGTTCCTCAGAGGGTATATTGCTATCAAAATAATATATATCAAAACATGCCTTCGCATACATCCAATCAAACCAAACTAAAAAAACCAAAAAGATAAATATATGCTATGAAAGATTCAATAGCAACCTCGGAACTTGTAGCTTCATTCCCCAAAAAACTCACAACTATTCTACTAGACCATCTTCCCTGATAAGGTCCAGATAAATTCCGGTGCCCATGTAGTCCATACCTTATACTAGGAAAATTTCAAGAGCTCAGGCTTGGAAGCAGCCATCCTTTGAAGAAAAACTTGTTGGGGTTTCTCTTGCTTGGGTTGCTACCGTGGTCAATTTGCTTATATGATCTATACTTTGACAGTTTCTTATCTCTGCCGCTTAATCCTGGCTTACTCTCAAAGCTCGCTTTGGTCCTTGATGATGGATAGAGTTACCAAAATTTCGGATCACACGTCTACACAGTTCTATTCCAGAATTCTCTACCAATGTTATATGAATTTTTGAATAAAATGAACCTTCTAAACAAAATAAGAAATAATATTAAACATTTTTTATTTATAATAATATTTCTCTTGAGTGATTCGAGGCTTACACAATTATTCATATTGTTGGAGATTCCCTCAATAGCACTATGTAATATTTGTGATCCATCCAATGTTTTGATGGTAACTCCATCCATGGTACTCAAGTCCATTTTTAAATAAGATCCAAATTAAATAACGAAAATTTTTTTTTAGACTTTATAGCATTATGTAATATTTGCTCAAGTCCATTTTTAAATAAGATCCAAATTAAATAACAAAACTAATTTTTTAAACTTTATAACATTATGTAATTTTGTGATCCGTCCAACATTTTGATAATAACTCCATCCATCATGAAATTCAAGTAAATTCTTAAATAAAAACGAAATAAATTTCTTGGACTTTATAGAACATAACAATGTTAGTAGTCAAACTTTGGCTTAAGGGGCATGCAAATTTAGCTGTTAGACTGTCTAACAGCGTAAAATTTTGCTGGAATACAAAAAAGTATGTTAATTTTTTTTGTAAATTTAGGTTATAACACTCGTTAGATTAGTTTTATTAATTTTTTTTCATGAAAATTTTGCAGGGCAAAATTGTGACATCGGTATGCCTCAAATTTCTATAATCACACTGCTTCGATACAGACCATTGTTACTAGTCAAATTCAAGCTGCTTCGATAGAGACTACCATTATTACATTGTTACTAGTCAAATTCACGCTGCTCCGATAGAGACTACCATTATTAGTAGTCAAACTCACGTTGCTTCGATGCAGACCACTGTTAGTAGTTAAACTCTGACTTAATACGCGCAAGTTTCTAAGCCATACAAACCATCAATTAAAAATCTACCTTCCTAAAAAGTCTCCATGTGTCCTTGTCTCCACCAATGCTTATCTAACATCGGCAAGCTATTGATCGTCATTCAACCAAATGCCAAAAAATTCCAATTTCACACTAAATTCATTGATGGAAATGTTTCAGAAAAAATGGGTACAATATCAAGAGAAAGAGTCATATACGGCAGTCTGGAATTTGACACGGCAAAATGGCCATCGTACCGTGTTTTGCAAACGTGGTTCAATACTATTATGTAATATTTGTGATCAGTCCAACTTTTTGATGGTAATTTCATCTATCATGAAACTCAAGTCTATTTTTAAATAAGGTTTAAATTAACGAACGAAATAAATTTTTTAAACTTTATAGTACTGTATAATATTTGTGATCCGTCCAAAATTTTGATGGTAACTCCATCCATCAGTCCATTCTTAAATAAGATTCAAATTAAAGAATAAAATAAATTTCTTGAACTTTATACACCAGAACATTGTTAGTAGTCAAACTTTGACTTAAAAGCATACAAATTTTGCTGGAATACAAAAAAATATGTTAAATTTTTTTGAAATTTAGATTATAACTATTAATCTTCAAAATTTTAAATGTCCCAAAAAAATTAGATTATATTTAAAAAAAATTCAAACACTCTTTAGATTAGTTTTTACTGGCAAAATTGTAACATCGGTATGCCTCAAATTTCTATAATCACGCTGCTTCGATACAGACCATTGTTACTTGTCAAACTCACACTACTTTTTTTTTTTCAAAAAGAAAAAAACGTTGTTTTATATTATGATTAATAAAAACAATGCATAATACATCATAAGAAAGTGAAGTGAGAAATCACTTCCAAAATATGCAACATTGCTCCTAAAATCAAAATAATGTGATCTGGCACAACATACCCATCACATGAGACTCATAATCAAGCATAGAGTCGATGATAATGTCTAAAGCCAATTGGAAAAGAAATGGAGGATCAACCAAATCCGAAGATGTGAACCCACAACATGCACGACAAGCAAAACCAACTTCAACGATAAGCCAGGCGTCCCACAACATTTACCGCAACATCATATGAAATGGGGCATATAGTTGAACCATAAAAGACATGATAGAATCATATACGGCCATCTGCAAAAAAAAATGCCACTTGAGCTGATGGGGAGGGCGAAAATCATTTGGAGACCCAAGGAGGGTCACAAACTCCATCCACCTTGGGATCATCAGCAGAAAAAATAGGGACCTCCCGGAGGTCAAGAAGTTCATCCCGGAAGAGGGATTTTGTTTTCGGCCTCCCTCTGAAGTGTCTAGATGCGGACTTCGTTTTCTTTCTCACCGTAATATTGCAACCCGAAGCCGGCGAGATGACAATATCAGGATTCCTAGGGATATTCTCAAATATAGTGAGAGCGGCCAAGTCAAGGTTCGGGTTGTTTAAAAGGGATTCGACATCACATCCTATAGGTGATTTCGATAAGTCCCCATTCGCAATATTATGTGGAGAGAGAGGAGGTTGAGAAGGGGATGGGGATGTATATGAAGAAGCAAATGTGGGGCAGGCTTGATGGTGATCAGCTAGTGCAGTAGGGACATATGGTGGGTCCGGTAAATTCACCTTATCGGTATTTTGCGGAGAGGGAGGATGAGGGGGAGGTGTTACGTCTTCTAGGGGCGGCATGGATGGGGAGGTGTATGATGGCTATTAGTAGTCAAACTCACGTTGCTTCGATACAGACCACTGTTAGTAGTTAAACTCTGACTTACGTACACGCAAGTTTCTAAGCCATACAAACCACCAATTAAAAACCTACCTTCCTAAAAAGTCTCCATGTGTCATTGTCTCCACCAATGCCCCTCTAACATCGGCAAGCTAGTGGATATTGATCGTAATTCAACCAAATGCCAAAAAATTCCAATGTCACAATAAATTCATTGATGGAAATGTTTCAGAAAAAATGGGTACAATATCAAAAGAAAGAGTCATATATGGCAGTCTGGAATTTGACACGGCAAAATGGCCATCGTTCCGTGTTTTGCAAATGTGGTTCAACATTTTAAACACATTTTGACCAACAATTATTTAGTCAAATTCTTATAGAAACACCTATACATAAAATAATTAAACAAAACAACACCCTCTAATACAGACCACCAATAAATAAAAAAAATCTCCCTTACACGAAGTCTCCACCAATCTTAATCCAGCATCCGCACAGTCGTGGATATTGATCTCAATTGTACCAAATGCCAAAATAATCCCGTGCCCTATTAAATTTATTGATGGAGGTGTTCAAGGAAAGAAGATCCGTACAATATCAAGAAAATAGTCATATTAATATATTGCAGTTTGTCCGTGATGGGGTGCGTATTTGGCGACACGTGGGGAGGATTCACATGAATGAACACACGTGGTCTCGGTTCTCGATGGGAGGGCCTCATGGTCTTTTCACACATGAATATGTGACAAGAGTGGTATCGTCATTATGGTAATGGTGCGTGCGAGGTCTAACATCGAGGTAGCAGGAAGGGTGGTGGAACGTTAAAACTCCATGTGATGTATGCTCCACGCATTTGCATATGTCTTTGTGCTCGACTATGGCAATGGGAGACTAGATGGTTGCTGCGTAGGTGAGAGAAGCAGAGGAAATTGTTGTTCGTTGGTAGTGAATTGTGGTTGCTCCCAGGGGTTTTTGACAGAGGTCAAGTGTTTGGCTGGTTCAATCGTCTGAGAACTATGGTCTGAGAACTCGATTTATCTGGGGCATCTGGCAAGTCTGGGTGCAGAAGGTCAAAACCTCACAACCAGGGGGCCATTGGTCCTGCCTCTGTTTTGTCGAGTGGCAGGGCTTGCCGGACTAGAAACTCCGCTCTTGGCATTGGGAACTTGTCCGCCTTCGTGGTATTACAGTGCCCTGGAGGGAGGGAGCCCGGAGGGTTCGTTTGTGGTTCTTGTTCGTCGAAATTGGTGGGTGTGTGCCTTTTGCGTGCCTGTCCCAAGTTGGAAACAACCCCGGTCTCTCACGGTGGCACTCCATTCTCGGTGGTGGCTAGAAAGGTTGTGGCTTTAGCTATGTCGTTTTGCTCGGAGTGCTCTATAGAGTGGAGAAGTCTCTCTCTGGTGTCTGCGTGCGGCGTTCTACCATCGCTGGAAACTAGGAAGCCACTGATGCGAAAGGTTAGCTCCTTCACCCCTCTAGCTTCTGAGGGGACATATGCTCAAGCCCTAGTCACCGTTTCACCTAGTCGTGGCGGCAAGACGGCGGGTTGTGCGCGGCGAGGCGCTATTGGTTCGAGAGGGGGTCGAGGTGGTTGCAGGTTGGGGGTGTGTTGTGGTGGAGGATCGCGCAGTGAAGGAAAGTGTGTGGCAGGTCGTGGTGGAGGGGTGCATGGTCGGGGTCAGAGTCATAGGATGGCAACAACCGTGGTGGCAAGGCGAAGTGTGGGTCGGTTGCTCCTGTAACTAAGGAGGGGCAAGGTCTCCAACATCGCTGCTTGGAGAATTGTTAGGATCTCATTGTCAGTCTAATGGACAGGGTGGATGTTGCTGAGCGCATCTTGCGAGAGGAGCATGCGGTGTAGATGGCCTCTTTTGAGCGGCTACATTACTTTCAAAGCCAACTTCAGGAAAGACTAGTGGTGGTTTGGAGAAGACAAAATCAGCTCTCGGAGAAAGTCGAAAATTTGGAGACATGGATGGCGCACTACGAAGGGCACGTTCAGTGTGACTTCAGCCCTCCACCGCCTCCAGGAACAGCCCCGAACAACCATGCATCTACTACATCTAGTGATTAATATGATTTCTGGTGTCTTTTTTGTTTTAGTTGTGTTCTGGTGCCTATGGCCCAATCGTTTCTGGACGTTGCCCTTAGCGGCGCTTTTGTATTTTTGTCATCTGGTGAACTTTTTGGTCAACAAACCTGGTCGAGGTGAGACCACCTGTTTTGGGATGACCTCTATATAATCTTTTTTCATAAATTAATAGAATCTTGAATTACAAAAAAAATATACTACACTTTGGAATTTGACATGGCAAAATGCCCATTGTACAGTGTTTTGCCCGTTAAATATGCTTCAACATTTTATCACACCTTCGGTTAAATCGGAAGCAGTTGGAATGCATTTTTGTAGTTCATGATTTTTGTAAAAAGTTAATAATGTTTGCCAAGTCCAACAGCCAGGATATAATTGAGTCACACATCACCCACCCTTAAGCCGTAGTCTAATTTGGACACAATTTCGCTCGGAAAATAGTGAAAAGTATGGTATGATTTTGAGAAAATTTAGTGGAAATTTTGGAAATTTTAGCTATCAAACTTCAAGATTATGGGCGCCCAAAAATGTTGAATCCATTTCCACCTTACAAACAATTCAAACAATCTTAAAATTATATATATTTTTAATTTTTCTCACCAAATTTTAATAAATATTTCAATCAAAATAAAATTATTGTCTCGTTTAACAACTCCACCTTTTACAACTCCCCCACCCTTTACTTGTTTAGACGTGACAACTCCAGTTTGGATTAGCGTTTGTGATATTCGAATGTTCTCACATACAATGGGAGGCTTTTTAATGAAAAAATAAGTGTTATTCTTCCTCAATATTTTATTGTTGCATTTTTTGATTAGTGTTTGTGATATTAGAGTGTTCTCACATACAATGGGAGGCTTTTTATTGGAAAAAAGAAGTGTTATTCTTCCTCAATATTTTATTGTTGCATTTCTGTGTTAGAGACTGCTTATATTTTTGAACATTAATTGCTTTTAAGAAACCAGTTTTCAGAACTTATTTTATGGTTGCATTTTTCTGTTAGAAATTGCTTATATTTTTAAACAGTAATTGTTTTTAAAAAACCAGTTTTCAGAACGTATTGCTATCACAATATCACAACCTTGATGAGTTTTGATGTCACAATGATTTTTGTTTTTAAAATAAAAGCAATAAATTACTATTTTACAATTTAAAAATAAATTCAATTTAAAAAAAAAAAAAATCACTTTATTTTTAAAATCGACTAAAGAAAAGTTCTAAGTGGAGATTTTGTTTTGAATAGTAAATCTTTAAAATTTTCTATTGCAAGTTTGTTTATAAAAAAGAAAGATAAAGTGCTCATAATTTTTTTATTTTAAATTGTCATGGAGATTGTGAGAAGAGTTAAATAGAAGGTAAAGTTATTTTGTTGTTTAATTTTTTTTATGTTTTGAGAAATTTTTATCAAATAATTTGTTAAATTTATTTTAAATTGAAAAGGAATTTGTTGGAATCACAAGTTTGATCTATGAACATAGCATAATCTAAATGGTTCATATATTTCCCAATGTTTTGAATATATATATATATATATATATATATATATTTGTCAAATTTCAATCAAAAACTCCAAAACATAACATAATTAAACAATGCTAAAAATTATGTGGGATTAAGTCAATATATGCAACTCACAAGTGCATGCTTTATTTATCTAACCATTTTTAGATTTTTATAATAATATTAGATTATATCCATCTTTAACTCTAGAGCTACCAAGGGAAAAAGGGACCAAATCTCTTGAAGTGCAAACTTCTTTTAGAAGATATCTGCACTTGGTAGATCTAGAGTTAAAGATGAATCTGGGCTAGATTAATAATTGATAATTATTTATTTTATTTTATTTTTATATTTACGCCGTAGGCATACTTATTTGAAAAGAACTTTCCTAATTTCCATCGTGTCTTGATATGCAACCTCCAATCAAATGTTAGACGATTAAACATTTATAGGTCATTGGATTAATAATCAGTTAAAACAGTTAGACAAAAGTCGTTATTGCAATGCTAGACGAAGCTATTCCATGGATTCCACTGCATCCTAGCACGCAACAGTTAGAGGCAGCGCTGTGGAAGGAGATTTCGTGCACCTGCTGGAAAGAGAGGACAATAGATTCGGAGGATGATATGAATCGAATCAGTTAGAGAAACCGAGTTGAAAAAAATGGCCCATGTCTCGGATAGTAAGGCACCAACTAAAACACTTCCATGTTGTGGGAGTATTATGGTGGTTTTGTAGCTTATCTCTTAGCGCAGCTCTACCCAAATGCAGTTCAGAAGTTGACTCTTGTTGCTGCTAGAGTTTGTTTGGAAGAGAAGGATATGAAGGAAGGGCTTCTCAAAGTATCTGACTTGGCAACCGCCAGAAGCATTTTACTGCCGCAGACTACGACATTTACATGTGGATTCACAGTTTTCCTTCCATTTATGTTGAATGTGGTCGAGTTGGCCCAACGTTGTTTGGGGAGCTTCGCACCATTTGCAGGGGTGAGTGTCCTTGCTAGGGATAAACGGTGCAATAGACAGGTCTGCTTGTCTCGAGATAGAGAAAGATCCATTATATTACAGATTTTTGGTCTTGTAATAATGGAACGAGAGATGTCTACATTGTAGGAATGCATTGTTTGCTTCTATATCTGTACTTTTATTATTGATCCTTTGTATGTGATATCATATTTCTTTTTCTTCAACAGCATTTATGATCCCAAGCCCCTGCTTTTTGTGGACTAATTTTTGGTCTTGCTCCCTCAGACTAATTGTCTGCTTTGTTAAACTGAAAGGTTTCTTTGGATGATTGAGTGTTGCGTGACTATATTTTGTTCGAACAAATTGAAACCAGTTCAACTCAATAGAATTCTAGAGAATATTTGATCCATATTATCCGTCCCTTTCGCAAAGATGGCTTATGTTGCATGGCTCTGGGTTTTGGTCAAGATCATTCTTTGCTCGGTGTTCTTGAGCTCAAATATGTTTTTATTTCTGGTTAACCGATATTTCCAGTGGAGGGTAGGTCGAAGGACATTCTATGAAAGAATAGGTAATATTTTATCATTGAATTAATGATAATAGATGTTGTTTCAGTGTGCAAAGTAGTGAGGAATACTACGAGTGGAGGGTAGGTCGAAGGGCCTTCTATGAAAGAATAGGTACTATTTTATCAGTGAATTAATGAAAATAGTAGATGTTCCAGTGTGCAAAGTAGTGAGGAAGGGAAAGATTATATTTTAAATGGTCTGGAAGAGGAAGAGGAAGAGGATTGAGAAGATATTTCCAACCAGCTTGGCCTAAGGGGCATAGAAGGAATAAATGTTGTGAAGTTTCTTCGGAGCTTTCTTCCCACGGCGATTTCAAATTTCAAAACTAATTCATATATTTTTTATTAATTAATATTATTCAAATATTTAAATATAACAAAACTATATAATCAAATAAATATTACCAATTGATATATCCAACCATCCACGTAGTCGATGCCGCCATTCACATCCTTCAATCGGTTGGCTATCAGTCGTTATGGGAGGCTGTGGGTGACCCTTCAATTAAGGCATGGTTTGTAAATATTTTTGCCTTTTGGCTTTTTAAGAATTTTAATACAAATCAACGGTACAATTCTGGCTTGTGAAACGGTATGTAGAGTTTTGGGTAAAATTGTATGTGTGAAAACAAGTCTTTACCAAGAAAATATTTTTAAAAAATGTTTTTTATTTAAAAAAAAGAAATATTTAAATGTAAAAATGATATGTAATTTTTTTTAAGTATTTTTATTTGAAAACAACTCTCTTAATTGTCATGCTGTATCTTTTTGCACCATCAAATGAAATGTTTGAGGCCATTCATCTACAACCTCCTTATACTTAACTACATAACTAATTCTCTAACCTCTATCAATATCTCTTCCTCTCCATATGATATACAATGTCTAATACATAAAATTCAATGGCAGAATATGGCTTTTTATATGTCATGATTATTTTCCAATTTAAAAGTCAATGGCAGAATATGGATTTTTATATGTCATGATTCTTTTCCAATTTAATTCTTACGGCGTTTCTTTTGCAACATCAGGTGCAATTGCTAGTTTCTTTATTTTTTAATTGTATTTTAATTTTATTTGTATGGTTATGCAATTTTAAGTTGTAAAGCCTCTCCACACAATCAAACTTTTATGAGATAATATTTTTTCTTAACCAAAGCAATGTGATATATATATATATATATATATATATATATATATATATATATATATATATATATATATATATATATATATATATATATATATATATATATATTCTCTGAAAAAGAAATTTTTTTTATAATTTAAAATATTATATATTTAAGGGCTTAGATTTGATTCTCAAGGGAATATGCCCACCACATGCTTAGTCTTAATGCTTATCAATGGTTCTAGTGTATTACAGAGTTTGTTAGGTTGCATTAATTAGATTCGTGCTCCTAGCGCACCAAATTCCTAGGGATTTGAGATTATTCCAATTCTAATAAGTTCATCCATGATAAGATCCACATTATTATTTATAACATTCATTTATATATAAGAAAATTTGATTTAGCAAAATGGTCCTTTACGTTTAATAAATTAAAAAAAATAGATTCTTGCCACATGGCTCTCTACCCACCAATTTCCTAGGGATTTGAGATTATTCCAATTCTAATAAGTTCCTCCATGATAAGTTCTTCATTGTTATTTATAACATTCATTTACATATAATCAAAATTTATTTGGAAAAATGGTTCATTTTACAATAAGATGTGTACTTTTTTTTTTCTTTCTTCCTATTGCAATATTTTTTTGGGTTACATTTATGAAGTCTTTGGCTATATCAGCCACATTAATATTTTTAATGTGTTTGTATGAGCATATTAATATTTTATACTCCAAATATTTTAAAATATGACATTCTTATTTTTGTGACTAATTAAAAAGTTTAAATTGATTATTTTTTAATTTTTTACCAATAAAATATCTATTAAATTGAATATCTAATAAACCAACTTAGATCCATCTTAACTTTATCTCTAACAAATCCCTAGAGGGATCAAATCATTTTTCACTCTAAAAGAAATCTTCCCTTGAAGAGATTTGGTCCCTCTCAACACTTGGTAAATCTAATACCCAGTAAATTGTAAATATTTTATTTACATTCTTGTTGAATTTACTTTTACATACTATGGGTCCATGTTAAGGGTCATGCATGAGTATAAGATGTATATAAATGATATCTTCCCCTAGAGGCGCTTTACAACCCAATATGGAAGAGATGTGTAGGTGACAATATTTTTTAAATATTTTATTTTAATTTAGTTTTTTTAATTTTTTAAATTAAAATTTAAAGAAAACAGGAGGAGACCTAGTGGTATAAAATAATGATTCGGTAAAATATTTAAATTTAATTAATAAGAACATAAAAATTTAATACTTACAATATAACAAGATTTATAACCATGGATATTCATCATATCTAGTGATATAAAATAATGATTCGGTAAAATATTTACGCTGTAAAGCGTACTTATTTGAAAATAACTTTCCTAAATGGGTGCGTGTACCATTATGCACCTTTGATTTGAATGTTAGAAGATTCAAATGAGCTATACCTTAGGATTAAATTATGTTATTTTAATCAGTTATACAACATAACGAATATCAGATGTCCGTGAGGGAACTCAGTGAAGGTTTCTTCTCTCATACCTCGACCTCATTTTCTTCTCTGATGGCTGCCGACTCATTTTCTTCTTCTGGGAATTTTTGCGTCGTGTGTGAATGGGGTTTTGACTGGTTCTGAGACATGGAATTTTGAGCTTCTTTATTTCGACTGTAAAAGAGTTCATGTGACAGGACTTTTTAGTTTGCACCACTTTTCGTGGCTTCTGGAGAAAATTTGATAGGTTAAATCCTCTTATTCCGGCCGTGCTTCACTATAACTTACGATATCTTATTCTGTAGCCAATCTTTATGAGGATATATTTGTTCTCGTCTCGGGTATTCCATTTGGCAAATTTTTTTGGCATATCATGGTTTTATGGGTGTAAAATATTTCGCCTTTGTTAGAGATCTGGTAGGGTTTCCTGATTTTTTAGGTTTTTATCTTTGTTTTCTTCGTATTTATCGTTCAGTCTTATCTCTAACCTTGTACTATCACCGAATCATTTGTGAGTTACCTGTGCATAGAATATTTTCTGTATCTGGCTATGGTTTCACTGAATAGAGATCCTTGATTTCAATTTTATGGTTTTGATGGTGTAAATTTAAACATATTTGCGAGCCTTTCGAATGTCTATTAATCTATTTTTGTTTCGTGTCAAGAGGTTTTGCTAATGTTAGGATGCTATGACTGGAGCTGGTGAGTCTCTGGAATGTCTAGAGACATTTCTGTGACTATTCTATTCCTGTTACTCTATGATCTTTTTAGAGTTGTAATGGGAATTGTTCATTTGCAGGTCTGCATTACTCCATTTTTAGGATGGGCGTACTGTGGCTGAATATGACATTCAAACGGAGTCAATTCAATTCTATGAGACATGGAATTTTGAGCTTATTTATGTCGACTATAAAGGAGTTCATGTGACAGGCCTTTTTAGCTTGCACAACTTTTCGTGGCTTCTGGAGCAAATTTGATAGGTTAAATCCTCTTATTCCGATCGTGCTTCACTATAACTTACAATATCTTATTCTGTAGCCAATCTTTATGAGGATATCTTTGTTCTCATCATGGGTATTCCATTTGGAAAAAAAAAATTTGGCATATCATGGTTTTATGGGTGTAAAATCTTTCGCCTTTGTTAGAGATCTAGTAGGGTTTCCTGATTTTTTAGGTTTTTATCTAGTTCAGGGGAAATCAGACAATTAAGGTTGATGGAACTCCAATACAAGTCTTCTGGGATGTGCACAATTGGTTCTTTGATCCTAGAAATGGCCATGCTGTCTTCATATTCCAGACATCTGGAGATAAAATAGTAGACAATACTCGGAATGCCAATAAAGCTGCAGTCCCCTGTCAATTTATTCCACTATCTGTGTTGTAGTGCCCTACTCCATGCCATGATAAGGCCTTCTTCAACAGCAGCTTCTCGTCATCTTCCTCTTCTGATGCGAGATCTTCAATTCTACGATGGGAAAGCATGGAGATTGAAACAGACAGTCCCTCTGGCTTCTCCTTATTACTGCATGCATGGAAGAATGACTAGGGGGTGGATTAGTATTAATATTATGAGTGCTAGTATCAACCTTTCTTTGAGTTTTGTACATATAATGGCACTGGCTATGCTTCTTTCGGTTTTATTTTAGATTCTGATAATTATATGATTGATTTATTGAAGCCTCATCATATGGGAGCTTCTGAGACATAAATAAGTCTGTTTTCCAGCTTTCTTTAAGGTCTAGTACTGTTGCTCCTGCTACTAGATATGCCAGTGGCTGCGACAGGTCAATAAATGACTTCATTATGCATTTCACAAATAGAAACACTTTCAATTGATTGTGCAAAGGAGAATTATTATTTTCATCTTTTTGGTGTTGGTGAAGTTTGGAGTTAAATGAAATTTCATGCTTATTGAGTATTCATATTTATTTCAAGGTTTCCTCCAGTTGGCAAAGTTTAGGGGATGAGATTTCATGCTTATTGGGTATTCATATTTATTTCAAGGTTTCCTCAAGTTGGAAAAGTTCAGGGGATGAGATTTCATGCTTATTGGGTATTCATATTTATTTCAAGGTTTCCTCGAGTTGGCAAAGTTCAGGGGATGAGATTTAATTTCATGTTTATTGACTATTTACATTGTAAGTCCTCACAAGCCTAATGCAGCTAACATGAAATATTTGTCCCTTTGATTTTTGTGAAGACGTTACCAAACAGACTGATGGAGATAAAAAAGTAGACAATACTCGGAATGCTAATAAAGTTGCAGTCCCCTGTCAATTTATTCCACCATCTGTGTTGCAGTGCCCTACTCCATGCCATGATAGGGCCTTCTTCGACAGCAGCTCCTCGTCATCTTCCTCTTCTGATGCGAGATCTTCAGTGCTGTGATGGGCAAGCATGGAGACTGAAACAGACAGTCCCTCTGGCTTCTCCTTATTACTGTATGCATGGAAGAATGACTAGGGGGTGGATTAGTATTAATATTATGAGTGCTAGTACCGACCTTTCTTTGAGTTTTGTACATATAATGGCACTGGCTAGGCTGCTTTCGGTTTTCTTTTAGATTCTGATAATTATATGATCGATTTATTGAAGCCTCATCATATGGGAGCTTCTGAGACATAAATAAGTCCGTTTTCCAGCTTTCTTTGAGGTCTAGTACTGTTGCTCCTGCTACTAGATATGCCAGTGGCTGCGACAGGTCAATAAATGACTTCATTATGCATTTCACAAATAGAAACACTTTCAATTGACTGTGCAAAGGAGAATTATTATTTTCATCTTTTTGGTGTTGGTGAAGTTTGGAGTTAAATGAAATTTCATGCTTATTGGGTATTCATATTTATTTCAAGGTTTCCTCTAGTTGGCAAAATTCAGGGGATGAGATTTCATGCTTATTGGGTATTCATATTTATTTCAAGGTTTCCTCGAGTTGGCAAAGTTCAGGGGATGAGATTTAATTTCATGTTTATTGACTATTTACATTGTAAGTCCTCACAAGCCTAATGCAGCTAACATGAAATATTTGTCCCTTTGATTTTTGTGAAAACGTTACCAAACAGACTGATGACATGGGTTTTCCATAGGCAAGAGAGTTAGCCTTCATGGTGGCTACCAACGTTTCTTCTCTTATAATGTATTACAGAGACCAAGAGTCTGAATTATTATAACCAATGTGCATAGTGTTAATTGGATTCTATATAAGTTGTGTGCATTATGCTGTGAAATGGATTTACAAATTATAACCTGTGTGCATACTTTAATTGGATTCTTTATAAATGGATTTGTTGTCAGATATTTATTTTCACTATCAGAAAATTATGTGTCTCATGCCACTCTTATGAAAATTGTGTGTTTTGTTTAATATTAGGAATCTCTTCAACACTTGCCATGTTTGTGAAAGGATTTTGGGATATTTTTAAAAATTTACAATTTTCTGAATTTGATAATGCTTTTCCATGTCATGGGTCTTGCCACTTTCTCCAAACCGTGCCTTTGTTGTGTAATATCTCTTCCCAAACACATGCTCTCTTCTAGATAGCAATGTGGGCTCAGTTAATGGCTACCTTGCATGGGTTTTCTTATAGGCCTCATCCTGCATATCTCCCAACAACAGGACCATCACTTTTTCAAATATAAGAGCCACATAGAAGCCTTCCTGTGGCTCAGGCCCACACAAATATTTAGCTTTTCTCACATCCTAGAATACCTCCATCTTCTTTCCCTTGACATCAAAGGTTTTGGATCCGTGCTTTCTCCAGAAAAACCATGGCTTCATATCAACCTTGCACATATAATGGTGACTCGAGTCATTGACATGGACATGAGGCCCTGGCCCATTAGATTTTGGCACCATGTTATGGTCACAAATTTGCATATTCCCACCATTTTGGTCTGATAAAGGCAAGCTATCAGGTTCTGTGTCATTCTGCTACGAGAAGAAGAAGAGGACTTGTCTTTCAAGCGAGCACCTCCAGATTCTCCAAAACCAGAAGGAAATACTTCAGGAATTTTTTCAGATCTAGCTGCTTGTATGATTCTATGCAGAGATTTCAGCTATGCATTGTATATCTAGCAGATTTCAACCATACATATTCATTGTATATCCCTCAGAGACTTGGCGCCTCTATCAAAACCCAACCAGTTTTTGTCACCCAGCAGAGAATTTTTATTGGGCACCCCCAAATCAATGCTAAAATCCTATCAACAAGATACCCACAATAGGATCTTCATCCATTAGCCCAAAGGAAATGGAGCCAAACGTCAAAACAAGCTCACCAAATAGGGAATTCAGCCACATTCTCAATCTGAGATCCTCCCAATTCATGGCCAAACCTACCCTATTATTCAGATAAGGCCTTTTCAGACCTTCATAGATGGTATGAAGCTCTGGGACAATGGATGAAACAATATACTCACAAAAAATGCAATAAAAAAGACAACCTCCACTGATGTGACAGAGAGTTTGGCCTGGATCGAACCTTAAAAATTCTAGGAAATGGGCCAAACAGATAAAGGTATCAAATAATAAAGAAGTCATTCTGTTGTATCCAATTGCATACAAATCTATACTAACAGATAGGACCTCGGGACAAGTTCTGGGGACCTTGCATTGCTCCTCCATACTTCATGAAATCTTGTGGCCCTTTTGTTATCTTCCTGGCAGCTACTCCACTCTCTTCTAAGAGAATTTAATATTGATGTATGTTTTCCAGTCATCAATCACATGATGAGTGATTTTTTGTCTATTTTCCAGCATCAAAACAGAAAGAAATCCTTCTACCTATTTCAGTACATGGAAAAGCATTGTCAAATTCAGAAAATTGTAAAGGCTTGATTGATGAAATTGATCAGATCAGATTTTCAATGATTTCATTCTTGGATTGTCATATTCCTTTCTTATCTCATGATCTGCAAATAAAAATAAACATGGAAAACATTAATTCCTCAATATATGAGTGTAAAAAATATTAATTTGATCAATGAACTAAAATACATATTACTAAGTAAATCTGAACCTAAGTAACATTCACATTTAGATATCAGAGGCATTTCAGGCCCGCAAGCCAGATCAAAGAGAATATAGCCCAAAGTACCCTTTGATATACCATATTTAAAATGCACTTTCTCAAACCAACTTTTGGGAAGTCTAGTAAAATGAATTCTCAGAGTTGGAATCTGTGGAATTTAGATTTGAAACCACTCAACACTCTTAGCATGGTGAAGTTATGATCCGATTCCATGCACTAATAAGCTACAGGACATCAACCAAAATCCTGCAACAACTCATCATCAAAAAAACCGCCTTCTGGGAAGTATGGTAAAATGATTTCTCTGAGTTAGAATCTGTGGATTTGAGATTCGAAACCGCTCAAAACTCTTAACATGGTGAAATTGTGATCCGATTCCAGGCACTAATAAGCTACAGGACTTCAACCAAAATCCCGCAATAACTCATCACCAAAGAAATTGGATTTTTGACATCCTTACTTGGATTGCAGATTTCGACTAATGGTAGATTTCAAAAATATTTTGGAAAATCGAATAGAAAAAGTGAGTTCAAATGATTCATTTCTTTATGTCTATCAAATTGATAAATACTCCAAAAATATTCCCAAAATTTATAGTAAATATATTTAATCCCTCGATTGTAATTGACATGTGTTAGCATCAATTCAGAACTTTGCTGAATTATTATATAACCAAAAGAATAGAACAATATTAGTTTGAAGTATAATGGCCCACTCTAATACTGAGAAGCCATAATTAGAACAAAACATATGTTCCTACATATATTCTATACTGAGACTAAAACGAAATTTCAAAGTACAACCAAAACATTATTCATCACAGCTCAGCTTAGGCAGCAAAATTACTCACCGGAATTGATCTATATGGGGTACCTTGTTATGGGACAGAGAGGCCTTATTACCATCATACAATTGCCCCAAATCTGCAGGCGATTTAAGCCTTCTATTCCTCCAAGATGCTACAGCCACTTGGAGGATCTGAGTGAGTGGACTTCCAGTGGCCTTCTTGAATCTATACGTCCTTGTTCCTCCAAGGAATATGAGAATGGATGTCATCATACATACAACACATATTCCATAACCCCATGGTCTCCCCACATTATCCTGGATGTATACAAGCACTGCCACAACAAGCAGAGATCATAAGCTGATACAAAAAAAAGAATCTGTTAAAGAAGTAGTCCATCTGTCTCCTTTCTTTATCATCATTTTCATCAAACTGATCAGATCCAAAGCCTGATACACTTGATTTCAGTCCTCCAGTACCCAGTGCAGTAAGATACAGGGATAAGTAGAGAACAAAAATTTGCAAACCATTTGCTTCTTCACATTGCTCATTGGGAATGCATTGATCAGGTCTGAACTGTGGTAATGCAGTGGAGATTGTCAACACCCTTACTCCCTGGAAATACCATAGCAACTATTACTCTCTTTCAAATATCCCATAGATCTCCCAAAATGAAAATTATCTAAGCATATGCAATCATAACTAAATATTAGAGGCGTACCAGGGTTTGAATTGAGGCAAAAATGGAAATTGTCAATTATCTTCCTAAGAAGGTGTCAGCCATCTTTCAAATTTTTCCAATGAAATTTGTTTTTATTTATAGTTAAATATCATAGTATTTTTTTTCAAAATTTTTTATCATCAAAGCTTTGTAATGAAATATTGATTTAGATTAGAATTATTGATTTTTCCCTTGGCCTCAAAAAGGATTCCCATGCTGTGACTTTTTTCATTGGTAGTACTCTTGATCAATTTCGCAATATGATCACAGTTTCAAGCTAATACTATTCATCACTAAACTTATTGAATCATGATATTTCATCTTAGGACCAACTGATACTTATCTAAAAATGATATTAACATATGTAGTTGTAACCAAATTATGTAACTAAATAGCCCTTTAGCTATCCCGCATGATTCATGTGAGAGCATTTCCTCTATACTACTATTTCTTACTTCATGATTCACATGAGATCATTTCTTCTATACTACTCTTTACTATATTACCAACATATGGTGCAATTTCTAGTCTAAAGGCTTTCAATGTATAGACTTCTTGGGAGGTTTTGCATAGTTTGTATTTATTTGAATATTTTTTTATATGCAGTTGTGGAGAAGAAACATTAGAAATTCAAGTGTTTTTTTTCATGTATATTATTCTAGATTTATTTTATTTTTGGATTTAATAAAAGTTTTTAAAAAATCAAATTTTTTGAAGTGTAAAAATTATTAGTATATAAAATTTGAAGAAAAGTTTTTATCTCAAAAGTTTTGATAGCTCTCATTGTTTAATAAGCTAGTTCTTTATATGTATGTATGAATGATGTATGAATTTGGAAGGAAATGCACATTTTTTTCACTCCAATAGAATGTTATAGCTATACAATTCTTCCTCACATTGTAAATTTTCATTGTTAAAAGTATACATTTAAATTAATAAATTCATTCAACTCCTTGAAAATCTCTTTGATCACTTAGATTCTATAAACTACTCAACTTAACTTGGGATTCCAACAAATATTTACTAGATTTAGACCGAATTCACTAAAATATATACTTAGAAAAGGGCCAAAATATCTAATAATTAGACTCTACTCAATAAGAAATATTCTAATCCTAAAACATTTTTTATTTTAAATTGCTTAGTATTTCTTACACACACGTGAGAAATATTTTATTTTGCATAGACATTTAAATATTTTATTTCCAATTTTATATAAATAATGGATATAAAATAATTTATTAATACCAGCATTAGAATATTTATTTTACAATCTACATTGTTAATGTTTAAATGTATTTTTTTTATTAATATATTTTTGAATATAAATATTTAATCTTACATATTAAGATATTTAATTTTTATTTTATATCATTTTTTTTCATTAATATACTTAATTTTCAAGTAACAATTTCATGTTAAGAATGAAATGAATTAGTTTTATGGAAATAATTAAACATTTTAAATTTGAATTACTCTTTCTATATATCAAATTGATATAACTTCATTTTATTTAAGGTAAAAATCAGAATATTTTACTTTTAGTTTAATTTTGTTTTCTTAATTTATATATCATATACATATATTATATATAATAGTTAATATCATCATTCAAATATTTTATTTAAGATTTGTATTTCTAAAACTAATAAATTACAGTAGTATTAGTGGATGTTAATCATTATCATTATCAAATTATTTATTTTTAATATAACTTTTAATTACTTTGTTTCTATATGTAAAATTAATATATAATTATTTTACTTAATATAAATATATAAATATTTTATTTAACATAATTGATGTAAATTTATGTTAAGCATGAAAGTAATAAAAAATTTCTTTTATATTGAGTTACAATATCACTACAACCAACGCATTGAAATTATTAATATTTTGTAATACTTTTAAAAGTAAACACACACATACATTTTTATTTTTTAATTAATAAATATTTTACTTTCATCTTGTATCAATTTTAGAATTACCACTATTTTTATTTTTCAATCAAAGTACTTATATCAATTCCTCAAAAATTGATTACATTTGTGCCAAAATTCCTTTTCTCTCATATTTTCGACCATATTTTTTATTAACATAGAGATTTTTTTTACAGGAAGCCTAAGGACACACTAGTATTATCACCCAAAATACAACTAGAACATAAAAACTACCAACAACAACCATACTACATTGGAGGGATCAACATCAGAGCATTTCTAGGAGCTGCAGACTGATTATGTCCCTTGTGGACAATAAAATTGATATGTGATAGCCTTGTTTCTATCTCATCTAGTATTTTAAGAGACCTACGTTGGTTATGACATACTAAATATAGGCATTCTAAGATTTCCCCTTGAGAAAACTACAAATAATTTATATAATAAATTACCTCATTTGTGTCCTCCTACCTTTGCTCTTGGAGGATGTTCAAGCTTGCATGGATGTCACACAATTGTTCAACAATTGACTATGACATTGGGGCCTGCACCATGCTCCCTTGCGACGAGGTTTGTCCCTTGGAAACATCTTCCTCCAAAATTCTACCCTCCTCTTCTTGCTCCTCCGCTCGTGCAACCTAGTCCTAAAGCCTCCTGTAGTGACCAGCTCCATGCCAAGCCCTCCCCCTCTTCCTCAACATGATGACACATCAATTCAAGTTCATTGTCACTAACCGACTCAACCCCCATAAACTACAAAATGAGGGGTGGCAGACGAGATTTACAAACACAAGGAACACAAACCAGCCTCGTTCCCCAATTTTTGGTCTCCTCCTTATTTGTAAATTGTCATCAATATTCAATGGATAGTTCATCCCAACATATCTCATAATATTTATTAAAATTTTGAAATTCTACAATATTACATCTTTATTAAATTTATAGATGTGTAAATTTTAATGTAATTAGTACATGCATGTGAATGGAAATTATGCAAAAAATAGAGAACGAAAAAATAAAATCTCACACACAAACATAAGACACAAGATATGCTCTCGGAAAATCTTTCAGAAGAAAACCCAACTAAAAGGTGAGGTTGCTCCGTTCTCTTTCTCTGTATGGAAATATGGTTGTAGGTACAAAGAAGTATAGCATCTAGCCTGTGGGCTGATATAGTACACAAACCATCTTAATGTGCTCTACCTCATATCCCTCTTCGCTACTTTCTTTTAGCTATGGAATAAATTCACTTGAAAGAATGAAATTCATCTTCCTCCTAGTGGCACGGTTATAACACTACCCGATAGCTTACTAGTGGTTAAGTTTGACCACATCAACTCTTAACGGGAGTTACAATATAGACTCTTATAGGGTTTTTTACATGATGATCATGTGGCTAGCCCCTTTTCTATGAATAATAGGGACTCATGAGACATCCTCTTGAACCATGGTGGTCAAAAAAAGAAAGTCAACTTCTAAGTGGCATAACTTTTGCATACACACTCCGATTAATGTGCTTCTTGTGCCATTGGAAAACAAACTTGTGTGTTGAATAACGGGAAAGGGCATGGTGTTAGAGAGGAAAATTTATACCCCACAAAAAGTTGTTTGATGTGTCAAAATTCTCCTCGGAAGTTTTAGACCTCGTTTTACCAAATTGGGTCTCGCTAGTAAAAATGGTCCCATGAGTTGATTCCTCCACTTTTTTCATTCTTAATGCATCGAGATGGATGAAAAAAAAAATTTGATCCAATCGTGGTCACCTTCCAATTCACCTAGGAGCACATTCATCTTGACACATGGATCCGACAACCCTCCTAGTGCTGCACCCTAGCTTCAAACTCCTCAATCGAGTTATAGGCATGACACCACGCCCACATCACGACATGCCAACAATTTCTAACCTCCAAAGTGACGGAAATCCAAGAAAAATAAAAATAAACAAATAGTAATAAATAACCAATTAAATTTTTAACATAAAAACCATTAAATTTCCACACCAAAACAAATTCATGTGTATGCAAAATTATATATATATATATATATATATCCCATTTCTTATTAATTTTCCAAAAAAAAAATTATATTGAAATAGATAAAATAAAATTAAAATTTATAATATTATAATACAAAATAAATATAAAAAGTATTATTTAAATTGAAGAATATATATATATATAATCTAATAAAATTTCAATTATTTTTTAAATAATATTAAACTAAATTTTTACTAATAAATTAATATTAAATTTTGTTTATTTAAAATTTTTATATATAATAAATTATATAGTATCGATATAAATATTTTTTTTAAATTCGCAAACCAAATTATAGCTATTTATTATACCATCCGTATTCATCAATTTTAATGTAAATATGACTTTTCTTAATATTTTTAAACGAATTAAATAAAAACTTCTCCAATATAAAGTTTTATGTATTTATAATTTTTTTAACCTAAAATTTATTTGGCAATATTTTAATTTCTATAAATTTAAATATAATTGCCACGCATATTAAAACAGGATTATAATTTTATAAAAATAATGTTAAACGAATCTTCGATGAAATTGTTTAATTGATTTTTCTTAACTTTAAATTATTGATAAAATAAATTAAATATAAAAATACTGAAACCTAAACTGGTGAAGTTTCCCTTGGATCATTGTTATATGCTGACACAAAGATGGAAGTCCATCAACGAGCTTGCATGGATAATTGAACCATTTCCGATACTGACATGGCATAGACAAGATAACTGTTTACCTCACTTTTTGTCTTTAATATTTTTGGAATATTTTTAAAATTTATAATGAAAATAACAATAATGAAAAACAATAATTTTATAATGAAAATAACAATAATGAAAAACAATAACATTGACCTTGGAAATTTGTAATCCACATTCGCAACCACAAAAACAAACAAGATGGTCTAAAGACAGCAAAATCCATGTCTTAATTTTATCATGCCTTCCTATAGCCACTACTAGCTTTCTTTCTCCTCTATGGGTACTGTTGGATTCTTCGACTGTTGCAAAGCAAGATGTGTACCAGAAATGTAGGAATAATGTATGCACCAATACAAGATGAAACTCATATCCAAGGGCCAACCCTGGAGAACAATATTAGCATATAGGTTCCGTGGAAAATGAGTAGAGGTGATAGGAGAGCAGAGTCGAAAAAGACAATGATGAATGAGGAATTCATTATGATATGAAAAAATTTCACCTTCATGGACAGCATATAGGTTGGGAGTTGGGAGTTGTGGGGAAGTTATTTTAAAATAGTTTTTCTTTATTATGATGATGATGGTGGTTAATTTTTATTATAAACCAAATTTATTAGATCTAAAAAAACTAATTATTTAGTTTGTTTTTAAATTGTACTTCTATGTTCAAAGAGCTTGGAGAGAAGTGTCTCTAGCTCAGTATAATTTTGACATGTTAAAAGGCTAGGAAGGTGGGTATTGCAACAAAGATTATGAAACTGAGATTTAATGTGGGTGTAAGCATGGAAATCTAAGAGAAAGTGATTTTCATCCTCAATGTTCATATTCTAACCGATGGCAGATCCTTTTTCCACCCATGGTGTTTTAGGAACTACCCAGCTACTTATTTCACTATGGAGCTCATTAGATTTCCTTAATATCTTGGCTATATTAATTTTTTTCTTTGAGCTAGTTAAAACAAAGAGATACTTTTGATCTTCTAGAGTAGCGTTGATGACTTCCTTACAATATCTTAATTTTATTTTAGCCTCTAAATATTTCTCACACCACATTTTCTCTTTAAATTTAGAAGTAGCAATATTTTTAATGTTATTAATATTTTACAATGCAACATGTAAATTTTAGATTTGTGAAATATCCTATAAATCCAGCAAAATTAAATATATGTTTTAGTTCTTCATTATTAAATTTCCAAATATTTTTAAGTAGGAATAAAATTATCCAATTAACTTAACTTTTGTTTCGATATATTTTCAAAATCTACAATCAAAATTCAACTCAAAAATCACTCATATGATCCTCTATCCAAACTAAGACCCTTATACTAAGAAAACATCAAGATTCAACTCAAGAGTCACTCATTTGGCCCTCTATCAAAACTAATTAAGGCCCTTCTACTGAGAAAACATCACTAGAGGGAAGAAAAGTTGGCTACTTGTGTTGCTATCCTATGCTTATAGACAGCCCTAGAGCAGAAATATCCAACACTGAAAAGCGACCCAGTATCATTTGTTGATTCACAATCGTACACATTTGGACATGCAACAAGTAAAATTGCACCTGTGTAGGAAGGAAGCTTGTCCTATCAGAGGGTGAGGCTGCTAGGTGACAATGGTGTGAAGAGATACCTGCGAGCATTTGGTCCTCTATCGGAACAGGGACCTCACTGCCTCAATTGCACAATGCATCTTATTTAGAGGACCTTTAAAAGATGAAGTTAGTAGGCTGTCTCCTGATCACAGACTACTTCCACGCAGTGAAACACGATCCGGTCTCATTTGTTGAGTGACAACCTACCTAATAGTGTCCCTGACCCACACCATAGCGGAAGCACGGGTATGAAACTGGTACGACTGTCCAGGATCGTTCTATTAGCATTCGATATGTGTTCTTGAACTCGCACATCAATTAAATCCAAAGAAGCCATAACAAAATATGTTCAACGAGGAAGCGCTACCAGAGATATATGACAGAAAAGAATCTCAAGTTGGTCGGGAGTGTGGGTGATGTAAAAGATATAAGACAGTATGTTGAGGTTAGTTCACATGGAGTGTGGATAATGGATAATATAAAAGAGTTTTGAATTTATTTTCATGATAGATTTTGGGAATATTTTAGAATTTCATGATAAAAGGTTGTTTTTCTAGTGATTTTCAAATTTTATAATATTTTATAATCTGCAATTTACATAAAGATACCAATAAAAAACAATTTTACATCTAAGTTATATTAAAGGCATTGAGAATACATGGGTGAATTCACCTAAACTCTGTTAGAAGAGAGAATATTTTAAGGAATATTATTTTTTATAGAGTATGTTTTTTATTATCAGTTTATATTTAATTTAATTAGGTTATAAAAAAGAGAGATAAAATTTCTCTATATGCCGTATATGCCATTTTTTAGTTAGGTTATCAAATTGAGTGAGATTAAATTTTTTAAACTTAAAATTTCACGGAAAATTTTCATCTTATAAATTGAAGGTTAGTATTAATATATATTTAGAAAAGATAATATTTTAAGGGATAATAAATTTTTAAAGAGTGTGTTTTCTATTTTGGTAATAACTTACATATATATTAATGGAGTTGTCTATGGAGGCAACAGAATAGTTTGGATGACAGATTTTTTGTGGAAACTCTATAAAAAAAAAATCAAAAAATCAGGTAGTTAAGAGTGTTCGAGATTCAGCACCATAAAAAACCCTTAGGGCACCCAAAATACACTACTGTAATTCAGATTTTCAAAAAACTTTTCTGGATTTTTTCATAATCTTACTAGAATTTATGGGTTGTTGTGTGGGTTTTATAAACTAAATTAGGGTTATCAAATTGAGAAAGTCATTAAATTTCTTAAGATATTCCATGTTAATATAAATCTATATTGATTGATATTAAATTATAAATAGTTACAATGTTCATGCAATGTTGATATTATTTTCTTTTATTTTTTCTAGGTTAAAAATATATTTGTTATTTCTAATTGAATAGCATTATGATCAAAATAAAAAATATTTTTTTATTTTTTTTTATTTACTTAAAAGGAAAAAAAAATTATTGATATGTATTTTCTTATTAATAGTAAAACTAATATTTTCATTATTTTAGTTTGTATGCTTTTTTATTGTTTTATTTTGTATAACTTAGAGTTTTATTATTATTATTTTTTAAAATAAATTTATTTTAATTTTTTAAACCTAAAAAAAATAGTTATAGAAAAATTGGTAATATGAAATAAGAAAGCAAATAGGTACAATAGGAAAGCTACAACCATCACCTTAGTAGCCTTGGCCCATTTTTCAAACTAGGGAAACTAGGCTACCCTAGCCGAAGGGATACTCCCTATGGTTTCTCTAGCCCAAGTTGTAATAGAGAGTTGTTTAGGCTAGGCTTATTATAACAAGAAACAACTGACCCATTTTCAATGACAAAAACAAGTCATAATGTATGAGTTTTGTTAGGTTGAACCAGCTTTTACTGACATGAAAATAAAATGCGTGCTCTTCTGATGTAAAGTATGATTATGTTTGGAAAATAAAAACAAATAAACTTTGTCAACTAAATAGAATCATAAAATATAACACTTCCAGTTGAAAGTAAGCATTAAAAATTGTGATTATTTCCATCATCAAAACAAATGAACTTTGTCAACTAAATATAATCATAAAATACAACACTTTTAGCTGAACATAAGCATTAAAAATTGTGATTCTTGATATCATCAAAATATCATTAATAATGACGTATTTAAGCGCATATTGATTTTAATAATGACCTTTTTAAATGCATAGTATTGATTTTGTGTTATAGGGAAATATGAGTTATGTGCAAACATAAATATTATCCCCATAAACCTATGTAATTTTAATTAGCACCTCAGTTTAGTGTATGTATGCAATTTGAATAATAGAATCCAACTTTGAAACAGTCCTATGCAAAGGTCTGAAATCATTTTCTTTTTAAAGACTCACTAATGTTATGTATAACAGTGAGGATAGTAGATACAACAAGGTTATGTCAATTGAATATTAATGTATAAACTATGATTAGAATGGCGTTTAGAGTGAGATTAGAGTGATTGCTGTGTGTTTCAATAATTTTGAGAAAATAAAATTTCTTAAAGGCACATTTTCTACCATAGAATTTAACCATGAAATAGTTATCCAACGTGAACAACCACTGAGGACCTCTCACATCATTCATAATTTTTTCCATAATTTTTTTTCAACCAGATTGTGCAGTGATAAAAATATTAACATTGAAGGAGCATTCATAATTGTTGTTGAAGCATATTACCAGCACTAAAATTCAGAGATGACAGTGCATATGCTCTACTTGATTGTGTATGAATGTTTCCAACAATGTAATGTATTAGGTTCATATTATGTATCGAAAGGGACTACAAATAATTATTCCAAGCCCTCTCAATAGTCTTAAAAGTAATGTGATATTCCAAGAATTAAGAACCAAATCGTACCACATTTTGTTGCATCAATTTGGTTTAAGGAGTGCTTCAGATTGTATACGCGCCAAAATATTACAATAAAGTGCTATATTGAGCTCAAAATTAACTCTTGTGGGGTGTGACAGAACTAAGTCCTTTCATTCATCCAAACACTTTAAATTTCCAATCACTTCAGTGATTTAAATGATTAATAAAGATACATTTGTGCTACCGAAAAATTAAATTGTGTATTCAACTTGAGCAATGGAAACTCTTCCTCGATGTATCATTTCACCAAAATGCCAAGTCGTTACCTTTAGAACGTGAGAAATGTGTGATAATTTCAAGAAGATTTACTTAATTAATGAGGCATTGCATTACCAATGTCACTGATTCATTTAAACTTAGACTTAATCCATGGAATTCTTGTTACTGAAGCATGATGAATATCTAGCATGCATTTTCAAATACTTTGAGAAATAAACTCCAAATGTGATATTATATTAAGTACCTTTGAGTTCATATATGTAAGTAGGTTAGTTATTATATTAAGTGCCTTTGATTTCATATATGTAAGTAGGTTAGTTAGATAGAAGTTACATGTAAATAAGAATATCTCTAAATAAAGTAAGTAAATATAAAAAATATAATTATTAAAAACTGTGATTTATAGAAAATTAGCTTATAGATAATAGATTTTTTGAAGATTAAAAGATTTTAGAATATTTATATACAAAAATCCAAGGTTATTGTAAAAGATAAATAAGATTAACTTTTACAAATTTGAAAGTGCACCTTAGATAAATAATTTAAAACCTTGTTAAGCTTTACATTTTTTAACAAAACAAAAGTGGAAAGATAAAACTTAGATTGAAATAGTTAAAAGAAGAAAAAAAATCCTAGATGCTACCACATGGCATGGAGTCTTGATGTATTCCTTAAGTAGATGTCATTTATGTTGATTGTTGAATTCCTCAAGCATCTCGTAGAGAATGATTGGTGAATATCAAACCCTAAAATTTGATCTATATGAGAACCATAAGGAGGTTATTTCAAAAAAAAGGAATCAACCTAGGGAATACAAGCTTAAACATAAGTTACGATGGAGAGGAAAAATCAAATATATTTACTTATAATACTAAAAACTAGTGCAAAAATGACATAGATAGATTTCAAACCTCATTTTGTGCACTTCCCTTGTAATAGACCCTTTCCTCAATGTATACTACATCCCAAACCCATCTATCATTAATTCTATAACAATATATTCAAGAAAATAAACAAGAATCTAAACCAAATATAAAGCAAGAGAGTATTTCATTCATTTCCAACCAAGAAAAATAAGACATAGGCACCCTCCTAATATTGATGAAGGCCTTCAAAAAACTATACATTAAAATCCATGAGCTCGATTTAAACCACAAGCTTATACCATACGCTAAGATGAAACCATGAGCCTAAACCATATTATAAAGCCATCTGAAATTCCTTATGTTTTCACAAGAAACTCCTCAAAATTGTGTGCCCTCTTCATAGTAAGAAAATACATAACTAATTACACACATGTTGTCACCGAGTGGTCAAAACACGTGATAATTTTCGCATAGAAATTTTTGCAATTTCATAGCTTGTTTAATTTTTCCTTGATTTTATATTATGGCCCCATTTTGGAATCTTGTAGCCATTCTACATCCAATAGCATTGATCTAATGGAAATTTGGGCACTCTACCAAATAATAACTTTCCTTAAACATTGCTTCCCTAAAAAATTGTGTTCTAACCATTCACATGTGTGAAAATATTCCTCCAATGAAGTAAGTGTGTCCTCCAAGAATCTTCCATATGGATAATGCATGTTGAACAAAGTCACAGAGTGATTTTTCAAAGGTATGCAGCTCACGAACATAATAATTATGAAGATGAACAGTTGAAGAAATATACGTGGGTTAGATGAAGCAGGTTACAATGGAGCAAAGTTTAAACAAAGTGACTCGGTGGCCCGACAGTAGGACTTGGCACTGTTATAATGGAGGTCACGGTGTCAACTCCGCTAGGGGACAATTCAGATTGTTAACAAGTTTTTGGTGACCCTGTGCTGCCACTTGGAAACCTTCGGTTGGGCCTTGTGGCAACGTGTGGTTGGCCACCATCCCAACCCATAAAAATATGCCACCCAACACCAACACCAATCGAAAATTGGCATGATTGGGTTGGTCCAATGCCTAGTCAACCATACCCAGTCAACATTAACCAGTCAACCATGCCCAATCAGTTGTACAGACTTCTAACTAGGTAACCTGCACAACTTTTCCAAAATTTTACCTCTTTTGGAAAACGAATAGAACATGTTTCTGGGAGCATATGGTGCTGGTTTTTCATGAAATGAGTTGTGTCAGATTCAAAACAATGAGATATACATGGTCATTTAGGTTCCACACTATTCTCACAACTTTCATTTTTTAGCATAATTTTAAGCACCTGATCACTCCAACCCACTCCACCCCACTGGAAGCTTTTGAACCCTAAAATATTGTTTTTAGTTGTTTAGTATATGAGGGTAAAGTTCCCTCACCTTTCCAATCTTGAATAATTTGGCCTTACTTATATTTGTTCCTTTGAGCCCCACAGGAAGGTATTCAACATTCACTCATTTTGAAGACCTTGTTCTTCTGTCAAGAATGGTTTATTGTTGTAATTCATTAAGATATTCAGGAGAAAAATCCTCAATGGAAGGAATCTGAACATCTTATCCTTTATATTTCAATCAAAGGCGTCTCATACAACCTTAATTTCTTAACATTAACAACAACATAAATTTGCATATATGAAGGCAAATCCAACCTAAAGGCATTATCACCAATCTTATCTAAAATTATGAATGGACCATATGAAATTGGTTTCATATTTTTACCTTCTCCTTGAAGCCTTTCTTTGCTAATGTGAAGCTGAAATTCATCGTCAACTTGGAATTTTCGATCTACAGAATCCTTATCATGCCTTGTTTTGTACTTTACTTGGCTCTTTTCTAGTTTTTCTTGAACTACTTCATGTACCAATTGGATTTGTTCATTGAACCTTTCAGCAACATTCTTTCCAAAAATTAAATCCAAAGGATATTTAGGCAAGTATCCCAAACATGCCTCAAATGACGATGTTTGAGTTGAATAGTGCTTGGCCCGGTTGTAAGCATGTTGAATATAGTACAATTTTTCATCCCACTACTTAGGATGCTTGTTGCAATAACCACGAAAAATATGTATCATCATCTTTTTCACCACCTCTGTTTGAACATCTGTTTGCAGATGAAATGTTGTACTATTTTTCAATTTGGTTTCCATGAATCCCCACAAGCTTGACGAAAAATTCCCAACAATGTGGGAATCTCGATCACTGACAATGGATATGGGCAGTCAAAAATGCACCCATACATCCTAAAACAATAACTAAGAAGTTTCTTCAGTTTTAATGTGCTTTTTACATGGCATCAAAATACACATTTTGTTGAACATATCCACAACTACGAAAAGGCAATCATGATTCCTTTTTCACATAGGAAGACCTCCAACAAAGTCCATAGAAACACTCTCCCATGGACGAGAAGGTACTGGAAGTGGTGTGTAAAATCCTAAATTTATATTGCTAGGCTTACTGATAGCACATAATGAACAACCTGTAATAAAATGTTACACACTTTCAAGCATACGCGCCCAATAAAAATACCTATGTAGATGTGCCACCGTATTACTTACACAAAAATCACCAGCAATAAGAGAAGTATGTGCCTCTCTTATGATGTTGATTCTTTCTCCCTATGGAATACAAAGCTTACCAAGATATTACAACAAGTTATCATGCATATGATAATCCAATTCCTCTACTTGGTTCCCTTGACTTAAATTTGTATATGAATCTTGAAAATCACTATGTAAATCATATTCTTCAACATATCTATAATGAAAAATAGAAATATGCTTAAGAATAGTAGCATCACTAACAATATGCCTAGAAATCATGTCACCAACTTTATTTTATATACCTTTCTTATACCTTATCACCAAGTGGAATTTTTGAAGAAAACCCATCCATCGAAACTGCCTTGATTGTTGCTAATTTGTTTGTGATTGTAAGTATTGCAATCGTTGATGATCATTGTGAATTATCATTTCCTTACCCATCAAGTAGTTTTTCCACGTCTTCACACTTTTCACCAATGCATACAATTCCTTGTCATATGTAGGATATTTAATCGCAGCACCATTAAAAATGTTCGAATGAAAATAGATGGGCTTACCTTGTTACAGCAGGACCGCATCCATGGCATAGTCACTAGCATAATTTTGAATCTCAAATGACTGTCTCAAGTCTGGAAGTGAAAGTATTGGGGCTGAACTTATCTTTTATTTTAATGCATCAAATTCCTTTTGTGGTTTGCCTCCCCACTCGAAGACTTGCTTCACACTTTTCAAGGCATGCAATGGAGCTGCGATAGAACAAAAGTTAGCAATAAACTTCCTCTAGTATTGGGTTTCTCCCAAAAAGATTCTTACTTCGTAACTTCTTTGGGATTTGGACATTTCAAAACGACATCAACATTGGAGGGATCTATTTTCAATTCACCTCCTCCAACAATATGACCCAAATGCACTAAAGAAGTTTTTCCAAACTCACACTTTCACATCTTTAAAAACCATTGTTCTTTCTTCAAGACATCACTTACCTTTTTGACATGCATGACATGTTACTCACGAGTTTTATTGAAAATCAATATCTCATCTAAGTAGACTATTAAAAACTCATCTATAAATGGCCTCAATACATCGTTAATCGCACACATAAAGGTAGTCGGATCATTGCAAAGACCAAAAGGCATAACTAGCCATTCAAACAAACCTTGTTTTGTTTTGAATGTTGTCTTCCATATGTCAGCTTCAGAAATTCTAATTTGATGATGGCCACTCCTTAAGTATAACTTAGTAAAATACTTTTCATCTTTCAATTGATCAAGTAAATCATCAATTCTAAGAAGTGGGTAGCAGTTCTTTACCGTAATTTTGTTCAATGCACACATGTGCCATGTTTCATCCTTATTTGGCACCAAAACAATAGGTGACCCGCATGGAGAAGTACTTTGTGTGGTGATCCCTTTTTCCAACAACTCTTGAATTTGATTTTAAATTTATGCACTTCCCTTCACTGACATCATGTATATGCCAATGTTAGGAATAGGACAATATTGTTGCAATTGTATTTCATGTTGGATTCCCCACTTGGGAGGTCGTCCTTTTGGATCCTGAAACATCTCATCATATTGGTTAACAACCTCAACTAGATAATATTTCAATCTTGAGTCACAACCTTTAAAAGCTTCATTTTCATGTCATTCTTTTGTTTTACCATTAACAACACAAAACTCTTTCTAGATTTATTGAGTATCTTTATTTGTTCGACATTTAGAAGTGAAAGATCTATTTTTTGTTGATGTGCTATAACAATGTACTCAATACCATCACTGAACAAGTGATATTTGTTTTCATGGCAATGAAAAATATCTTTTCTATCATACAAATATGGGTTTCCCAAAACAATTTTGGAAATATCAAGTGGAACTACATCAAGTTCAACTTCATTAAGAAAATTTGTTGTAATTGACAATCTAAGTATGCATTTCCTCGTAACTTGTAATTTTTCATTCTTCCATATCTAACCTAAAGGATAAATTATTGCATGAGTAATGGTCTCTAAATTTAACATCTTGAATAAGTCTTTGAAAATAAATTTTCTTGTGAACCACTCTAAAAAAGTGTATCGATTTTGGTGTCCTTTGAAATAACGTGAGGATGGAAAATTCAATTCTAGTTTTCTCATGTTTAGTATCATTAGGAAAAATTGAAGAGATAGTGCTTGTTATGCCCTTACCTTTCATTCTCATTGTTGTGATCTTTGTTTCGTCTCACATATTGGAGTCTAAGTAATTTTGTGTAGTTGCAGATGTATTTTCTTCCCTTTGTTGTTAAACTTATTTGGTTTCATCTCAGGATGAAGCTTCCAACAATGAGCTTCATCATGACCCTCTTTGTAACAATGTTTGCATGTTAATCTCTCTCCTTCCTTCTTGACAGATGCATTCTTCTTTCCTTTCCCTTTGAACTTACTCTTAATCTTGTGTCCACTTGTGAATAGATTCTTTCTACCCTCTTATGAGATGTTTTTCCCTCTTTCTTCAGGATGTGTTTCCTCGACACAAAATTCATCTAAACTTGTAGGATTAAACATAAGGATAATATGCCTTAAATAACTGTGTAAACCCCCAATATATTTCAAAAAATTGTCTTGTGAAATCAGGTCTACACCTAGTATTAAACACCTTCTTCTAAAATATTGGGTGTAACTTTGCACACTTTGACCCTTTAGTTGATTAAAATTCTACCAATCCATACTAGGCTTTTTCATATAAGATAATGGATAAAATTTTCCTATAAGTATAGCAATAAAATCTATCCAAGAGGTTGAGACCTTACCATGCTTTTTCATATCGGCTTGTGTTTTGGCTTCGTACCAAATCAAAGTAGCAGTTTCCAATCTTAATGAATCAGCCTAAATATGTGTTTCATCGTCTTTGATGTTCTGAATCCTACAATAAAATTCAAGTTGACAAACCCAATTATCAATTCTTTCAGCGTTCACTTCACCATTATACATAGGCAGTTTGAATTTGATATCAATTTTTAATAAGGGAGGTTTACCATGAACCCTTGGGGTATGCCAATGTGTTTGAGTAACAATGGTTGTGAAAGAGGAAGAAGATGAAACTGAGGATGGAGGTGAATATCATGGTGGAGAAGAGGGTGGTTTGTCACCATTTTCTTTTGAAGGATTTTCATCATCTACTCCTTTTCCTCCAGAAGAAACCTCTCATTTTTAAGGCTTGGAACTTTCACCCTACAATCCTGAAGTTCTCTCTTCATAGAGAACCTTCACCATTTCAGTCATGTCAAATAAATATTTTCTGAAATTCTTTTCTTCATCTGACATATTTTTTTTTCTAAATTGGATTATTTCTATTAATAAAAACATAGTGTACAGGGTGAAGCTTACCTCTGAAATTTCTATGCTAGTCAATTTTGGAGGGATCGAGAATCAAAAAGACAAAAAAGTGACCGCCCCAAATGGGGAAACCGGTCTGAAAATCACTGCCCTCCATGGGGAAACCAACATTGTCCAGAAATGACCAAGAGTTTGATAAATTGTTCAGGAAATACATTGTATCAAAGAAATTTATCAAAACCGAGAGAAGAAACCTCTCATTGTTATGGATGAATATCATGCTAGGTGTCATTTAGCTGTGGCAGTGGCTCCTCAATGATAAGACACCTGTATTCACCTAAAGATTCATCATCTTTCTTAATTTTTGGGCAGTGGGTTCTAGCGTGGTAGTGGTGTGCATAAGGCTGGCACTTCCCTTTTTCTTTTCACCACCCGACCATTCAGGACTTCCAAGAGTTGACCGGCAAAGCTTCGGACTTCCAAGAGTGTTCTGAAGGTGCTATAGCGATTGTGGATTTCTGAGGCCAATTTCTAGAACCTGTCCTTGTAGAGCTCGAAGGCACTTCCTCAAAGCTGAAGATGATTATGGCAGTAAGACAAGGTCTATCCATGGAACAATCATAGTGGAAATAGGTAGAAATTTCTTCAGGAAGTAGGGAGCGACTGTCGGAGTGAATGGATATGGGCAGACGTGAGGACTGGCCACTTCCTCTACCATGGTGGCAACACATTCAATGGATTTGCACCATGATGGAGCAGGAAGGATCGTGAGGGAGGATAGCAAGCAGAGGCGAGGAGGTGGAGTGAGCGATGGGATCGGTGAGCTGAAGTTGCGAGAGAGAATGACAATAGGTGCAAATGGGCATCAGAGCCAACAAAAAATGAAAGTCGCAATGCGTCTCTGAGGCTGACCAAGAGCTCATAGTCGAGACAACAGAAATAAAAATACAGAAAGAAGAGAATGGCATCAATGGAAGATGTGCGTCATTAAGAAAACCTTAGGGCAGTGTGTCAGATAATCATTAAGACAAAGATCAGAGACAGTTAAGGTGATTTGAGGTGAGAATTTGGAGTAGTTAGAGGCTACAGGATAGGCCCCATGGATGGCCATGGGGCTATGCCATATGCCAGGCGATGGGCCTGCTACCTCCCATCCAATTTCAAACACCCATATCTGGGCTCTTCATATGACATGTTATTAGCTCCTCATTGATGTGACGTGCTTATTAAAGCTTCAACTGCAAATTTGTGGAAGAATTGGGGTGGAGATTGTGGAAAACTTGCTTTCCTTGTCCTTTGCCTAACTTGAGGACTTGCAACCACAAGTTTTCCTTCTCCTCTCTTGAGTTTCAAACTTGTAAGAATCAGGATAACTTGCAAACAATTAAATTCTCACAATAGAAAATAAAACCAAAGCTCTGATACCAAACTTGATATGTATGAGATATTGATGAAAATGTGCTTAAGGGTTTGTAAATTGCAAGTGTTAGGATTGAGTTTTTGTGATATTTTATATTAATTTGTAAACACATAAAGAATGAAAATAAACTCTGAAATATGCATAAAAAACGAAAAAATACACCATAAAAAAACCACATCACAACAAATGATGAACGATTTAACCTCTCCTGGGATACATCTCCTTGGTCCAACTTCTAATGGCTTGGCCCTCTTTAATTATGCTCAAAATGGTGATTACATACATTTAGATTTCTCAAATGGCTTCAGATCTTGTTCCATCAACTCCAGAACATTCAAAAATGCCTATGTAGCCTCTTTCTGCTAAAACATTAGTCAAAAACTGAGGAAGTTATGAGCCTCCCTAGTTTTGCTACTAACCGCACCAAAAATTCCCCAAAATTAGGACTGGTCCTACAAATTCACCCCATAATCCGATAACCAAGCGCCATTTTGGCAGAAATCCAGATGAAATTATCGGACGGTTAATTTGCACAATGATGCCTTAAACCCAAATTAACACCAACTTAATCTGGTGGTTTAAATTAATTTTTTAATAAAAAAATCACATTATAGGGTTGCGCCCTTGTTCTTCGGCCGTGACTCATATGTTGTGTAATATGCGGGGTGGTGGGGCTAAGCCCTGGCCTCTTACCCCCAAACTCTTCCAATATCAAATTTAAATATGTTTTCGGCCATAAGTTTAAACAAGTAACATGGTGGCCTAATGGTAAGACTTGGTGCTCTTATAATGGAGGTCGTGGTGTTGACTCTACCAGACACTAATTTAGATTGCTAAAAAAAAATTGGTGGCCCCCATGCTACCACATGGGGGCCTTCGGTTGGACCACATGGCAGCATGTGGTTAGCCACCATCCCAACCAATAATAGTACACTACCAAGCACCAACACAAATCGGAAAAATGGCGCAACCAAATCGGTCCAATGCCTAGTAAACCATACCCAGTCAACCATGCCCAGTCAGCTGTATGGACTGTTGATTGGGCAGCCTGCACAATTTTGCCTAAATTTTACTTGTTTGGGAAAAGGAACAAAACGTGTTTCTGGGAGCATACAGTGTCAGTTTTTTGTGAAATGAGTTGCACCGGATTTAGGAATATCAAATATATGAGATCGCTCACGTTCCACACAATTCTGACAACTTTAATTTTTGAGCACTTGATCACATACACAAATACTCTTCTGAGTAGTAGCACATTATTTTTGCAGTATGGTCAAATATGTATGCGGGTTTCATTCCTGAAAAGCACATATACACGTGGAAGCGATTAGGTTGTGTGTGTGAAAGTTAGGGTTTCTGTTGAAGAATATTTTGATTAATATAATCAGTCACGTTGTGTTTCTGTTGTGTGTCTATGAATTTTTCATACTGATCTAGGTTTAATAGTGATTTTTTGAGTATTTATGATGCTACTAGTTGTATGTGATTCAAGATCAATGATTAGTTATTTGATTAAGTGTTTGGTTGAATGATTTGGTACAATGATTAGTTTCAGTTTTTTATATATGGTATTGGGCTTAAATGATGGTAGTGGATCCAGTCTGAAAATTTGATGAAAAGTGGCCTATGAGTTCTAATGTGTTGAAGCAGGTTGATCCAGTGTGAAAATTTATGAAACATTGACCACAATGATGCTGAGGGTTGGAGCCTTCAGAGAGGAAGTCGAAGCTTCCTACCAGTATAGTTGTTCATCATATCAGGGGGTTATAACTCCCTTCTAGTGGGTGCTGGTAAACGATATTAGGGAGTTGTAGATCCCTTCCAGGGGGTGTTGGAGAATGAGTTAAGGTTGTATCCTTCTATAGGTGGGTTCTTGCATGCTTGTATGAGTCTGCCCCCATACAAGATTGTAAGAAATTTTTTATAATAATAAAATTGAAGACAAAGACGACAACAACGGTGGTTTTCTCCCACATTAGGTTTTCACCTTAAATACTTGTGCTCATGTGTGTTTCTTGTGTCTGATGCTTTATTTTGTTCTCACTACACATGTTTATGGCTTATCAAATGTTTTATGAATCATTGATACATTGTTTTAAGTTAAATAGATAAATATTTAACTGAAATATAATTTCACTTAATATACGCTAGTTTTCTACATATAAATCACGTACACACATAGGTTTACTTCACTAAAGTTGCAAACATAAATCATAATAAGAAAATAAAAAATTTAGTGAGTTTTAAAATACTGATTCCCTGCCACCCTGCCCCTCTCAATATTTTTCCCAACAACTGGTATCAGATCATGTCCTTCTAAAAACCTTGATTGCTTGTAGGAGATCCATCAAGATGGGAAGTCATGAAGGAGTATTTTCTATAAGGCCATTGTCATTTAATGGAATTAATCTACTTTTATGGAAAATAAGAACAAGAGCTTGTATGTTGAGTCTTGGATTAGATGTATGGGGAATCGTAGAAGGAGGTTATCATTATCCATCCTCTATTCCCAAAGATGTGGCAGAAAAGAAGAAATACGAGACCAATGAAAAAGCCGCAAATGCCTTGTTGGGAAGCCTAACATAATAAAAAAAATTCAAAGTCATGCAGCTAAATTCAACAAAGGACATATGGGACAAGATCATCCAGATCTATGAAAGCAATGCCAAGGTAAAATTTTCCAATTTTCAAACTTTTAGAATTCAATATGAAACTCTCAGAATGCATAATGATGAAAGTATTGCATGTTTATTCCTAAGAATAGATGATATTGTGAATTCTATGAGAACTATGAATGAAGAAATAAAAGAATCAACCTTAGTGGAGAAAAGCTTGAGGTTTCTAACACCAAAATTCGAGTCAAAAGTGTCCTCCGTTGAAGAAAAGTGGGATCTGCAGAACCTTACTATTGTATAGATCCACAGAATTTTAACAGCCTTTGAAATGAGAAAAGGAGGTCCTTTAGATGCGAGAGAAGTTTCATTCAAAGAAACTACAGAAGGAAAAAAAAGGAAGTACTCAATAAATTAGGTTATATATCAGAAGAAGATGAGGCAAATCTTGTGAAGAAACTCCAAGTAGGCACTGGAAAGGTTTAGAGGTAAGCTTCCCTTCAAGTGTTTTTCTTGTGGTAGATTTGGTCATTATGTTGCTAAGTGTCCTCATAAAGAGGATCATGTAAAGGGGAAATGGTTTGAAAATAAGAGAAGTTATTATACACATGAAGATAGTGATTTTTTATCACTTGGAGAAGAGGGAGACTTTGATCAAGATCTTCAAGTAATTATGGAATTTGAAAGAAGTATTATTGAATATGATGACAATTTCATGAAGGATCCTTTTATAAGAGAATCTCTTAGATCAAGGCAGAAAATATGGTTTTGTGGGTATTGTTTATCTTGTAACTCATTTGGGCATAAGGTCAGTGATTGCAGATCAAGTATGTTAAACAGAACCAGGAGATTGGAAAATTTCTAGCACATAATTAGAAATTTCAAGAAAATATGGAGAAAGAAGAAACACCTGTCACAAACATAGGGAATGTTGACCCTAATGAAATAATTTTTTTCTAAAGCTTAATTCTTAGTTATTACAAAAGTGATGTGAGGTACATGACATCATGAGAGCAGAAGATGACTAGCAGGTCCTCAGGATCAGTGATATATAACTTCAGGGGGAGCTAAAGTTGTGAAAAATTCAATATTTCACTTTATGTACACAGATCCTATGAAAGACATTCATGCATATATACTAGTTACTATACATACAGTTGTGTGTGTTTTTATTTGATATAGAAATAGTGGGACAGACTCAAGAAAATACGTTGATATGCTTCAAACAATTATTATTTGGCTTTCTTTTTCTAATGTTGATGGTTACATTCTATTGATGTTATTTATAAGTGTTATTGAGTTATGATACTTTTTTTATTGATGAATATGATTTTACGTATGAGATGATGTGATCAAATATCACAGTGAACTGGTAGCACAGGTGTAGGGGAATAATTAACCTTGCCCCTAATGATGTATTGTTGGCATTCTATTTGCAATGTTGCCGAAGAGACTCTTGTAGTTGGTTGAATGATGCCATGATGTTGTATTTTAAAATTCATATCTCGAATTTGATGTAAAGGTCATGTAAAGACCAATGATGTAATTCTCATTATATTCTATCATATATGGTCAAATCAATCATGTATGTAATCCCATGATGGGTAGTTGATGTTATGACAAATTTAAATATGTAACCCCACTTGGTTGTGTGGTTGATGTATGTTTGAGTCCTTTGTGATAGGAAATGTCATATTTAGTTGAGTCATGGAGTCATGTAATTCATTGAAAATATTTCAGAAGATTCAGCATGTGCTCAAGGCAAGCATGGTCAGTATCTAGTCCAGATAAGATCTACATTTCTCATGACTCTACAAAAATAGAAGCCTTCACTCGGGATTGGTCAGCCCTTTACCATGTATGTCAAAGGGGGATAGTAACTTGGTGTTTGAATTGCAAATATTGATGTGCTTTACAAGTATATATATATTTTGGGGATAAAACTCCAAATTGGTTGCCATCAAGTCCAAAGGGGGAGATTGTTAGAATTATGATGAATGTGTTATCCTTGATGGAAACCTACTTGATGAAGTGTACATCGATGGAATATTACTTGATGCCCGATGTATTAACGAATGAGTTCATAGGTGACAGAGTCATTGAACATAGTGACAGAGTGATTGGTCAAAGGTATGGAGTTCATAGACAGAAGAATTATGAAGATGAAAAATTGAAAAAAATATATGTGGGTTCAATGAAGCAAAGTCGCGTACACACACGGATATGAAGAAGAAAAGGAACGTACAGTTTGTGCACTATGGTGTACTAAATACCAAGGGTCCTTACCATGGTATTAGCCCATAGTAATGAGCATGTCAATGGATATTTTATATCGTCAAACAATACCATCGGCATTAGTGTGGTTTTGACCCATGGTATTGGCTAAAGCCTAAGATATATATGGAGATGAAGATACAAGTGTTAGAGTGTGCGTGTGTGAAAGTGAATGATGATTACTTCAATCTAAATTATGATTTCATGGTATGGGCTATTGATGAGTGGTTAATCTGAAATAAATATTCACTCAATAATAAAATGATGGGTCAGGATCATAAGACCTGAAATGACTATGTACTGTATGATTTACATATGGGTTGAATAAATCTATGATTTGACATTTGTCTATTACTTTGAATGGCATGATCTAGGTATGTCTGAAGTTTTGAAGTGCAGCATAGTTATGAGTTGAAATTTGCATATTTGTATGTGGGTTTGTCTCTCATAATGCGCGTACATACGCATATACTCTTCCGAGAAGTATTGTATTATTTTTGTAGTATGGGAGGATCTGTACGCAAGTTTCATTCCTAAAAAGTGTGTATACACGCAGAAACGCTTTATGATAAGAAAATAAGAAAGCTAGGGTTTTTGCTGAAGAATATGTATGGTCATTGTAATCAACATTGTTTTGTTTCTATTTTCTTTCCATGATTTATTCATACTGCTCTGGGCTTAATAGAGATGTTTCGAGTATTGATGATGTTACTAGTTGTATGTGATTGAAGATCAGTGATTGGTTGTTTGATTTAGTGATTTAGTGATTAGTTATATAATTTGGTACAGTGATCATTTTCATTTTTTGATATATGGTATTGGGCTTAAATGATGGTAGTTGGTCTATTCTGAAAATTTGATGAAAAATGGCCAAGAGGTTGTAATGTGTTGAAGTAGGTGGATCCAGTGTGAAAAAATATGAAATGTGGTCCACGATGGTGTTGAGGGTTGGAACCTTCAGTAAGGAAGTCGAAGCTTCCTGCTAGTAGTAGTTCGTGATCGGATCAAGGGTTTGTAGCTCCCTTCCAGTGGGCACTAGTAAACGAGATTAGGGAGTTGGAGCTCCCTTCTAGTGGGTGTTGGAGAACGAGTGAAGGTTGAAACCTTCTGGAGGTGGTTGTCTGTGTGTTGTTATGAATCTGCATCAGTAAAAGATTGTAAGAAGTTTTTCATAATAATAAAATGGAAGACAAATATGACAGTAATGGTGGTTTTCTCCCACATTGGGTTTCCACATTAAATCTATTGTTCACGTGTGTTTCTATTGAATTAAGATTTATTATGTTCTTACTGCACATGTTTATTGGTTATCAAATGCATGATGAATCACTAATACACTAGTTTAAGATAAAGAGAGGAAGATTTAACTGAAATATAATTTCACTGAATATGCACTAGTTTTTTGCATAACAGTCGCGTACATATGCATGTTTACTTAATTAAAGTCACGTACACAAATTAGAATAAGAAAATAAAATTTTAAGTGAGTTTTAAAATAGTGATTCACCACGCCCACCGCTCTCGCTATTTTCCCAAAAAACACCTCAATGATTATGTGGAAACCTCATCATCATCAATTATTTAGAAATATATACAAATGTAATGACATAGATTAAAATAAAATTTGCATGGATATCAATATATGTAGATACCAAGGTGGTTCTTTTGATGAAAGGGTATTCCTATTCGTTCATGATCAATACTTCAATAATTAGATTGGATTACAAAGGGAAAAAAATAATATTACACAGTTGGTTTCCTTAAAAACTCTTTTATGTTTCACCATTGAAAATAGTGTCACACAATTCATATCTTTTGTGATTTTATTAATGTCATAAATTTTTTCAACCAAACAAAGAGATGCCTCAATCACACACTTCTACCTGTTATTGAGTATACTTTTCATTGAAAGCTTTCTTTTGATCACATTTCCTATTACCATGTCTATAGGGAAAGACTGATGTAGGGACGAACACCCTATATAAGGTAGGCATTGAGTTGGCTTTGGTATTTTAGAAAGTCATGGAACAAATAGGTGAAGACATTTAGGAGTTTTAAGATTGATCATTCATTGAGGGATGACAAAATCCCTAGATATTGACCCAGCTTTTGTCTTTTTTGGATTTTCGTAAATGTTTTTTATAGACCATCACAGTGACAATGACATTATATGTATATGCTCTATATTTATTGATATTAAATGCACCTTGCATGGTGTGTCTACATACTTGATTATGGGCTTGTAAAAGGCCTAATTTTTTTGTCTCTTATTTTTATAATGCTTATCAAAATGCATGAAAATGCATTAACATAATGTAACTTTTTCATAACTTAGTGAAATATTATGATTTTTTCTGAGGAAAAAAATATAAGTAGATACCATTGAATCAAGATACATGCATTCCAATGTGATTTTACCCACCTATATGAGGAAACAAGCTCCAAATAAATTATTAGGCAATACACATTAATAATTTTTCTTCAAAAAACATCATAACATAGATTATTTCTATAAATTTCTTGAGTTTACCATGATTGGAAATTTTCACCCTCATTACATGTATCAATTCCTAGGAAATAAAGTTTTTCCAACATGAGTTGGTTGGATAGGAAAAAATGATGATTAATTGATGAGAAAAAGGAAGAGTAGATTTATGTTTTGTTCCTCAAAATCATGTTTAATCATGTATAAGGTTTTTCACAAGTGCAACTAACTTTTAAAAGCTATGAATATTCACTTTGTTCTTGTAAATATTTTTAGAGGAAATTTTTCTCAGAATTACAACTTCAACACCTTTTTCTTACCCCTTTTACATTTTTTCTTTCATTTCGTTATTCCTTTTTCTTTATATATGTTTTTCTTGCATCGGGGTTTAAGTGATGCGCCATTTACATGAAGTGATATTTAACATCATTATTTTTAATTATTGTCTTTGAAATTTTATTGACATGTAGCCTTGCTTGGCTTTATTTGACCTTGGCTTACATTCTGCTTGAGTAGACCTCATTGGATGACATTTCATAATTTGACATAAGTGGGGATAATATTTATATAAATGGGATGGTAGTGTAATTGAATCATGAAAAATATTAAGCATAGTTAGGAGATGTATATGTTTCTCACTTATATTACTAGTAGTATCATATGGTATAAGTCAAGACACACTAATCTAAGCACACTTATGCCCCCTCATGGTACACAAGAAAAAGAATAAAATTATTATTGTTAAGAAGTGTTATTATATCATACAAAAACTTTATTACTTTCATGAATATGTTAGAAACCATCACACCACTTATAGATAATGAACCCACACATGAAATCATAGAACATCAATTGAAATAAAGATGAAATATGGAGTACCATTTTGAAGAGAACATATCATATGAGGTAGAAGTGATATTCCATGGTAGAGTCATCTAAAATAAATCATGAATGATTTTAGAATGGATGATCTACTAAATTATAGAAGAACTATAATAGAAGGTGTGAACTATCATATATGAACAACAAATCTCATCCAAGAAACAACATCAAACTCATAAGAGTGTAGTCTATAAGTAGTTTATTTTTGGAGGGAAATAGGACCTCTATAGAAAAAACTTTTAGAAATCTTGGAAGGTCATCATACAAAAATCGATCTAGAATTAATAATTCATTTATAGTTGGGATCCTTTCAATGACCATAATTTATGGTAGTTTCCATTAGTGCTTTACGAGATAAATCCATTCATTATCAAGAAAAACTTTTTACAACAAGGATATTCAGATCTTTGGTGGTATTTATTATAGTGAGTCTAGATATTGGAATAAATGGAAAGCCTTAAAGTATAATTCTAGGTTTACAAGAAATATGATTCTAGAAAATGTCCATATGCTGATTTTAAACAAAAACTATAGTAAGAATAGCCTTTTAGGCCCTCTAGCTTGGTGGAAAGTGTTGAAAATTTAACTAGTATCTGTCTTCATAATTTTTTTCTAGCTCAATAGATAATGTATATGTCAAAAGAAAAGATAAAAATATATTATTGTAAAAACAAATATATTTATAGGCATGGGTTTCCTGATCATTTTATTATGTTTCTAAGTCAAAAAAACCAATTGAGTTCTTCTATGGTTGTGTCATGTTTCATAGTCCTTTTCATCATGTAATAGGCCCTCACTAGGCTTTTTGTATCAAAGAATAAAAATTATTTTTATGTAATCTGGTCAATTATGGCTCCTCCACCAAGTCATCCTACCCTCTATTCAAGTTGGCCTCATAAAAGGAATTTGACCACACAAAAATACAATATAGAGAGGTAAAATTCGACCTATTTTGGCATCCAATCATCAAGAGTTATATCTAAAATTGAAGGAAGTGTGAAGGACGAACCCTAAAGAAGTATAGAAGACCATTTTTTCTTTTTCTTTTTCACACATGTGATATTTTGAGTTGCATGAGGAGCCGGAATTGTAGGCAGTAAGATTGAAATTCTGATGCACTAGGACTGAAATTTATAGCTGATGCAATATGAAAGAAGGTTGACTATTGTTGATTAGTATTTGATTGAAAGGACTATCTTGGGAGGTTGACTAGGTGGATTAGACAAGGTATTTTTCTTCGTTGTCTCAATTTATTTGGTTCTAAATGAAGAGGATAATTTTTGTTTTCCCCTAGAAGATGGGTTTTTCCATGGCTAAGAACCTACATCTTATGTCCTTATTATATTTATATTCACGCACCTATGGTTTGGTATTTTATTGATGATAATAAAATAAAATAATACATAAAATAAGATAATAATAATTCAAAGAAATTGCAAGTATCAAGATAAGAAAATTTGTTTTCCCTTCTTATTTTCTAACATGGCATCAAAGCTACGGTGAAGTAGAAGAATAAAAAGACAAGTTAAATATCAATAGATCTCGTCATCTTAAGGAAGAATTCAAGGGAAGATAGATCATAAGGAGAAGAGAAGTCTTACCTTTTTTACCTTTGAATATATGTTCAAGAACACCATTTGACATAAGGAAGGAAGTATTGAAAGGTAAACACATGATTTTTAGTTCCCTATAAGATGGCCTGAAGAATAAAATGTGTTGAAGGCTACAAAAATATATGTATTCCATCAAGTGTGACATTGACAAGTATACCTATCGCATCATCAATAAAATTGGGAACCAACTTCAAGAAGCCTCTTTAGAGCATGGAATACAAGGATGGATCATAGCAGCCTAAACTGCTAATACCCACATTCTCCCATTTTTGGATGCATATAGAAATGCATGGTCTATTTAAAAACCAAAATTAATTCCCATATTGGCAAACTCAATAATGCGGAAGCTTTTCATTTTAATGTTACATATGCGGAAGCTGTTCTTTTTTTAAAATCTATGGTTAAAACCATATTATAACCCAGTTTCATGAAATGGATATTAATATCTCAACTTTGGAATAAAAACCAAAATGTACATACTTCGGCCAGCACATACATAATCCAACCACAGCTTTATCATTCCACTAATCTTTTATTCCATTCATCAAATCCGAATGCCCAAGAACCATATTATATACTCGACTCCAAAACTAACATTTCCTACCATTCAAAAGTCCAAGCCCATTTAACATTTAAAACTCAAATATTAACATAATATTTGTTTGGGTCCCACAACCTTAATAAAATACCTCTCCACTAACCTCCAAGTAGCTTGATTACGTGAACACCGTCGATCCTCCAATGGTTATCATCAAACAGATATCGCGTTCAAATGGCCTTCAAAATTGAATGATTAAAACGCACGTGAAATAGGTTGTATTTGAATACCACTCATTGCTACGTGTCACTCTCAGAGGGTCATCGCGTTCATTTGACAACTTACCACTTACCATCTTGAGGCTGCGGGAAAACCGTTAATGGTTTTCCAAAACCGTCTTTGTTGTTCCTTCTGCACCTTCGCTCTATTGTTCCCTTTGCATCTTCACTTCTGCTATTCCTTCACTCTATTTCAAAGTTCTGCTTCTAATTATGCACCTTCTTCTATGATTCTATCTTCAGTTCTTCAGACCTCTCTCTACATATTCATTCGAACAACCCAGGGTTCGATCAAATATTCAAAACCCTCTCCGCCTTTGTGCAATGAGAATTGTCAATATTTTGAGGACTTATTTCTCTGTTTTAGAAGCATTGATTCATCCAATAATCGATGCTAAATATTGCATATGAATTCTTCTAGAATTCAATCACCGATTGAATCTTCAATTAAAATGCTCAATCTTCACAATAATCGAATTCTTTCGATTTGATTCAAACTAAATGAACACATATTTAATATGTCAACCCCTCATTTTCATATGAGATATACACGAAATCATTCAACACATAATCACACACTTAATTCAATACCATGTTTCTTTGTATATTTAAAAATCAACTAATTACAAATGATTTCCTCCTCTCTGGCTTGATATTCAATCAATGGACTTTTTCCTACAGCCTATAGGCTTCAATCCAAACCCTACACTCTATTCAAAATCTCGAAGTCTTCCAAATCTTTCTTTTCTTCCTTTGAGGCTTACATTTTATACAAAAGGCCCTGAAACTATTTTTGGTTTCAGTTCCTGCATTTTCTCAACAAATCCCTATGAATCCTCTTTAATCCTAAAATCACTATTTAATCCCTAAGAATCCTCTTTCCTCTCACAAATAATGAAACAAAGTCTAATTTATGATTTATAGTTAATTCCTAAATCCTTCAATCTCTATGCACTCCTAATTCTCTTGTGCTCTCCAACATTCGAGAAAATTTACAAATTCCTCACATTATTTAATTAAAAATCATTAAAATCACTCAAATCATTACATAACAAGCCAACTCCTTTGAAAACACAAAACCCCTAAGTCTATTAAAATACATGGAATTTTCTTGAGCCTAATGCCCCTGCATCAAACTCCCAAGGTCAAAAATAATCATGATCTCCTGATCATGTGCTTTGAATATTTTCCTCCTGGATCCCATATTTTGTTTTGCTGCTATCCATAAGCTTCATTATTCTTCTATTGTACTTCTCCAGGCTTCCATATCTTGTTCTGCATCTTGCCACCAGCTATGCTTTCACAGTTTGTTCTTGTTTTTCCTTTGCTGAAATTTATCTTCTTTCTTGTTGCTGTCTTTTTCTGAGACACCCTCATCATCAGTATTCTTATGTCTTCAATCTCTTTGTCGATTTTATCTTTTGTCTATAAATTACTCCGTCTTATGTTACTTCCAATTTCTGTTATTGCATATTCTTTTGTTGTTGTAGATGTTACCAACATTATTGTTGTTACTACCTTTATTGTTGATGTAGCTTTGTTTGTTTCCAACATTGTTGTTACTCCTACAGATGATTCTTTTGCTACTTTTTCCATAGATGTTTCTGCCTCCCAAACTTCCTGAATATCTCTTAAGATATCTCCCTCTACAACATTCTTTTTCTGCTCATCACCTGCAAATTTACCTTTAAAAAATGAATTATCATTTGATTCTCTAACTGCAGTAACATATTCATTCAGTCTTCTTTGTATACTAGTAAGCATAATTAATTTTGAAAAACTAGTATCTGCTTCTATTTCTTCCACAACTTCAGGCATTTTCACTTTAGTGTCTGTAATTCCTTTCTCTTGTTCAAATGTTTCCAGCAAACATTTCAGCCATTCCCTTTGTATTTTTTCTATCTTAAACACATCATCAATATGCTTCAATTCAGTTTTAGCATAACCTTCTTCTTCCTTGGCAATCTTCAGTAATTGTGTATCACCTCCTTGATTGATTATGGCAATCCATTCAAACTATTCAGACACTATATCTTCATCTTCTATCAGAATAGAATTCTGATTCTCCATCACTGTGGCAATTCTAAAAGTCTTTTCCATAGTATTCTCTTGACTAATTAGACAAGCCAGCTCCTCCTTTCCATCAAACGTAACAAGTTCCTTCACAACTGTCTCACCTTCTTTGGAATTTATAAGTTCCTTCTTCTGCAGCAGCTCATCTTCATTCAAGACAACTCCAAGAGATGGATTGTCTTCTGCAACACCTATAAACAAGTGAAATTATCAATTTCAAAATCACAAGACCCAATGGTCTCATTTGATGATCCAGTCACCAAATCTTCTTTCTGCAATTCTAAGTCTCTTTCAAGACCCAAAAAATATCCATTGTATTTCTTCCTATCTTCCAAGGTTATCTCCATTGTTTCAATCACCATGATAGAATGATGATCCTTCACTATTTTTCAGCTAACAGAGTTTCCTCTTCATTAAATTCTCTGACATTTTCCAATTGTTGTCTTTCCTTTCCTGCACATGAATTTTTAGTATTAAAAATACAAGGTTTCAATACTTATTCCTCCTATGACAATATATCAGTATGTTGTTCTGGGTTTCCATTCAAATTCTTTGTCACCACATCAGTATGCTGATTTAATTCTACCATGAGACTGTCAGCTAGTCTCTCCTTCTTTCCATCATCTATTTCATGAATGTATCTATGTACTAGGTCACCACAATGAAATTCTTTCTCTGCAATTTCTCTCTGACTGTCATTCATGAAAATTTTCCTGCCTTTCTTCTTCAACAATTTATCCTATGTATAGATCCTCTTCTTTTCTAATTCTCTTCTCTGGAGATCTAATTTTCTATGTAACTCAACAATTTCAATTGGAGTAGAACTTGGAAACTTTACACAACTTTCCATACCTTCATTTTCTTTTGACCAATCATCAGATGGCCCTTCTTCCTCTGTTTCAATATTTTGCTGAATATACTCATGAGACCCCTCTATCTCCTTCTCTTTTTGAGATCTTGCTATCTCAGCATTGATCTGAACAGAATTCAGATTCAATTCCTTCTCCTTAACAAACTCTAAAGTTTGTTCAGTATCTTTTGATGTACCTTCAATTATAAAAAACTCATTAGTTTTAAAAACACAAGACTTTTTAGTCTCATTTGCTTCATCAAGCACTTCCCCTTGAACAGATTTGCATGTGGAATCCTCAAATTCCATCTCTGACTCAAAAAATCTGAGTTCCTCCTTCCAATAGGAAATATCCTTTTGCCTCTACATAAATTGAAATGGTTGCCAAATTACTCTCTTTCCCTTCAGTGAAAAGATCCATCCTCCTCTTTGGTTTTCCTCTTCTTGTAGCCACTTCTGTAGTACCTCCAGTTGTACTTTCATCACTGCAATTTCTCTTTCTCTATCCTTCATCTTATCTCTGTGGCATTCTTTAGAACCTCTTCTCTGATCCTCCATGATCATCTTCTTCATGAGCTCCTCACTCACTATGAGTTTCACTAAGCCTCCGCAACATCAAGCTCTCCTACTGCCACTTACCTCACCAATCCCTTCTCTGGACTTGGTCTTTTGGCAAGTACTGGTCCTCTATCTCTGGAACCTCTTGAGCACTCTCTTTTGCTCTCTCTAGGCTTATATCCTCAACTCACCTTCTCTTGAGAACACTTCATTTTTCCTCCCTATCCAACCTTTAGCTGGAATATTAGGTTCATTTCCATCATCATCAAAATATTTGGCTTCATCTTATCCGCAACCATAATTCTGCAATTACAATTTCCAAATCAGATTTAAAATTATCTCACGTGCAAGAATTATGCATGATATTTTTCTCTTCATTCATTTGTACTGTGAATGTAATACGTCCATCCATTTCTGCAAATGTTTGTTCACTTAATTTGTGTATCTGCTACTTATCAGATTTTGAATCTCATCTCCTTTCATTTTCTCATCACATATGCACTCAGATTTAATTAAAAAAATATATTTTTCTTCAATAGAGCCTTTCCTGCTTCGATACCACTTGATAGCAACCTAAAAAACTAATACCCACATTCTCCCCTTTTTGGATGCATATAGAAATGCATGGTATATTTGAAAACCAAAATTAATGCCCATATTGGCAAACTCAATAATGCAGAAGCTTTTATTTTTAATGTTCCATATACGGAAGTTGTTATTTTTTTAAAATGTATGGTCAAAACCATATTATAACCCAGTTTCCTGAAATGGATATTAATATCTCAACTTTGGAATAAAAACCCAAATGTATATACTTCGGCCAGCACATACATAATCCAGCCACAGCTTTATCATTCCACTAATATTTTATTTCATTCATCAAATCCAAATGCTCAAGAACCATATTATATACTCGACCCCACAACCAACATTTCCTACCATTCAAAATTCTGACCCCATTTAACATTTAAAACTTAAATATTAACATAATATTTGTTCGGTTCCCACAACCTTAATAACATACCTCTCCATTAACCTCCAAGCAGCTTGATTACATTAACACCATCGATCCTCTGATGGTTATCATCGAACAGATATCGCGTTCAAATGGCCTTAAAACTTTAATGACCAAAACGCACTCGAAATAGGTTGTATTTTAATACCGCCCATTACTATGTGTCACTCTCAGAGGGTTATCATGTTCGTTTCACAACTTACCACTTACCATCCTGAGACCACGCAAAAACTGCTAATGGTTTTCGAAAACCGTCTTTGTTGTTCCCTCTGTGCCTTCACTCTGTTGTTCCCTCTGCATCTTCACTTCTATTATTCCTTCACTCTATTTCAATTTTCTGCTTCTAATTTTACGCCTTCGTCTATGATTCTGTTTACGATTCTTCGGACCTCTCTCTACATATTCATTCGAACAACTGAGGGTTCCATCAAATATTCAAAACCCTCTCCGCCTTTATGCAATGAGAATTTCCAACATTTTGAGGAATGAGTTCTCTATTTTAGAAGCATCAATTCATCCAATAATCGATGCTAAATCTTGCATACGAACTCTTATAAAATTCAATCACCGATTGAATCTTCAATTAAAATGCTCAGTCTTCACAATAATCAAATTATTTCGTTTTGATTCAAACTAACTGCACACATATTTAATATGCCAACCCCTAATTTTCATATGAGATATACACTGAATCATTCAACACATAATCACACACTCAATTCAATACCGAGTTTCTTTGTATATTTAAAAATCAACTAATTACGACTGATTTCCTCCTCTCTAGCCTAATATTCAATTAGTGGCCTTTTTCCTACAGCCTGTAGGATTCAATCCAAACCCTACACTCTATTCAAAATCTTTAAGTCTTCCAAACCTATCTTTTATGCCTTTGAGGCTTACATTTTATATAAAAGGCCCTGAAACTATTTTTGGTTTTAGTTCCTGCATTTTCTCAACAATTCCCTATGAATCCTCTTTAATCCTAAAATCACTATTTAATCCCTAAGAATGCTCTTTCCACTCACAAATAATGAAACAAACTCTAATATAGGATTTATAGTTAATTCCTAAATCTTTCAATCTCTATGCACTCCTAATTCTCTCATCTTCTCCAACATTCGAGAACATTTACAAATTCCTCACAATATTTTATTAAAAATCATTAAAATCACTCAAATCATTACATAAGAAGCCAACTCCTTTGAAAACACAAAACCCCTAAGTCTATTAAAATACATGGAATTTTCTTGAGCCTAATGCCCTTGCATCAATGGGCCACATCCTTGCAAGGAATAAAGAATTGAATTAGTACAAGGAAAATTCAAAGAACCTACAAATGTTGATGGAAAGAAGAATTACAATGAAAATGAAATTATAGCCATGAGTCTAATTGTGGATGGATTTAAAGGCAAATATATTCCATAAATATCCATGCTATATATTTTAAATAAAATGTACGATGATCTCTCTAAGTTATTCACAATAAAGAATATTTAACAAGTGGCAAGTATAAAGAAGGAAAGTTGAACTATCAAAAGATGTTACAATGTCCTCTTACTTTGTAGGTATTTCCCATATAAGATATGTAATTCAAGAAGTTGATAAAATAAACCCTGAGAAGGAACTTGTGATTTATCCTCTTCTAGGACTACGAAAGTCTTGGAATGCCTTTGCAATCGAAATAAGAAGTTGGAAAAATTATCCCTCCTTTGAAGAAATGTGGTCTTCCTGTAATCAGGAAGAATCTCTTCTTTTCTTGTTAGGAGGTAACCAAGAAGATGAATAAAATACCTCAAATGCCTATTCTTCCCATTTTAAGAAGAAAGGAGGAAAGAATAAATTCAAAGGGTTAAAGAAAAATCATGGGAAGATTGACCTATACAAAATAGAATGTTATGATTGTCACCAGATGGGACACTATAGGAACCAATTTCCTAAAAATACGATGAACAAGAAGAGAGAAAGAGAACAAGCTACAGTTGTAGTTAATGAAGCTCCACCAAAGAAGAAAAAAATTTAGGACTCTGAAGTCAAAGACTTATTCTATTAAGTCTTTAGGGATATTACCGCGTGTATATCCTTTTATTATAGTATAGTTTATTGTTTTAGGTATTGTAAATTTTATCTCTTTTTTTAATCTAGGATAAATATTTCTTTTTGATTTCTAGGTATTATAGATGTAATATGGTTTATTTCTTTAGTTGTTTTGATCATTTGAAGAAATCCCTTAAAAAACTAGATTCCACCTTTTCACAAAAGATAAGTATTTATTATTTATTTAATTATTTTGTTGATTCAATATACGCATATTTAGATTTATTTTTTATGCTTGATTATATTTCTTTCCCTTTGTTTTCCTTTGAAGAATGATTGCGGGTATATTATAAAGAAGAAAGGATTGTAGTTAGATTCAGAGGGAGCCTCCAAAATGAGTACTTGAAAAACATATTTGTATTGAAATCCCTTCAAGGTTTGTAAATAGAAGCAATTCAAGGTATGTACAAGGTTACAAAATTTGTACGATATCTCCATTATATAAGAAGGTACAATCATTTCTAGGGTTTTTATATAGAATCACAAAGATTATTTTGTTAGGTTGTTTAGGTCAAATGAACGTTTTTAATAACTATATTTTACTATTTGATTAAACCTTATCATTTTAATTTAGAGTTTTTGTTGATGGTAACTAGGGATTATGATAAAACCTTAGATTTTTATGCTTTCATGATAGTATATAGAGTTTGTGACAAAACCCTTGTAAAAGTTGATAAAATATCCCAAGGCATGAACAATTAAACCCTAGGTATGGTTTAAACCCTAACATGATTTAATTATTGAACATCTAGTTTTTTATAATAATATCTATTGTGTGTGAAAAAACCCTAACAAAGGTTGGTGTAAGAGTATAGGGCATAAAATTTTAATCCTAGGTGTAAATGATTTTGCACAATTGAAACCCTAACAAGTTTTAGGTTTTGAATATATAAGGTTTTTTTTCTTGTTTTATGTTTTGATAACTATAGATGATCTCACTATGATAACATATTATTGATAAATTTAGTTTCGTTCTCTTGTACATATATATTTGTGTTCATCTTTGTACTTGTTGTTGAGATTTGTAGACAGATAGTTTGCAAGAAGATGTAAAGAGGTATGACTACATCATACTTGATGACGACCTCGCAATGTTGAGCATGATGGAAAGAGGGATTTATAAGAACACTAATAAAATTTAAGATTACATTTATGTTTGAAATATGGAAGCGAAAGCATGGTGCATTCTTATGGAAACATTTCATTAGATGAAGAATTGTAATCATATTTTAATGACAATGATACAAAATCTGTGTGCAGCTATTTTTTTGGAAGGAAGAATGCATCATTAAAGGCAAGTATATTGATTCTATGTTTTTTATGATATGGAAAACCATAAATATTAAAAAAATTATATTAAAAACATGATTCCAAGAAAATAAAAGTCTTAACTGCATGAGAAAAGTGAACAACAAAAAAGCAAATGTGTACACATTTCAAAAAACAATATCACCTTTTTAAAATGGTAATTTTAATATAATACAATGAATTTAATTTTGTAGAAGGGAATGTTTATTGTCTAAAACGTAACAGGTTACGATAGGTTTTATTTTATGACGTAAAACTAGTGGAGAATGCGTAGAATGTGAAATAAAGTTAGTGGAAAGTTAAAAACAAAGATGGATAGACCATTTTAAAGTTTTATAAATTTATTTTGATTTTGAAGTGAAAGTGCAAGTAAGATATCACATTAAAATAATGAAATTAAGTCATGGTGAAGCTCTAAAGCTAAGGTTAGGAAAGCGAGTGATGTGGAAAATCTAGGAAAAAGACAAGTAAATGTTTTCAGTAAATAAGCTAAGGAGGTGTTGTAGTCATAGGAACGAGGAGTGCTCTGAAAGATGGGTCAATTGAAGTGAAACATTGACCAACTTCAAAGGAAGTAACTTGGTAATGTCTTAGTTCAATTACAACTTACAATGAACAAGGTAAAGTTCATGGAAGGAGATGAAGATGACTAGGGATAGTAATTTACAAAATCCAGGAAAAATCCATAATGATGCCATAGCAGTTGGTGTACATGATGAACAGTTCGAGAAAAATATCGTTGAGTTGAAGGCACTACTTGATGTATTGATGGAGCTACTACAAAATTGGAAACGTGGATGGATAATGAAGAGGAAAATTATATGGAAAATCAAGTAGTTGAGTGAGAGAAGGCAGAAGCACAAATTGAAATTTTTGATAAGAGGAGCAGAAAAACTCTTGATAATTGAGATGAATGTATGCATTTTTGAACCAAAACAAATACCCATGCTTGGTGAGGATGACGATGATGCTGAAATGAAGTGTTTTGATATGAATGTGGGTTTGATTCACATAGATGGTGCCATAAAATGTTTAGAATATCAACATAAATACTTTAAGGTAGAATCATCTATTGAGCATATAAAGCCTTATGTTTCTGAATATGAAAATTGGTGTGTGGATGCAAGATATATTGCAGATGATGGACAGGACATTGATTAGATTTCATTCAAATATGAAGACCAATCTATTGAAATGATTTCTAAAAGAGACCATAAAATTCTAATGAAATGTAAAGAAGAACTAGAATTACGAGAGAAGATGTTGATGGAACTTGATTCCAATCAAGTTGCCGATAAAGAAGAGAAATATTAAAGCATTAAAAATTTGGAACCTGAGATAAAATATAATTTTCAATTTAATTTTTGAGATGGTAAATTGATGTTACAAAATTTAGTAACACTAAAATTCAATCAGAAATTAAATTGGATGACGAGATTGAAGAATTAAGGAAACTAATGGAAAAGATACTTAAACCAAGATATTTCAAGATGAGGCAAAATGAAAAAAACATGATACCTTTGTCTGCTCAAGTGTACATCAGAAAAATTAATGGAAGAATGTAAATTAATATTTAGAAACCCAGGGAATTAAAAGTAACAACAATTGATGTAGAACAACAAACAATGGATGATCAACAACAGAATAAAGTTTGGTATCCATTAGGACTTTTATCAATTTATGAGGAAATATGGTGGAGAGACCATGATTTTATTTTACCTTGGGAGTATGATGTAGGTGCATCTAACCTATGGTTGAATTTTAATAAAGAAGTTAGTTTCATAAGTTAGGATTTAATTATTTATTGTATTTTCCTATAGTTTTAGGAGAGAATGAGAATTATTGTAAATAAGATAATGTTCGGGATTATTTTGGAAGAGTTGAGAGTTTTGTGGGTTATTTAGATCTTATCTAGATATAAGGGATTACATGAGAGATTTTATGGATCATGAGAGATATTGTGGGAGTTGTTTTAGGATCTAGAACTTACTTTGGGTTTAGATTCACTTCTATAAATCTAGGTGAGCCCATGAGGTATGCAAATATAGAAGTGAGAGTGAGGAATGAGAGGCCAATGATAGGCCAATAGTTCTATTGTAAATATTTTATTTATTAATGAATTATTGCTCAGTTTTTATATGCATACTTATTGTGTGTATTTTCAACCTTATGTTTTCTATGTATTTTTAATTCGCAGGCCCCTATGGTCTTTTGCGTTAGCCTGGTTGTACTTGTTGTTGAGATTTGTAGGCACATAGTTTGCAATAAGTTTTAAGAGGTATCCATACATCATACTTTATGATGACTTCATGACGTTGAGCATGATGGAAGGAGGGAGCTATAATAACCCTAATAACATTGAATATTACGTTGATGTTTGAAAGGTGACATTGTTTCCATAAGAAGGTAAAGAATGATGTTTTTGAAGGTCGTAGATCTTCAATGACATGATGATGTAAAATAAAAATCCTATCTATATGGAAGAATATAATTTTTTAATGATGGAATTATCTCCTCAAGTTGAGAAAGAGCTTGGATGAAGGAAAGTGTATATCCTTCAAAATTAAGAGGGAGGACATAATGTGTTAGCCATACGTATAGTAAGGAGAAAATGAGAACATAGAATAGCTAAGGTACTACTGGTATTGATGCGTTGAGAACAAGATTTGATTGTTTTGATAAGTGTTGAGGTTGTGTTTGGTGTTGTTGATGAAGTTGGAAAAATAAGCTTTCATCAAGATTTGTTTGGATATTTTGATGACCTAAGAAGCATCAAAATGGTTGATGACCCTATAGATTGTGCTGAAATGTTGATAATATGGACCAATATATTGGAATTGATTGGGTTTGTGAGGCTACTGTATGTTCAAATAAATAAACAGATATTTGATGTGTTGATCTCTCGCTGAAAAGTTTTAATATTTGATGAAGCATGCTTGGATTAGTAGATATCGTTGATTTGGTTGAGAGGGAGAGACGAGTACCATAAACCACCATCATGATGGTACTTGGGAGGACATATTTTCCTAGTTTTTGTTGAAATAGAAGCTATATTGTGGCATTGATGATATCTAGATCCCGATTTGGGAGGGTATCTTGGCCTTATGGAGTTTCGTTTTATTGGTTTGAACTTGATCACGCTACATTCGCGAAAATTCCGACACTGTTTCGACGCTTTTGACCAAATGTCGGAAATTTTCCCAAATTTTCCATCACTTAAAGCCGTCGCTATCTGGCGTCTATAGAAAAGTGTGTGTCTGAGCACTTAGACTAGTGTCGCAATTACGACGTTTAAAGGAAGACGTCGCAATTGCGACACCATGGCCAAAGCGTCGCTATTGAGACGACTCTAAACGTCGCGAGCGACACAATGTCTAGGTGTCTCCATTGCGGCGTTTGAAAACTGCCAGGTCCTAATAAGCGACGCCTTTTCCGGCAGTCGGTATAGCGACGATTATTTTTTTGCGCTACATAAAAATACCAAACATATGGGCGCTACATAAAAATTCGAAACTTATATACGCTACATAAAAATGTTTGATATGGCAATAACAATGTTTGATATCACGCGCGCATTCGCTCTCTACTCTTGCCGAACGGCATTTCGGTCGGCATTCGGCAGGCACAGCTCTTGCGAGAACAGCATTTTCCCTCGACGTCGCCCTCCGGCGTTAGCCTCGGCTCTTGCGGAACGACGTCGCCCTCGGCGGCGTTCGCCCTCGGCTCTTGCGAACGGCATTCGCCCTTAGCTCTTGCAAAATGGTAAGTTCACTACTGCAGGGCCCTTCCTCCTATAGTAGGGTTGACTCTATTTGGGTTTTTTTGGTCAATTCCATTGGATTTTGTTAGGCCGTAGGGTTCTGCAGCAGATGTCAAGAGTCGAGATTCAATACCCTCTATTATCTTCATCACCCAATACAAGATTTAAATTTTTCCCAAAGAAACGCTTATTAATTTGGCGACCATTATTTCTCCATTGCTTTAAAAACCCTACATTTAAATGAAAACAAGCATTGCATTTCCGTACAAAAATCTATTAGTGTTCAAATGTACATGTGTGCTACATTAACGTACGTGTACGGCACGTGCCCTCGGCTCTTGCGAGGCACCATTCGCCTCGGCATTCGCCCTCGGCTCTTGCGGAAACCGGCATTCGCCTTGACATTCGCCACGAGCTCTTGCGGAAACGACATTCGCCTGAAGCTCTTGGAAACGACATTCACCACAGTTCCCCTACGGCTGCGGAAACTGACATTCAACGCTGCATTCACCCTCATCTCTTGTATGACCTTTGCCCTCGGCATTCACCCTCGGCGTTCACCCTCGGCTCTTGCGGAACAACATTCGCCCTCAACGTTCGCCCTCGGCTCTTGCAAGAGTAGTAAGTTCTTCTTTATGACCCTTCCTCCTATAGTAGGGTTGACTCTATTTGGGTTTTTTGGTCGATTCTATTGGATTGTGTTAGGATGTATGGTTCTCTCTAGATGTCAAGAATCGAATTCAATACCCTCTATTATCTTCATCACCCAATACAAGATTTAAATTTTCCCAAAGAAACGCTTATTAATTTGGCGACCATTATTTCTCCCTGGTTTAGCTTCCTACATTTAAATGAAAACAAGCATTGCATTTCAACTACAAAAATCTATTAGTGTTCGAATGTACATGTGTGCATCACTTGTGTAGGGTATTCCTTTTCCACTTTCACATTATCCAAGAATGTGTGCGGTATAGTTCATATTTTTTGTGATTTAGATTGCCTTGAAAAAGGAAAGGTAAATTATTTCCCATGGAAAAAGAGGTTTTCCATTTTTATAGGTTGTTTGGACTTACGTGGAAAAATTTATGGTATGCCTTTCATATTATGTAGTTTAAATTTGAATTAACGAGATTATTCTACATGAAAATATAATTACCTATGTGATGTCCTTCATCACTAATTTAATATAGGCTTTCAATTTCCTAGACTCTAACTCATATGATGCTAAATTCTAGGTTCTCATTGGTGGATCACTCTTCCATTGATTTCCTTTCCCTCTGGATCTTGTCATACTTTAAAAGTCATCAATGATACATATATTATTTCAGGTATCCCAAAAGGCTTTATAGTAGAACATATTGTGAAGTTTTTTTGACACTTGAGGATTCTTTTTAGAGCGCAGGTATGGTATTTCGAGTTATATATCGAAGCGACTTGTCCTTAATAACCACACTATGAGGTAGGTTCAACCGAGTTTGAACTTGTTGGGACATAGCATATGAAGTTGTGTGATGAGTCCATATCACGGGTCTATTATGGTGAAAAAAGTGAAGACATGTAATGATAGTTATTATGTTAACATTACTAGAAACATTTTCGAAATTATCCATGCTATCGAATGTCAAAATTCCGGGCATTAGGTGTCGATACTCGTAGCTAATAGATAATAATAATAATATAAAAAAATCACAACTTTATTCTTGAAATATGATTGTTACACATTGGTAACCTAGTTCATGAGTTACTATCACCCAAAGATTGCAAAACAAACTTAAAATATAAATTAAACCAACATGAGAATCCGACTAAGGGTTTCTCGACAAAATCATGCCATAACCTGGCATTTTGAAACCCAAATTTGAATCCATCATAAGTAATACAATGCAAACTCGAATGGATTTTCAATGCATAATTTATACTGCATATACTACTCTTGTCTAGATATCATTTTTAAATGGAACCATTGTCAAACCCACAGTCCTCTTTATGTGAAAAATTTCGGCTCTATTTGAGCTCTTTTTTTGCTCCACCACCTCCATAAACCGGTCGCTGCAGAGTCCACCCCCCCACCTAGGGGTCAGTTTCCTCTTTTATAAACAAAGGTCTGCAGGGACTTCTAGGGGATGTTTCCCTCACACCCCCTCCCGTCCCCTCACCGCCCCCTTTTAGTTTATGGTTTCGTGTTAAAATTTGATGTGCCACTTAGCATATTTGAGAATCAAGTGGGTTACAGTTGAATGAGTGACATGGTTGATCATGATATGTTACGTGCGAGAAGTTGGATGCGAGGGCTAGTGGGGCATTAACTTGAGCATTTATGCTCATTTGTCGTCTATGATAGATACCATTTGATATTCATATGTTATGTTTTATGTTTTATGTTTGAGACATAACTCTATTTATTGTTTAGTTTTATGTTTCGGACTTGAGTTGTAAACTTCGGTTTAAACTCTATTTTGAATCTTGATATATTATGTCATATGATATGTGACTTTATTTTCATTGTACATTGTTAGTAGTTACATTTAATGATTATATGGTTTTCTGACTTACAAACTTACATGCATGATTGTACAGTGTATGTTTCCTTTTAACTTTTTAAATTTGTTTCATTATGTAGTTCATCATTCATCGATTTGTAATTTTGTCATTTATGATTTATCTTTCATGATGCAAGTGTATGATATTGTATATACATTCCTTGCAAAAATATAGTTACATTTTAAATATTAAATTTTATAATTTTTATGACCCGACGTCCCCACGTTTCTGAAAATTGGTAGGGAGCTTTTGCATAGGCCGCTCAAGCGCTCCCTCGTCCCCTCGCTCCCACCTCCCGAGGACTTGGTGGAACATTGCCATAAACATATGCAAACATATATCATGATCTTGGAATCCATTACATATGTATGTGCCAATGTTCATAATCTTTGTATCAATTTAATAAATTTCCATGACTATCAGAGTGCATAGAGGGGAACTTTTCTTTGCTTATTTGGCTCAAAACGGACATATTGTTTGTAAGGGTGAATGAAGACTATGATATTTGAAGAAGTAGATTAGTGCCTTTTCCTCTAGCCAGCAGGTCATATACGGTCATCCATCACAAAATTTTTCTTTGTTCATTCTCACCTTGAAAATTACAAAAAATCATGCCTAATTGAAACAGCCACTAAATTTGAAGAATGCCTTCAAAATGCAAGCTAAGGTGCCCTATTAATACAAAGGGAAAACCTTCTACCTACCCTAGGCTGAGATAAATTTTGATTGAATAGGAAACATGATATTTCCTATGGAGTTTATCCAACAACTTGTTAAATGTATGGGACTAAATCATGCATTTGATTTCCGGGGAAACATGCGCATGAAGAGAAAAAGTACGAGAATTAATAGGAAAATCCATACATACCCTTATATAAAAACTGAAAAGGTCAAAAATACCAGAGCCTTGACATTTGGTCAAAATGACAAAACGGGGATTAGTGAAAACACGAGAGTGGTGTGGGTGAACAACATAACTAAAAAGTGAAGATACCTTTCCCAGATGCCTTTGTCAGATTGTAAGCATGCTTTTCCTTTCCCTTTATACATGCAAGTGAATGCATTATGGGTATGATTGTTTTCCCCGAGAATAGGAGAAGCCTACTTAAATATATCATTTATGGATTGAATGTTTGATTTTGTGTGTGCGATGACATGTTTAAGGTGAGATTGATACCAAGGCATATTTGAAACTCTATCTGTCTTCGATTGTCTTATTAGAAATTATTTCAGTTTTTATTTTGTCTTTCAATTGAATATTCTTTTAAGTTTTACATTTATAATTTTATTGCAATGTGGCGGTACTGATCGGAAAGCGATGCAAGGGAACAACCCGAAACAAAATAAAGAGAATAACGGAAGAACATGTAAAGTGCCGGCATTGCTCTGTCTTTAGGTATTTTAGTTATTTACATAATTGAAATAATATTAATTTTGTTCAAATATGCGGACACCTATACATGTAATGCCTTTGATGATTCCCTCTTTGAGGAAGAGCTTTTTCATCCCTATCTCCGGTGTTGTTGCAAAAAGGCACGAGATGCAACGTCGGAATTTAATGCTTTGATAGATGCGCCTCAAACACACAGAGAAACGAGAAGAGAGGGATACAGCATCTTGTAAGAGCGACTAAATAGATATCGAGGTAATAATAAAAAGTCAAAAGGATATTTTTGTGTTCGCGAGATGAATTGTGATAGTTTGATTTTTAATTTTTTACATTGGTAAACTAACAAAAAGTTCTTTTGTATGTAGCGTCTTCGGCATTTGCGAACCGGTGTTGGTGGTAGTGGGACACAAGGGCAAGAGATTGCCCAACAACCCTCTTGTACACCTTCTACTCCTTTAGGTGCTAGCCAAGAAACACACCACCTTGGTGACACCCGGTATTGGCTTCTTTGAACGTGTTGGCAATGATGAGGGCGATATGGCCGGCTACATTATTGCGTTTCCTGGAGCTACCGTGTCGGCTCACGGGGACCATTAATGGCGCGTTGTTGGTGAACGATGAGGTGTCCCTATAAAGCATGCTCTGACTCCGGAGTAAATTTTAATATTTTAACTATTTCATGTACTTTATAAAAACATATTTATCATGATTTTTATTTTTAAATTAATGATAATATCTTCTTTTTTCTTTTGGTTTGACACGTAGCAGGAAACGATAGGTTCACAAGGTTACGGAAACCATGCGTTATGGTAATTTTTGGCCCAACCATACGTATAGGGTGGAATTCCCGGAAATTCCAACTTTGAAAAAACTTTTAGATTATCTAGAAGCCCTTTTGGGGGTCGGCATTTGACGAGAAAAGCGGTGGCTCGAACAGCGGCAAATATTTGAAATATACCCGGGGGACACCTATAGGAAGCAATTGCAATTTAACCCTAGATATGAGCGTCCTCTCGCAGGTTTCGGAGAGTGAGTGGAGAGCACTCATCCATGACGGAAAAGAGAAAAAGGGCAAAGAAAGAAGGAAAAATGCCAACTATTTGGACATAATTAAATTACAACTTTAATTCAATAGCTTTAATTTTCTTTATGCTTCTAAAATAAAAGTGTGCTACGTCATGTACGACTTCAATCTTTTGATGCTAGGTTGCACGACACCTCAAAGGCAACCAAAGCTGAGATAGAGAAAAAGGGCCATCACAAGCTCGGCCGGGTGGCTACTTGAAATTAGGCACAAGAATTGTAATTAAGTAGCTAAACATCTTATAATTAATTGTATCGCCTTCCAACGTTTTTGTAATCCTATCGAATGTGATTAAAAATACACAATCATATATAATGTAGGGTGATGACTTTGGAACAATAACTACGAGAGGAAGATAAGAAATATTGCTTTCGTTTTTGGCTATCAAAGGTTGTAGTTGAACGTGTGGCTTACAGGCGAGGTCCCAAGATCTACAAGGCACGATAAGGTAAAACATTAACCTTTCAATATTTTTGTTTTCGTCCATAAATTTAATGTCTAACTGTTTAAATCGGGGAGCAACACTACGACGAGGTAAATAACCCGATTTTAGAGCCGGATGTAGATGATCTCTCGTGCAACACCGAATCATTGTAGTGGGGACCGGGCGAGCAATGTTGCTATCGGTGAGGGCCGTGGGGGTAGTCATTCCACTTATATTTTTTTTTTCTAATTATACCTTGATGGTTGTCCTTATAACGTTTTTTGTTTATATGACGAGAGAATGTTTCCCTTCGAAGGGATCTTACCACCGAGAGAGGAAGACGGGGCAACGGTCAACGGCGACAGGCGGTGCACCCGGGTAAATAATCTCATTGCAATTTTTTTTATTAATATTACTGAACTAGTTCAATGATATTTAAAGCGAAGTAATTAAAATTTAATTATTATACGGTTTTGGAGAGCGTGCCCGTCTTGGATGAGACTGAGACATCGACAATGCAAGTAGGTCGGCGGCGACAGGCGGTGCACCGAGGTAAATAATCTCATTGCAATTTTTTTTTGTTAATATTACCGAACTAGTTCAATGATATTTAAAAAACGACAATTAAAATTTAATATTATGTTTTTGTAGGCGATGCCAAAATCCTTTGGATAGACGGACATCGTGAATACGCAACTAGGTCGGCGGTGCGGGGTTAGAAGGCACGAAAGCAGGGAGCGAGGCACGATGATATTGATAATGTAATTAGGGGCTTTAAAAATAGGAAGAAGAAAAGAAAATTTGACGATGTAAAATATTGTATTATTATAAGACAAACGTTACCATACTTGGAACATTTTTTTGCGTTATATAAAAAACTCATTTATCATACTATTTTTATGTCAAGCATTAATTGCAATGTTTCCTTGCGTACTTTTTGTTGAATTGTTTTTTTACTAGTTATTGAATATTTTTTATGCTCATGAAAGTAAAATTGAAATATAGATTGGGTATTGGGGAATTGAGAGTGATGTGAAGAGGGGGGGGAGGGGCCATAGAGCTTCACCTTCACGTGGTTGTACATTTTAGTAGAGAATAATTTATTGGAGCGATTTAATCTTGGAGAAAGTACTCCCTTGATCAGTGACAGCAACAAAGAATCACTTGTTGACTTAGTTGCTACTCTTTGAGATACGTGGAGGCTTGTTCCAAGTTCATGCGACTCGATAAATTGTTCTTGAAACGAAGAGGAGCTTCTTCGGGTATGTTTTGACATTTTCAACATATGTTCTAACATTATCATAAGAATGCATCTTAGAGTAAAAAATACTACATCAATTACTTGCTTATTAGATAATGATGGATTTTGATTGACTTGGCGATGCGGTACAAATCCTCTTGCATCATGAGCAATACAACTTGTCAACCGGGGTCATGTCCGAGGATATTTTTTGCTTGTGCGCTTGACATTTTGTAAGTTCCTTTACGGTTCATAATTCAATATTAAGCTTGTGCACGATTATTATCTGGGTTTTTTGTGTCTGTTTTTTTCATCTATTTGATTGTAAGCAACTATGCATGTTCCTGTTGTTCACTATGATTCTCCCATTACCACTCCCGGGGATATGAATCCGACTTTATTGTTACATAGGTTACTTTATTGTTACTATGATTTCTCCATTTACGATTTCATAGGTTACATCATGTAAAGTTGTCAATCTCGGAGTTGGTGATGAGCTTTAGTTCTCCGGATTTGGGGCTTTTACGATATTTTCTCCCTCATGTCATTCTGCATCACCTCGTTGTTTGAGCATGCCAATTGTCTACCACTTGTACCAATTGGCACATGTCAATCTGCAGGTGGTGCCACATTTCACATTTTCGGTGAGAGTTTAGGGTTTCTCTAACATAGCTTAGGAAATCACGTTAATTACTGTGAATATTGTCACATAATACTTATGGTTTGGATTGATGAGCATGTTATGAATGGTTGGTTGATTCATAAGAACCACCCATAAATCTCCTTCCTCTAACACACGAAAATAAAAAATTTCTTTGACGGGGAGACGGAGTTTCAATACTTTGAAAACAAACTTCTATTCCCTTCAATAACTCAAAAAAAAACTATTACACTACTTCCTCTTGAGAGGGATTACAAAATTATGAGCGCTACAAAACGCGGTGCATAAAACCAACTCATTGTACGAGTCCAAAACAAACATGCTACGTTGTCTCTAAGACACTGTTTGTGTTTTTCCTTTCGCCTTTCTTGTGCATACACACTTAAAAAGTTACACTCAATTTTTCACTTTTTACACCTTTTGCTATGTAATAAAAAATTTACGTACGTACATAAAAAAAACTAGCTTTTTTCGACCTTTTTATTTTTATATGCGGGAACATATAAAACATATTATAATAAACCCTCTTTTTAAAAAAAATAAAATTAAAACTAAATTCTATGGCCCCACCTTTCATTTCGCATATGATATATATATAACATATGTATATATAAACTATCAAAACATTAAAGAACCCTTTCGTCGGACTTCAAAAGTCTAAATGAAGTGAATTTCAAACCAAATTCGCGTTCCAAAATGGGATGCGTACGCCTAATTTTAACTCGAATTCTCAATCCAATGTGCCCTATAAAAAGTCCGGGTCCGGTTTTCGAGGTTTTGATTCCCTTCAATTTCATGCGATCAATATTAATGCTCCACGTGTCCTCCTTTTGAATTTACAAAGAAACTGTCGGGTAATTTAGGCTTTGTTTAATTTACAGTTGGTGAATTGCGTTAATGTTTGTTGTTGTGTTTAAATACAATCACATGCGAAGTATGGTACATGGCCGTCTACAAAAAAAACTTGCGGGGAATTTTAAATCTTTGAATTAAATTTACGGATGGCATCTGAAGCAACCTCCAAAAAAAAAATGTTGCTGCGCATCAAAGTCATACAACTGCCGACGATTGAAGTTAAAATTCAACGACACGGGGTTTAATAAGTGAGGTGTAAGAGTAACTTTTTTTCGATGGTCTTTGGATTAAGATCATCTATTCATTTTTGTAGGGGTCTTATGGTGTTTGGTTTTTAGTTTTGGGTTGGGTTTATTGAGTCTAAGATAGTTTTTGAGTGAAAAAATTGCTATCGGGTATTAAAAAATTTTGGTTCTTTTGTCCAAAATTTAGCAAGGCTTGTTAGGAAATACAAAGGCGACAATGGTTGTATCTTAAATTTGTGGAAAATAATTTGAAATGAAACCTTTTTGTTTGGGTTGTTGCATCGGTGCAAACCCCATTCAAATTACTAGGGGCATTGACAAGACAATAAAGGCCCTTGTTTCAGAACTCAAAATTTTGTCAAAGGAGGTAAACGCTTGCCTTTTTTGAGTAGAAAATTTGGTTTTCCTTTTTCTTTGATGGTTTGGTGTATCTAATTGAATTAGTTGCCTAAGGTATTTTTTGGTTGCAAACTCCTTTTCATTTTTCATACGGTATTGGCCTTATGGAATACATTTGATTGTGTGGTCTTGTTAGATCTACAACATTTGTAGTTGTTTAGTATTATAGCCGAGGTGCACTTTTATTATGGAAATAGTTGATGCAATATTGTCATTTAATCCTTCTTTGCGGGGTAGCATGTTGAGAAGTTTTTTGTGAAACATTTGGTATTCAAAATGACACTTGATCCTATCAAGCATCATACCACTTGACAAAATTCATTCAAAGTGTGCACCAAACAATTCTTGCAAAATTTCAAATATTTAGGTTGTTTTAAACCATTATCTTTTTCATGTATTGGATGCGAAAATGTGAAAAAGACTTTGGTATGAAACCAGCTTGGTGAATAATTTCAGCTTTGGCTGTACTTCCAAGACATGATTTAGAAGTAGAACAAATGTGCTTATGAAGCATAGAAAGATATCCTTGATGCATTGTCAATGTTTGGCTAGGGTTATTTTTGGAGAAAATAACTCCTTATTCCTAGAATAGTGATCTTCAATACAAGTAAATGCCGGAGAAGAGAGATCATCGTGTGGCCTCCAACAAAGGCGGGAAATTGGACCCCCGAGGTAGTGTGTCTACAATCGGCTATTATTTTTTCCCTTGGTGTCTTAGTTCTTTTCCTCCGGCTTTGAGTCTTAATTGACTTCTTCTTTCTTCGGGTTTATTTATCAAATTCGTAGAATTTCATAAGTAAATACTATCCCACAATGGTTGGACTTTAATTTATATTCTGAGCTTTATATTATCTCCAATCCTTATAACCAATGTTTAACTTTCAACACTTTGTATTTATACTCCACGTTTCTTTTTAAATAAATAACTTGTAGTGAACTTTCGGCTCTATATTTCACCACCCGGCCTTACAACAATCACCCTCCGGACTTATGCTAATTATCCGCCAATCGTTTAATTAAACAATTTCATTATACTTATTTTTATATATGTAATAACCAATCAAACACTCGTACGAGTACTGGCTATCACTCATACACCTTGAATTAACCTCCTGGCAAGTTCAACGTGCGACCACGCGTCCGATGGCCCTTCTCCAAATCAACGACTCTTGGCAATTTCGCTCGGCTTCCAACGTCGGGCTTTAACGTGCGATGGCATGGGTTAAACGGTTGTTTGCGGGGGTCACTTCGCCACGTGTCGCATTCCCTGTGGAATCGCGCTCGTGAATAGGAAATACACTTTACTCGCAAAAGCGGTGCGATATGGGCAACCAGCTTTTGTGATTCCGCTCGTGGTTTTGGTAGAGGGCTTGACCACGGGTGCATGTACGGTTCCGCTATCCTTTTGTTTGTTAACTCATATTAAATCACTGAATTCGAGGTTACGAAAGCACAACAATTTTGTCTCTTTATTAAGCGGGATTTTTTTTAATATGTGTATTATCAAAGAAAACCAACACAAATTTTATAAGAGAATTGTTCAAAAGTCGAGCCCGCCGGACTTCAGCGGCGATAAACCATAATTCAAACCAAATTCGCGTTCCAAAATAGCTGCTGATGTCGGCCAATTTTGTGACGCGAATTTCTGTCAAATTCACCTAATATTTTACGGGTCCGGTTCCACTACGTGGCCCGGCCCCAGGCATAAGATCAACTCCAATCAATTTTTGCCACGTGTCCTCAATAAGCACCCTTTTTGCTCCGGTTGCGGGTGCATTCGATGGCGTTTAAGGTGATGGGACATGGATATGGCGATTTCATATCATTCGCATTAACATTTAACGACGCATTCGATAAAGTTTTCACATCAAATCTAGATTAATTAATTTTTACTTGGTCAAGATCGGACCTCCACTCCTGCGAGCGATTCGCATGCTCCAATTTGATCGACCTTCGGCTCTCATTATTAATGACACGAATTCATTATGACGGTCATCCTTTGATTGCATTGCGAACGGGTCGACATAAAAAATGGCGTTGCTTATGGTTTTCGGACAAGCGGTTGTTGGATTACCTTGTGTGCAATGCTTTGCGATGATAAGGAGAAGTGGCAGTAGGAACTTTCTGCCCTGAACTTTGCGCATATTTCCATTTCTCTCGGTTCTGTACTCTCTGTCTTGTCTTCCTGCGGTGGTTGGAATTCTGCTTCTTCGTCTCTTGTGCTTACTTGCGATTGCACCATGCCTCGCGTGCGTCATAGGATGCGTTGCCGCGGGGGAGCACTGAGGTCAATCACGGCGCGCTCCATCCAGCACCAACGGAGGCTAGTTCACCTTCCCACGACGCATGTGCCACAATTTTCCTTTGATTGCACTCTCAACGGCCCGCGAATCACGGTACGTAGTCACTGGTCTTGGCGAGGGCGCGCACGGGGAAGAATGCACCGGGTCCAGGGCGGGTGTGAGGCGGAGTTTTAATTTGTTTCTTCGCGAGCCCGATTAATTGAAATTTCCTTTTAGTTTATTTTCTTTGTCTTTTGGACCTTTAAGTAATATTTTGAATTCTGTAAATTAAACGTTCGAGCCCGGATTTCTACCGTGTGAGGGCGGTCTTCTTAATTTTTGATTTTGATGGCAAATTTGCCATGAGTATGGCCAGGCAATGTTTTTGACTTCGGTGTAATTTTATTCGCAATGTTAATAGATTAAATTTACTTTGAATTCTCACATGATTAGCGTTTTCTTGATACGTTTCCAAGGATTTGGGTACTTTAATTTGTATTTGGAACAATGGACGTCGGTACTCTATCTGTTTGGCTACTGTTCTACATACTACTATTTCACTTTCTTATAGATGCCTCGGGAATATTTGAATGCTTTCTCGGTCAATGATAATCTCCATGTGGACCGAATACTGGTTTTATATCATGTCCATATGTGACATGGGGTATTTTCTATCATTATGCAGGGTGGGACTTCCACTTTTACGATGGATATTTGGGTTCCAATCTTCGGATGTGAAAATGTAATGACTTCATGAACTGTTTTACTTCATATAATATATTCAAAATAGCATTTTTTTCTCTTGAAAAAAAATGATTAATGTTTATCATCTGTATTAAAACTAGCGATGCGGGTCTATGTTCTTTGGTTTATTGATATGGTACGATGGTCTTTTTATATTTTTTGGACATATCACACTCCTCACATGATTAGCATTTTTCTCTGTTCGAGGATTTTGGGTACTTTAATTTGTATTTGGAACAATGGACGTCGGTACGTACTCTATCTGTTGCTTTACTATTCTACATCTTTGCTATTTCACTTTCTTATAGATGCCTTGGGCATATTTGGACCTTTCTCGGATTGTCGATAATCTCCCTTGTGGATCGTTACTGGGTTTTATATCAAGTCGATGTATGTGACATGGGGTATTTTTCTATCATTGTACGGTGGGACTTCCACTTTTACGGATGGATATTTGGGTTCCAATCTTAAGATGTGAAAATGTAATGACTTCATGGAGTACATTTTTACTTCATACGATATATTGAAAACATCGTTTTTTCTCTTGTGAAAAAAAAATGATTAATGTTTATCACTCTGCCTTCAAAACTAGCGATGCTGGTCTGTATTATTTGGTTTATTGATATGAATTAAGATAGTCCTTTTATATTTTGGACATATAACACTCCTCACATGATTAGCGTTTTCTTGTTGCGAGTTTTGGGTACTTTAATTTGTATTTGGAACAATGGACGTCGGTACTCTGCTTGTTGCTTACTATTCTACATCTTTGCTATTCACTTTCTTATAGATGCCTCGGGCATATTTGGATGCTTTCTCGGATTGTCGATAATCTCCATGTGTAGACAATTCTTGGGTTTTATATCAAGTCCTAGTATGTGACATGGGGTATTTTTCTATCAACATGCAGGGTGGGACTTCCACTTTTACGGATGTATATTTGGGTTCCAAATCTTCGGATGTGAAAATGTAATGATTTCATGAATTGTTTTACTTCATATAATATATTCAAAACATCGTTTTTCTCTTGTGAAAAAAAAATGATTAATGTTTATCACTACGCAGCAAAACTAGCGATCTTTCGAGGTACGTATTTCTTTGGTTTATTGATATGGTACGATGGTCTTTTTATATTTTGGACATATCACTCCTCACATGATTAGCGTTTTTTTCTACTGTTGCGAGGTTTTGGGTACTTTAATTTGTATTTGGAACAATGGACGTAAATTGCCTATACATTTGCTTTACTAATACACATCTTTGCTATTTCACTTTCATGGTATTTGTTTTACTTCATATCATATTTCACTTTCATGGGTACATTTTTACTTCAACATTGTAGGGTCTTGGGTACTTTAATTTGTATTTGGAACAATGGACGTCGGTACTCTATATGTTGCTTTACTATTCTACATCTTTGCTATTTCACTTTCATGGTACATTTCACTTCTTTGTTGTAGGGTTTTGGGTACTTTAATTTGTATTTGGAACAATGGACGTCGGTACTCTATGTTTGTTGCTTTACTATTCTACATCTTGCTATTTCACTTTCATGGGTACATTTTACTTCATATAATATCTTCACTTTCATGGGTAATTTTATTTCATATAATATCTTCACTTTCATGGGTACATTTTACTTCATATAATATCTTCACTTTCATGGGTTGTTTTACTTCACTATTGTAGGGTTTTGGGTACTTTAATTTGTATTTGGAACAATGGACGTCGACCTCTATACGTTGCTTTACTGACTAATCTTTTTGCTATTTCACTTTCATGGGTTGTTTTTACTTCATATAATATCTTCAAAACAGTGTTTCTCATCTTTTTAAATTTTAATTTTTTTTTTAAAAAATTGAACCCTCGCGTCGGTCTCACAGAAGCGCCTTGTAAACGTCGGAGACGCAACAATCCGAGAAACGTCGGGACGAGAGGCAGTATGAAAACGTCGGAAGCGCGACGTGTTAGCGTCGGGCTTGCGACAATCCGGAAACGTCGGACGAGAGACGGTATGAAAACGTCGGAAGCGCGACGTGTTAGCGTCGGAGGCTGCGACAACCCGGAAACGTCGGAAGAGAGACGATGCTAAACGTCGGAAGAGCGACGTTCCAAACGTCGGACCACATATCGTCGGAATTACGACATCTTCCCGGACGTCGGAAGAGTGACGTCCAAAACGTCGAACCAAGTTTAGTGGGAATTGCGACGAGTTTACAAGCGTCGGAAGAGCGACGCCAGAAACGTCGGACCACGTTTGAAGTCGGGCTAGCGGTTAATGAGCGTCGGAGAACCACGTTAAAACTTCGGAGCGCGACGGTTTGTGAGGCCGAAGAGTGACGCATGTTCGGAAAAACGTCGGAATAGATGTCGATAGTGCGACACTTTTTACTTGCGTCGGAACGGCGGCCCCGAAACCACGGTTGTCCCCGCCCTTGGTACGCTCTTGCGATGAATATGTGTCGGAATAGCGACAAAATTGACGTCGGAATTTCCGCCCAAATTCTCCTAGTGGATGATACCTAGATCCTTGTCGAGGTTGGTGTCTTGGAATGGAGGAGCCTAAATGGTATCTATATCATATTGTATTCATACCACACTTGTAGCCTAATGGTACCTATATTGACATGTTCCCTTGATAAAACCTTAGTCTAAGTTAGTGTCTTAGATCGTTGAATTAGTGTCTTGGAAATGAAAATTGGATCCTTGAATTTATGTCTTGATCCTTGACACAAGATCACTTGAAATAACATCTTGGAGAAACATGGATCATTGATATGATACCTTGGTAGTTTGAGTATCTATCATTACATATGTTGTTGTACTCTTCTTGGAACATTTCAAATTGAGGCCTGACCTTGTACCCGGTTGAAAAATTATGAATACCTCCTAGTTAAGAGGGAGTGTTGAAAATGTAACTAGTATATGTCTCCGAGAGAAGTTTTTTTCTAGTTCATGATATATTTTTTAAAAGAAAGAAAAATAAAATTATTGATAATCACGAGTTTCATGCTCGATTTGATTATTTTCTAAGTCAAAAGAACCCATTTTTCACTTCTAGAGTTGTTTCATCAGTCTAGTCCTTGACCATCGTAATAAACCCTCATTGGGATTTTTGTATTAAGAAAAAAAATTATGTAATTTGGTGAGTTATGGCTCCTCTAACAAGTAGCCCTTCCCTTTATTCAAGTACGAATCGTAAAGGGAATTAAACCACACAAAAATATTATATATAGAAGTGAAATTAACCTTCTTTGGCATCCAATAATCGAAAGGGACGTGCAATTGAAGGAAGTGTGAAGGCAAGAAAGAATACTTAAAAAAAAAACCTAGAAAATAAAGGAGGAACCCTAGAAAAGTATAGATTACACCATTTCTTATTTACGGTTCACACGTGCAATATTTTTTAGTTGTGGGAGGGGATGAAACTATAGGTCTACAATAAGAACAAAATTCGATGCGGTAGGGCCGAAATTTATGGTTGATATAGTATTAAAGTAGGTTGACTATTTTTTTATTATAATTTGATTGAAAGGAATATTCTAGGAGGATGACTTGGTGGATTGGAGGAGGCCTTTGTCTTGGTTGTCTCATTTTATTTTGGCTCTAAAGGAAGAGAAGAGAATTTTTGGTTTTCTTCTAGGAGAGGGGTTTTTTCCTAGATGAGAGCCTACATCCTATGTCATTATTTTTGTCTTCATGCAATTTTCTTTTGGTAATTGCTTGATGATAAGAAAATAAAATAAGATAATAAAAATTCAAAGAAATCACGAAGTAATTAACAAGATAAGAATTTTTTTCTTCCTTTATGATTTTATAACAAAGATTATAGACATGGAATTAAAGAAAAGGCTTACTTTATAATATAATTCAAGTTATTACTACAATTGCTTCCATAAATACTTTTAAACGATTATTTGCTTCAAATAATGATGGTTTTAAGAGAAAGAATATAAACCAAAATTAAATATCAAATCTAAGTAGAAGACATAATTTTATTGTTGAGATCAATATGGAAGTGGCACATAAGGCCAAACAAAATTGTGTTTCACTTATTCCTAAATCATGGCCAGCTTGTTAATGTGACAAGAATGAAATCCATAAATACATGATCTAGTTTTGTAAGTATTAACACTAAGTACAAGCACCCAATTTTAGTATTTCTCATGAGTACTCTATATAATAACACATAGAATGATGTCATGTTGATAGATTATCTAGCTTGGGATCATGGCATGGCTCTATATTAGAATTGGTATTTTATATCAAATATACATTTTAAAGAAGAATGAATGCTTACTTGTTAATTCTCAACACAACTTTGATTTTTATTTAGCACAGGGATTTACAATATGCATCAATGAACTTTCACACATGATGAAGCTCAAAACTTATCAAAAGAGACAAATACTTCAAAGAAATAAATTTAGAAAAAAATGAGATCCAAATAGCTTATTTATCTTTTATTAGTTGAACAAATGATTTTAAAATTTACAAAACATGATTTAAATTTATTTCACATAGTCAATTTTAAGCACTCAATTAATGAATAAACAAAATATACATGTGCCTGCGTGGCACTTGTGTGTTTATTTACTTCCATTATCTTATTATTCTACTCTATAAAGGATAATCCTATGTTCCATATTAGAATCCAATTAATAAATAACAATAAATTACATGTGGCTCATGGAACTTTGTTATTTACTTCCATTATCTTATACTTATACTCTAGAGGAGCATCCTATGTGCCATATTAGCTCCCCTTGGTTTAAATGAAAAGCACTTCCGTTTCCTCCTAGTTTAGGAAGGTAAATATACCATTTTGAATTTGATCATGAATTCACCACTTGAAAAGAGAATGAACCTTGAACTATCAAAGTGAATGTACTTTTTGGTTAGTGTGTATTACCTAGAAACATAAGAACAATAAGAGGATGGAATTGTTGCGTAGTTGAGAGGTTAAAATGCCAATATGGAATATGTTCCTAAATGATGTACAACCTTAGGAACCATGATGACATGAAAATGGACCATTTTGATAAATTTGAAGAGAAAATCATATATATACTACCTATATCGACCTATAGAGCATACCTAGTAAGACATGCCATAAGAATATTTTTGGAAATTATATGTTGATTTTTTTGGTATTGATGCTATTAAAAATAACCAAATATTACATGGACAAATATTGTTCATTAACTCACTGTAAAGAAATTCCATTTTCCAATTGTTGCATTAGTAGTTAAGTAAGCAATATTGACATCATGCAAGAACTTGAGGTTGTGACATCGAGTGATTTTATTCCTTTAAATAAAGCTTACTCGAAGAAGTTCACAACATACTACCATGATTGTCATCAACTCCATAATTTTGCATAAACGGGGAATTGATGAATGAATCTATGTTGTATTCTTAACCATATGGATGTTAGAAAATGGAAAGAAGTAACTATTATATCTATTTTCCTTAACCTTGATAGTGCTTATGAATATTTATTTCTCTAGTTTATATTTTTTATGTCGATCCTTCATTAAATAATATCAAGAACAATAAAAATGAAAAAGGACATATATATAAGCTCTCATCCATGGAAAAACCCCTCCAAGGAAAACACATAAACTTTTCTCTTCTTAAAATTTGCCTCATGAGATACGAAGACCCAATCCCTAGACCAAGTCGGCCCTTTCTCAAGCACTTCCTTTAGTCTACATCAAGCGCTACACCCTGCAACTTTGACTTGCCGGCTACAACACTACTACTCGGTACGCAGCTTCAACCAAGGAAACTTTTAGGGGCTCGTATTCGTAGGTGGGATAATTTTCCATGTTTTCCAAAAAAAATCGCCAAGTTCCATTTTTTTGTAAAATGATTTGCCAAAATTTTACACTACACCATTATATTACCTAAGAATTGCAAAATATTATATTGACTAATATAAAATCATTGGAAATCTAAATATTTATACAAAAATATCATTTTTTTTTACAATTTGCATATTAGGGACTAGTAAGATGCGCGAGGTTTCTAAACTTTAAGATAAACTTCCCACCTTCAGAATTTTCCCTAATTTTGACCCAACAAATTTTTTCTTGCGGCTTCTTAAAAACCCTATTATAGCCTCCTCCTAAGACCTACTTAGAGCAAGAAAAATCTCCCAAGGTCAAAAGAGGTCAAGATAAGGGTTTTCCCTCTTCTATATACCATATTTTGCACTTCTTCCTTCTCCAACTCGAAGCTGCAACTTTGACCTACATTTACAACCCAAAAAACCTATAATTTCGGACTTGAGAGAGATAGAGCACAAAAAAAGAAATTTGGTCATCCAAACTTCTTCTAGACCTTCACTCCTCTTTTTTTCCTTCCATTCCCAACTATAGATCGAACTCTTTATTGTATGTTGAACTTCGAGTATGTGTTTTCCAAATGATGTCAAATTTCTCCTTTAAATAGACTTCTTAAGGGTTATAATTCCCTCCTTTAGGCGAGTTGCACCCTTGGAGATTGCGGGTTTTCTAGAATAAAAAATGTTTTTTTACAATTGCAAATTTCGTGGAAGAGTATTATAAGCATGATGTTGAATCATTAGCTCGTGACAATAAATCCTAAGACCTAACAAACCTTAGAAGCACAAAGAACATACTTTTACCTAGAATACCATCGATGGCAATAGGATGAAACCCATGCTTTAATAATAATAGCTTTTCTTTCTTATTTTTTTCATGTTTGTTACATGGGATACATATTGAAATGAGTACAACAATTATGAAGACCAAACTAGTTACATTTCTAAATATGCCTCCTCTTATTTATGGAGATATTCATAATTTTAAAATGAGTACAAATTCATATCTCAAACTAAAGAGTTCTCACAAGAAGAGTCGGATTGATGATCCATCTTGTAAGCATCATCGTCATGACCAAAACTATCCTTGAGACCTAGCTTGGACAAGCTATTCTTTAATCAAGGGCATTATGTTAGGAGGATTTGTGTGTGATACACTACCTCTCCAAGGCACATACCACATTTGGATTTCTACAAGGTATTCCATTTAGGATTATTCTTATCTTGGATCTCCAAACATAAGTCTGCTAAGAATATCGGTCATTTTCTTCTCTTCTCTTAGATTCCTATCATGTCCTCAAAAGAAGTGTCGATCCCTTTCCTTTCTTGGATGTTGCATCCTCGAAAACTACATATGTATATTACTCATCTTCAATTCTCTCTTCATCACTTGGACGAATGCCACCGTCATGATGTCAAACATCACTTCCTCTCAACCGAGAGAGGACATCCTTATTCTCTTTTAATATTGAGAAGAAAACCACTGCTCCTATACGAGGAGACTCCTTTACTCCCTCTAAAAAGATAGAGGATATATAGACATCCTTTATATCGAGGAAGTCATCATCAAAATAATTACAACTCGTTTTCATTATAGCATTAACTACCAACTCTTCATAGTTTTTTAGCTCCTCTTTATTTTGCATTATTGAGCTTTCTTTATTTCGAGGTATCATGGAGCCACCTTCTCTCTTCAATATTGTGACAGGGTTAAGACAATCTTCTTGTTCATCACTTTCTTCTTTGATATTAAAACATTAAGTGAGCCTTCCCAAACTTCAAGTTCATCATAGCTTTTTATTGAAAGTGATATTTCTTTGGACTCCCTGGCTTATCTTGTCCACCTTTACACTGCCCTTTTAATCCCGGGGTGTCCATATCTTGACTTCACGGTTTTCGGTACTAGATATCAGCTTCTCTCAATATCCTTTATACATACAAGTGAACTTGCCTCAACTACCATCATGTAATCCTGCAACATTCTTCGAAGGTAGAAAAATAATATGTTAAATAGATAACCAACAATAACGAAAATCAAAGTTACATGATTATGATGACCTTCTCTTTCCATAAACATTACGATGGTCCATCTCCATATGAATCTTCCTTCATGGATTAGATTTCCCAAGGATCGAACTTGACTACCAAGTTACAACTTTTTATTCGAGAGATTGTATTTTGAACGTTTCTATAAAAAGTCTTAATCTTTATACATCCTTAAGTAGGTAAAATCTTACTCCTTTCGAACATCATATATCCATATACCTAGGCATATTTTATGACCAATTTTTTGTCCACAAGATTCTAAACATATTATTCTTATCCAAAGTTTTATATCCAACATGAGTTCCTATGCTTTATATCTAATCATATAGATATTTATATATTTCACAAGATCGTGCATCCTAACACATTGCATTCTTTCAACCTTTATAGGTATTCCAAGACTCACATTATAAATGGAATTTTTACTAACCATTATCATAATGCTTCTTCCAAGAACCTTTCATAATTACGATTCTTCTAGGATCATGATGATCAACCTCGGCAATATGGCTTTTTCTAACATAATTTTAGATAATGTCTGGATAATCAACATGAAAATTTCTCTATCTATCCATCTATATAGGTAGTATATATAGCTACTTAATCACGCAAGCTCTATACATGCTACTATCATATACTTCTTCCTATGACGATATGCAAAACATACTATCCTAAAAAAGAAAAAAATTAGTCTTTATAAAGAATATTACGAGTTTGTGAACCTTATTTAGTAGTAAATGTCCTTGACTTCTTCCTTCTTTTCCTTCTTCTCGGTTTCTTCCACTACTTGACTACATGAGCTTCACTCCTTTGCTTTATCTTATAGTTCTTCTTGTTTGGAAAGTCCTTTTAAAGTGTCCAAATTCATTACATCCAAAACATTGCACTTTGGACATGTATTTCTTTCTTGGAATTCCTTTTTGACTTCTTAACTTGAGCTAAAAGTTGAGATTGCTCATCTAATCCAACATCATCATGACCATGATCCTTGATTCTTCCAATATGCATTGTGCCCCCAAACTCATCAAAGGGAGTTGAATCCTTCTTGGAGTAGATGTTAGTTGCAAAAATACTCCGTATGTTCATAATGGATTTAATACATAGATGGTTACTTCGGAATGAGTGATAGGTTCCTTAGGTCCCTACACGTGGTCTCTTCGTTGAGATTCCCTCATGAGGAAGGATTCCACATCCTCATCCTTTTATTTCCTCATTATTTACAACTTATTCCTCAAAGAAAATATTTGACCCATTATACTCACCTAATATAAATTAACTAGCTTATCATACATAGCCTTGAAAGTCTTCAAGTTTGCAACAAATGGAACAAAATAATCCTTAATTGATTCCCCTATGATCCTTTGAGATCTTATTTCCCCTTTCTTTTACTTTTCTAGTTCTCATGTCTTATCTTTCTTAGGTTTAGTGATTTCCCTAGTATCATATTCCATTACTTCTTGTTCTATTAGTATCAAGTCATGTCTTTTCTACAACTCTAGATAGTTTGATGCCCCGATGAGCTTGTTCCTCTTTTCAAAAAGAACCCATATGACTTGAAGATTCGGGAATGAGTGTAATAATACGTTACATAATTGAGATCACGATTTTCCTTTATGGTGTCTTCAACCTTCTTTGATGCCTTCAATATTCTTGAAGAGTCTTGACAGGTTTTCAATATCCTTGATGTCTTCCAAATAGATCTTCTTCTAGAGAGAGAGATTAGAAATATTTTTAAAATATTTGATGCAAGCTTGATATAGACTTGATCTCCTTCAATGTAGAAACACTGTAGTTTTTCAATGAGTCTTCAATCCTTCTTGAAGTATTCTTCTTGATTTCCTTTTCCCATCCCTTGACAAGTAACTCCTTCTAGGTATCCTTCAAGCTACCTTCCCCTTACTCACATTAGCTCTAATACCATAGTAGTAAATGGAAATAAAAATCTATTATATCTATTTTCCTTAATATTGATAGTTTTGTGAACCTTGAGTTATCTTATTTACCTTATTTAGTTTTGAACAATAGCATTAACAAAAATAGGACACGGAATATAGGCTCTCATCCATGGAAAAAACCCACCAAGGCGAAAACCCTACAAAAATTCTTCTCTTCTTAGAATCTCCTTCATATGAGATACAAAGACCCAATCCCTATACCATTTCCTTCTCCTAGTACCAAGTCGGTTATTTCTAAAGTCCTTTCTTTAGTCTGCCAAGTGCTACACCTTGCAACTTCAAACACATGGCTTCTACAACGGTTATTGTTCAACTTTGTAACTTCAACCTAGCGGCCAAGTCCCTTTTTATATTTGGAAATCATGACATACCTCCTCTTTGACTTTAGCAAGAGTAGCCTGGCTTCTCTAGGATGTGGCAGGAATTCAGAATGAGGATTTTCTCATCAAACTACCATATTTTGCACTTTGTCCTACGGAACTCAAACTCGCAACTTCAACCTATGTCACAGACAAAACCTATAATTTTACACGTGTGAGAGAGATATAACCCCAAAAAAAAAAATCATCCTCCTAGATTCTTCTAGACCTTCGCTCTCATTTTTCTTCCCTTTCGAACTATATATAAAACTCTTTCTTGTAGATGGAACTTGTGAGCGTATGTATTTCAAATGAAGTCAAAATGATCCTTTGTATATCCTTCTCAAGGGGTCGATTTCCCTCCTTTAGGGCAACTTGCACTCTTGGAGATTCGAGGACTTTATAGACTTGAAAATAATTCTTTTAACAATTAAAAATTTCCAAGAAAGATATTATAAGCATGAATATCACTCCATTGACTCATGAAAATAAACCTAAGATGCGAGGAAAAGTATAGAAGCATGAAGGACATGATTTCATCTAGAATAAATCAATAATGAGCATGAAACCGGGTACTTTAATCATAGTAACATTTCTTTCTTCTTTTTCTTGTTTGTTACATATGATACATATTGAAATAGACACAACAATTATGAAGACCAAAACTAATGACGTTTATCAACAATGGAACTAAATTATTATGACCTAACAAAACCAATACATACAAAAGATGAAGACAGACACAAGGAAGTTGATATCCAATGTGGTTGGAGATTCAATTAGAGTCAACCATTATGACACAACACTTCCATGTAATAAAAAGTCGAACCTGCATGTTAGGCCATGAGCTTGAGTACCACTAGATGAAATAAAGTGCAAGGGAAAGTCAATTTCATAAAACTATTATTTCTTGATCATGGTAAAATAATTATGGGTAAGATAAAAGGGCCATGAGAAATATTGGGTCAAAAATAATAGGCTATGAGAAATAACACTATATGTATAGCGATGTAGTGGTGTCAAATCAACAACATACCAAATCATGAGGTATATACTGATAGTTTATGTATGGTTTAGTCTCCATTAAGATTTAGGTTCAAATCTGATAAAAATTTAGATTCAAATCTGATGCGAAGAAGTTTGACAATATCATCAGAAGTGAAACACATTTGCATTTTAACGCATAACGAAGATGTAAGTCCAACAACGGTTAAGCGCGAAGATGTAAGTCCAACAACGAGTTTGCATGGATAATTGAAGCATTTGCAATGCTGCCATGGCGTCGACATGATCACTAGCCTTTGCTACAAATAATGATCGTACACTGACATCAACCATGTTACGTCCATGTAAATCGATATGCTTTTTCATAATCTTGCATGGAGGTGAAGCAACCCCTAATGTTTCCAAGATTTATCACTTCAACTGTTAGCCTTCTCTCTCTGACTCCCGGGACTGATGTACCAATATTCCTCTCGTGAATAGTCAATCTGACAGAAAAGAATCCTGCTTATATTTGGGAATTGAATCGTAATGGGTTCGCAGACGCTTTTGCTCCATAATTTGTTACATGCATTTTTAAAATCCTGATTACAAAATTCGGCCAATTGGGTTCCCCAGTTCCGTTCGTCACCGCTATTAATACATTAAATTCGGTTCGATAAAGTTGAAACATTTTTAATAAGTCACACTTCATTTTTCCAAACGGTTGGAGAGACTCCTTTCTGGTTCATCCCGGCAAATCCAGTTATAACTGTATGAAAGGGTGAGGATAATTTTAAATGTAACAGAATTGGGTGAACTGTCTGAGAGGTGAGGATAATAGGATAATTTAACTGGTATTAACGAGAATGAAGACACCTGGATTACTAGGCAAAACCTTTTACAACATGTCCCAGCGCCAGACACACTGTAATTGTCCACAGTGGAAAAACCCTCAAATGCATCTTTAATTTATATTTATATGAGCATACAGAATGTATATTTTAATTTTTTAATTTAATTTTATCACACTATTGAAGTAACCTTATCAACGTATATGAATATATGTCACTGTTGCAATAACTTATTGTAGTTAAAAAATATCAAAATGCTTCATATTTTATAAAGGAAAGAATTAACTTGTTCATTTGTTAATGTGAGGGATTCTCATTGTTAATCTCACACAATCTATGGTGTAGTTTGGAATAATAGGTAGGTTTTATCTGAGACCAAGGTGTTGTATTTACTTGAAAATATGAAAATTTTGATTTGTTAATTTGATAGAATCTTATTTATTAATTTTAGAGAATTAATGGTGTGATTTGGAATAATAGGTAGGTTTGATTTGAGGCCTCAACTCTTCATTTAGTTGTGTAATTTTATATCGCTTTGGTTTAGACATATTTATATAATATTAAATAGAAAAACAATTTTGTATAATTAACATTAATAAAAGTAAGTTGCATATTAAAGAGAGAAAATCCTAGAGAAATGAGTAAAAAAATTTAATACTTTGAAAAAAATTAATAATTATAAAGTGTATGCTTCCAAATTTTTTGGTAAATTTTATGATCCACCTCGGGTAGTAACCATGCTTAAAACTTAATAATGAGATGCACAACATTTTATATTGAAAAGACACGAATTGAGTTGGTGGGAGGGTTGAATTCTTCAAACTAGCGAGATATTACACAACCTAAGTACTCACGTGTATTTGAAAACAACACCATGATTGACATCTCCCCGAACTTTGAGAGTAAGAACGGAGTGAAATATTTTGGAATCTTATTCTCAGTATTTTAAATATTTTTGGAATTTACAGTCGAAAACAATACCCAAAACAATATTTTGGAATCTTATTCTTAGTATTTTAAATATTTTTGGAATCTACAATCGAAAACAATAACCAAAACAATTGAAATCTGAAAATTTTATAAATTTACCCTTGCAACAAAAAAAAAAAAAAGGAGGAAAACAAAAGTTATGTTGCTTTTTATCATTGTGCATCCTATAATCACCATTAGCTTTTCTCTCCTCTATGGGGGATTTGGTTGTTTCAACTTTTATAGAAAAACTGTGCCTTTGGAGTAGACATGTGCAAATAGAATATGCACTAGCACTAGCAACATTAAAATCTAGAAGATGGAAATTATGTTATTAATTTGAGTAGCTCACACGTGAGGAGTTAATTAAGGTGCCTCTGTGAGAATGCTCTACTCATTGATCATTAGTATCGAGAATATATGAGTTTTTACATGAGAATAGGAGAGTTAGAACTAACTCTAGAAAGTAGGAATTAATTCCTAAACTAGGATGCATGCACAACTAATGAACAAACTCTCTCGGTGTAATACATATTCTCCATTAATTTGAACACTCTGCTTAATGGAGAAAGGGTTTATTAAATTTAGACAAACATGGTATGTTCTATGCTTGTCGATGAAAATTCATTCCTAAACTAGGATGCATGCACAACTAATGAACAAACTCTCTCAATTAATACATATTCTCCATTAATTTGAACACTCCCGCTTAATGGAGAAAGGGTTCTGTTAAATTTATACAAGCATGGTATGTTCTGTGCTTAATGAAGTTTTACTTTAACGTCTTCCTTATAGGCCTAATTCAATTTGTAAGTACATAAACAAGAAAGTAAAATGTTGATAGAACATAATAATAGATTAGGAGAAGACACGCCAATATTATAATTCGTTACAATTCTTCTTTTCCGACAAAGATAGAGAGTAATGTTCCTTACGACGACTAACATAATGCACTGACCAACAAAGAGTATTTCTCAACATCGGATCAAGCCAATCCTCCAAGTGTCACACACACCCCTCGAAAACAACTCCAAAAAATTCAACGTCGGTGAACAAAAAAATTCAACGCAAAAATGTCAACATTGGACAACGATGCGGTTTAGGGGCTGGCCAAGGTCAAAGTCCCCCCTTTTCCTCGATCTTTGTGCCCTCTAATGCGACCTCAAGAGATCGAAATTTCTGCACTTGAAGGAGGTCAAAATTCCAAGCTTTGCCCCACATTCAACGCTAGTCCTTTTGACAAAAAAGAGCCCTAAAGCAGTCCTCACTTATTCAATTTTAGATCACGCGTGTGAGAGAGAGAGAGAGGCCTCCAAAGGCTTGTCGAACCAATCGGATCACAAGATAAAATATGTGATGAATTGATGAGAAAAATGATCTTCAAGCTTCTCCAATTTATATCCATCGGTGAGGGTGTCTGACACATCTATTGGGCTTGCAAGCCTACATTACAAATCGGGTTTAGATTGCACATGTGTAAGAAAATAAAATCAAAATATATGTTCTTCTCATCCAAGCAAGATCATCTTGATCAATATTGCACCTCTATGAAAGAGGAATCCAACAAAAATATAATCATCATCATATGAACGATGCAACATGGGTTGGACCTATTTTCCAAGAATTAACACATTCACTAGTACTCCCAACATCTCCCTAATAATTCAAATTTAATTCTTCCAAGGGGCTTGGGAAAATATATGCACCTGCGAGGCTCTTAGTCACCCTCTATGCTTACAATGGTACATATAGCTTCACTGCTTGAGCTTTCATTTTTTCCTTATTGTTAAAGAGTCTATGCATGTTTGTTTTTTCCGGTGAAGTTTCATATTCACTTTTATTGCCATAATATAGTGGTGGAGCTTCTCCTCCTTTTTACGTTTTCTACCCCAAAGGTGGAACACTTGAACTCTTAATCTCCTCTTTCTTGATCTCAATTATAGGCTAACATTCTTTATATTCAATGTTGCGGGTTCTTGGGACTTATACTTGTCTTTAATGTTTGCAATTGTACTTCATAGCTACCCAGTATCTACACACTTAAAAACAATGTTAGATTCATAAATAGAGACATAATACATCATACCTTCCTTTGAGAACTTCAAACTTTCTTCATCTTCTGCAGACATGGTTGTTCAATTTGTATCTTCAACCTCTTTCTAGTCAATTCTTTTCTTGTAAACATGTTTTGTTGCATTTTATTTGTATATGGAGATAGGATTTTCTTCTCTTCGAACAAAAACTCATCAATAATATGTTTTTCACACATCGAATTGATCCACTCGTCATGAGATACATATTTCTCATCAAAATTGACTTCAAGGAAAATTTCTTCATAAACGATTTGATTCTATATCGGTGGTTGTTTCTTCATCATCGCATGTTTCAATGTCAATTACAAACACACATTCATCATCCATCATTATAGCTTCAATGTTGTAATCTTCGGTTTCACACTTCGTTATGGGAGTGAAATCACAACCATCATTTTCAAGGACAATACTTTCATAATTTTCATCCTCATTCAATACATGCTAATTTCTAAAATATCCCAAAATAATTTTTCACTGCGAATCTTACCATATTCATGTAGTATATTGATTAATATGCTTTCATCTAATGCAATTATTAAAAGGTGTAATGTTGATGCATATGTACACATATCATGGTTTGATTTAGAAAAATTGTCTTCAACATAATTTTAATAAAATTGTCTTCAACATATTTAATAAATCTACCTTCCATAATATTGTTTTCATTTCAGTAGCGGTTCATAAGTCACTTTTGAAAAAGGGTAGATCCGACATTAACATCTTAACGATTTCATCAAATTCCAAATGCGCATTACGATCCTTGACTCTATCAACGATAGGTCACATCGCTTATACGACGAAAACTCTTCACATAATTAAGACAGAAAAATATATCACACCAATCCCCTGTTTCTTTCTCCTCATATGTTTCGGTTTTCTTGAGTTGAAACTTTGGTCCTTTGTTGACCCATTGCACCTCTAGGCTCTAAATCAAAATATCGGTACACATGCAAATTCGATCTCCTCCGACGTAATTGACACAAACTTCATAAGTGATTTACGATGCGAGAGATGGGATGCAAATAGTTGACCAAAACAGCATGCTGCACATAACACACAAAAAACACACCATTTTTTGGCCTCTTTGATTACAATTAATTGATTGACACACAACTCAAAACTCTTTCACGAGCGAGTGATATAACAACCACACAACTTTGCTTAACAAAGTTGTAACTTCAATGCTAGTGTACACGAAACACCTCCGTAATTTGCCAACATTTGTAGACCAACTAGTAGTGCACCAACCATAACGTTGATGCGTGAGGGGGTGAGGGCATAAAGGGCAATGTAATGGCCCTCGGTACGAGGAGGCACATTCTATTTAACCTAACTCTTTAATGGTCGAATATCAGCCCCACGGTGATATAAAGGTTGGAGTATGAGTGTAAAATCGGATTGACTATCCAACCCCGCGATTGATATAAATGTTGGAGTATGAGTGTAAAATCGGATTGACTATCTCATTGATGAGATGAAATTCTATCACGCTCGAGTTGGCTATGAGCCTAGTCCAAGAGATCCATAGATGTGCATTGTTATATGGGAGGTTGGACGCATACGAGCTATGTCGAGTGTTGGTGCAATTCACGTTTATTAAATCCAACCTAACCAAAGAGCTTCTCGTCGAGCTAAACACAAGCAGAATGTGCTGTAGATGACAAAGAGCTTCTTGATTGTACCAAAACACCAAACCAAAATGTGCTCACTTTGAGACAACAAAAGAGCTTCTTTTACACGCGAGCACGAAACCGAAATGTCCTCAACACATGTAACTAAAAGAGATTCTCGGTTGTGCCAAACATCAAACGGGAATTTTATCAACGCGATGACCAAAGAGCTCAATCAAGACACCAAACACCGGATCACGAAATAAAGGTTGGAGAAGTCGCACAGCTCGCTCGCACCCATGGCATGTGCCTTTTGACACGACTGTAGCATTCGCTTCCAAATCTCTGGTGACAAAAAAAATAGGATCTTCCACTATGCCACTCTACGATCCACGGATGAACGTTGTTCATCTTAGAAATCTCCTCAATTTAAGTAATCGACTTCGGGGAAGAAAGGAAGCACCTTTCACCGGCTTTTCCACGACTCTGATGTCCTTGAGTTAAAGAAACCACAATACAGGCACCACCAAATATGTAGGTAGAAAGCGACACCATTTTTGCAAATAGGTCGGAACAACGCTCCCTCGAAACAATGCTTGGAAATGTCCTCTCAGCAAAACTTCTACAACTAGTTGACCAATCGTGGCCTTACGCACCACTCGAACACTTTACTGACACTCCAAATATATTTTTTCTCATCATGTGGGTTTCGGTTTCCTCCTCACACAACAAATCACAATGATCATAGTGATTTCACGGATATTAGCACCCTTCTCCACTTTACGATCTACATTGGCGCCAACCATGTACCACTTCTTCTCTCTACGGCTCACATTTTCTTCAACCTCCTAATGCGGGGAGCAACGTGATGTTGACTATCGTATAGAGGAGCGACATTTGGCAGATCCATCTCGGCTACGATGCGGCCACACCGGCCTTCTTGCACAACCTCATGACCCGACATTCAATAATCCTCAACTACGATCGAAGCCTCCTACAATTTCCAATATTCTTTCTGCAACATCCTTCTTCAAACATGTTGATCAACAAAACTCTCGCACCTCTCCACATGGAAAACTCAACTATGATGAAACTCACCCGGCTCTAACTTGACACTTTGATACCATGTTAAAAAATTGGAAGACAAAATATATTCATCACGCTTAGAAACTCACAAGTGAGGAGCTTCACACGGAGACTTCCTCTAGCGAACTCTCTACTCACTAATCATTAATCATTAATAATATATAGGTTTACAAGAGAATAGGAGAGTTAGAACTAACTCCTAGAAAGCGAGGAACTAATTCCTAAACTAGGACACGCAGAAATAATGAACAAACTCTCTCCAATAATACATATTATCCATTAATTCCAACAAAGAAAAGATGAAATGTTTATACTCATATCCAAGGGCCAACCCTAAGAAAATATTAGCATATAGGTTTCGTGGAAATTGACTAGAACTTCCGCAGAGGAAATCTAAAGAAGGCATAATGAATGAGGAACACGATGCATAAAGGTTGAATAAGTGAATTGAAGCACAAGAGATAAAGCCAATATTTTTGACATAGAAGAATCCAAATAAGGCATAATAAATGAGGAACATGATGCATAAAATTTGACTAAACGAATTGAAGCACAAGGAGCTAAAGAAGATAGTGTTGCTATAAAATATAGAAGGGCATGGATTTGCAAATAAAGAGCCACTAGAGGATACGGAGAGGTTGATGATATTGAATGAGAATGAATCATCCGAGTTTATTGGATGTTGTTAAATTATTAGAGCTTGCACGAGTAAGGACTTATATGGAGAATAGTCGCATAAACTTGCAAGATATAAAAATTGGAAAATAGAATAAATTATATATATTCAATGGTGATGAAGAATCAATAAAAAAAAACTAATTTAAGCTTAAGCACGTACAATCACTAATGTTAACTAAAGTTAAGTGTACATTAATGATGTAAGAGAATCATCCCTAGAGCAACACATTTCTCTCCGGATCCCAAGGGGTCCTAAATATTACGAAGGGAAATTTTTTTTCCTCTAATTGTAAATTTGTATAAATCATAATTAATGAAATTTAGTATGTATACATGTGTCTGATTATGGAGGAATCTAAGTTGACGGATATTAGGTAGTTCTTTTAGTTGTAGGTTGTTTTGATGAGTTGTTAATTTTGTGAAATGAGTTTGTATAAAGGTAACAAGTGTTAGTTTTAGATTTTAGGCAATTATCCCATATGATTCATTTGTTGGGATATTTTCTAGTTGTAAATATTATGTATAGAGGAGAGATATTGAGAAGGTAAGATGTACGCATATCTGTGATGTTTGTTATCTCATTGTAAATACTCCCTTTTGAAATTTTAATGGAGCGCTTGGTTCAAGAATACACGGGGAGAGTGAGTCACTATAGAATCCCTATAAATATGTCCTTCCAATTTTAAAATGAAATTTGAGCAACTTTTGTGCATGTGTCCATTGAGAATTAATATAGCTCATGCATATTCTATCTAAATGCATATTGAAACCCATCCAAGGGGTTGTGTAATATTTCTTTGGTGTTAATTTATATATTCCAAATATAGAAAGGACCAAAACCATAAGGAAGCTTAGAGGAAATCTTCATGAGATAAAGTTTGAGAATGAAGAATCGAGCAACGATTAAGTTCAATGAGATAGGTGAATCTCTAAAGGAGAGAATAAAGATGAGTCTAGTGATGTTATGTTGTGTATTGATCACTTCGAGGACACTCAATGCATTTAGTGAGAGAAGAGCACCAGCGGAATGCCCATAGACGTCATTTTTTGAGTCACGGGGTGTCTTCCTTTAAAAGGATATGGATCGTTGGTCACGTAAGGATCCTATTATTCGAAGTAAATTAAAGGAAAGAAAAAATCTAGTCGAACGATTTGTAGTTGTGGAGGTGATGGGTAAAGTGTTGGATGATAGTTTTAGGCTTGAGCCATTTTTAAGATGGCCAACAAAAAAAAATTCAAATAGGCCAGTCGAGGCCCGGCCTCCTAGTTAAGAGTCAACTATTGGGTAGTTGTAGTGCATCGACTGTTGCCAAGGAAGAAAAAGGCCTAACCTTGACCTCAAGTTGGGAGTCAACCCTCAAGCTACTTGATGGGATGCTCTCATTGATGCATACAATAATTATGTGTTTCTTTTATAAATAAAGGCCTTAGAATTTATTTACGAGAGAAGAGGATCACATTAGAAAGTTTAAATTCCACCAAAGTCTAAAAGGTCATATTAGCTTGCACACCACAATCAAAAGGATAAAATGAGGAGATCCTTCTTCATAAGCAAGGCCAAACACCATTACACCATTGTAGCGGTTGTATTGAGTGGATAAAAAAATGGTTCACCACCAAAAGAAAACAAAATAAAATGCCAAACACCATTACCTTGTTGTAGCGATTTGTAGTCGGTGGATACAAAAAGGGGTCAACGCCACGAAAACAAAAAAATAGAAGGAAGGATCCTAGAAAAAGAAAAGTATACGAGGCCACCAAAAGCATTAATCAATTAAGCTATGTTAATGTGCATGTACACTATTTCCCCTTAAGCATAAGTTAGGTGAGTATGATGTAAGATGGATGAATCGCAACAACAAGGACATTTTAGGTACCCATGTACAATGTGTAGAAGGAAAAGGAAAACCAAGTTGGAACAACCCCTCTAGAATACAATCTAAAACTAAAAGAAAAGAAAAATATTATGAAAGTATGTTCATACAGGATGATCCTCCTGAAAATAAAACTTATGCTTATTGAAAGTCTTGGTTAAATTTTAAAAATACTGTTCCAAAATTGGCACTAGTACTACATATCGATGATCCCATCATGAATCAATCCTATGATGTAGTGCATGTGAATCTCTATATGTTTCCTTTGTTATCATTGCACTAGATCTCTTCCAAACTTCATGTACTAGAATTATTGCATCATATGACGGACGGATGATGGACGATACCTAGCTCATAAAGTAAAATTTGCAACCAAATGGCCTAAATGGATGCATTGATTTCTCCTCTGTACTCGACCCTCTTTGTTGATGATAAATTAATGACAACCTACTTCTTTCTTGAACAACAAATGGGCCTCTGATCCCAAACTAAGTATGTAGCTAGAAGTGGACTCTTTCTCTAGAAATGGATACGGAGGAACAAGCTTCCTTTTCAAAAATAGAGGTATCAACTCCCATGTTTTAGCTATTAAATATTGATTCTCCTTATCCAAGGTTGCATGCCAATATGTATTCCTATAACTTTAGCAACCAATTTGAGGATTAGATGCATGTGCCATAGTGCATGCATGGCATGTCTGTCTCAAGGGATGCTTTCATGGTTACATGCATGGTGTTATAAAGCCTCCTTAGATGCATCCATGGGCATGCATGGATTTTTGGAGAAGATTTCATGTGGGGCATCATCAAATTCAGAATTCATCAATGGTACCATCATCAACATCATCAATAATTTGAAGGAATCAAAATTAAGTAGTTTATGTTTTCAAAGAAATTGTATACTGCATAGCGAGTCTTCATCGGCTGGCAAAGGAAAGATTTCCTCATGTTGAAACATATTTTTATTGAATAGGATAAAATTCCTATGTTACTGTAAACAAGGCTAAAAGTACAGGCTTCCTTGTGCAACATTGTCTTGAAATATTTTTCCACATTGTTGAAGAAGTGAAATCCTTTGGTTTCATGGCTGTGATGATGGTCAAATCTTTTTCTCCAAATGGTGTTCTTCTTCATTACCACTTAAAATCTACTTTAATTTAATCATATTTCATGTGGTAATTGAATATCTATGACTTGATAAAGAATTCCATGAGACACAAATACACATTATCTTCCTGGTATGTGTATTTGTTAAGCCAATGGAACTTCTCTCATCCTCTAACATTGGATTCTTGTCTAAATTTAAAGACTATTTGGTGCAAACCTTTATACCTAAGATGATGAAAAATCATTGGCTTTCATTCTTAGTAATTGTATGAATTTAAATGATGTAATCAAAGATTCCATTCTTTCACCAGTTAAATTCTCCGCTAGTTTCGATCACTTTCTATTTTGTGAGAAAATTAGTTTTCAATCTCTAGTATTTTCAAATGCTGATATTCAGAAACATGCAAAAAAAAAATTCATGCACCTTAAAATTTGCAGTCCAATTATGTCAAATTATTAGAACTACGTTAAGAACCTAGGTAAGGAGAATAATTTCATAAAACTTACGGGAATTGAGAAAAGCTGAAAGGCAAAATGAATTATGTATATTCAATAGTGATGAAGAATGTAAGAAATAAAATAGTTAGTTAACTATGAAATCTAGTTAAATCAACTAAAATTAAGTGTGCATTATGTTAATGCATGTACCTTTCAACAACATATAATTACTGGAATTACTTAGTCAACATATAGTTTAAAGCGATTCCTGACAATATAAAATTAAGAAGCATCATTTACACTAGAGTTTAATTTAAGAAGTGCAATTAGTAATGCATGTGTAACTTAATATTAACACATATATTCTTAAAAGTTTTGAATAGGAGTTGTCTAGGGAGGCGGATAGATTGCCCGGATAACCAAAGGGACGAGAATTGAAAAAAATTAAGAAATTTTGTGGTGTGTGTTTTGAATCATGTTTTTTATGGTGGAAATGGATTCAACAGCATAAAAACCTCCAGGGCACCCAAAATCTTAAGTTTGATAATGAACATGGATTTACAAAAATCCTACCAGATTATATTAAAATCTTGCCATATATTCTATGATTTTCAGGACAAAAATGAATGCTGGTTAGACTGACTTTTGGTTCAAAGGAATTAAATAAATGCAATTTTGAAGCAACAACTCATATCAGATTATCTTATTGTGTGGTTTCCTTATGTGTCCATCAATGGTTAGATTGTTATTGGAGCTAGAAAATTTGAATAGGTTAGGAATTGAAGAATCCGCTGGTTGTTAAAAGAATTAACGACCATTTTTTAGTTGAGTGCTACCTACATTTTGGGAGCTGTGATTGACCACTAGCCTGCAAAGGCACCATATCAGAAGAAAAGAACCTCCGCTGTTGCCATATCGAGAAGGTGTTGTGAGACTCGACCACAGCCAGCGCTATTGGAAACTGCCCACAACCAAGTTTAAATCCAATAATATAAACTCTTGAGCAGTCGTAGTTGGCTCATTTTGTTCACATACAAGTTTATTGAGGGCATACTTGATGCCGTCCAACAGTTTCGGATTTTATAAGTTGTTCAAGGGCATGAAATATATTAGTGACCGCAACAGAAGATTTATAACAATAAGGCCGCGGAATTTATTAATGGTTTCAAAGCATAAGGCTTGGAAGAGTCGGGTAAATTGGTTTTGGAATATTTGGGTTAATTATCTTCAATAGTGGTTAATAAAAACAGGAATGTATATTTAATATTTTTTTTTAATACTTTAATTATAATACTAAACATATAACATAAAAGGTGATTTAGATTTAGGTTAGAAAAGGGTATTTTTTATGGTTTTAGGTTAATTTATAAGATGGGCAGACTGTTTATTTATTGAGTGGTTGGAAGAAATTATTTTTGGAAAAAAAATAATATGAAAGGAAAAAAAGAATCCTATAATTTATTTTAAGAAATTAATTGCCACAGTTGATTTTATGAAGGATTAAGGTTTCTTTTAAAATGGATTTCTTGAGTTATTATCTTCTATGACTTGTTATTTTTTTCTTTAAATTTATGAGTTTTGGGCCATTAAAATGAGAAGCTGGATCACTAACACATCAATAATGGGATATTGAGTTATGAGATAAGTGTTGCATGGGTTTGAAAAATCCTTGAGTAAAGCAAATTGAAGCTATGACACGATATATGGAAACATATCAACTTATAGCTAACAGAAGGATGATGCAACAAAATTATGTCTCATTCAACAAGGTTTGGATGATAACACGGTATTCCTAATATGACAACAACAACCATGTCCCCGAGGAGCTTGGAGCATTCTAGAAATGACATAAGATGAAAGGGGGAGTAACATTGATTAGCATCGTGTTGGTCACGTGACTCGACACAGTTGTCCATAAGGCTCCCATTGTAATAGGAGAAGTTGAAGAATTTGATATCGAAGAAATAATTGAAGGTGTTGTGGAAGAGTCGTTACTTAAGAAAAAGGACATAAACAAGGGAATGAACACTAAATTTTTTCTAAGTAATACGATAAATCCGATTGAATAAATTATGGAAGAAAACAATGATTTTGTATAATATGTAGTGCATCAATATGATGCGAAGAAGTGTATCCCATTGTGTAAATATATGTGAAAGTTAAAAAAACCACCTTTGTAGAAATAATAACGAGGTGATAAGAACTTTATTAGTGAAGACTAAAATTGATTATGAAGTTGATTTATATTTCTTGAAAAATGTTGCAACCCTTAAGCATAGTAAGCCTGGTAAGTGTTTATCGAAAAGCTTCCATAACTACATCGAAGACAGAAATAGGAAAGATGAAGACATCTATCGAGTTGTCAGTATTGCAATGGTAAGAAGAGAAGGTGAAAGAGAACACGGATGATGTTTTTTTATCTTGTAAAGGTTGATGAAAACATTCAATTAGCAATAACTAAGGTACAATATGATGCAAAAAAATCAAACAAAGAATACAAGGACACATTGAAGGATACAGCCAAAGTAACATTGAAGGTAAATAACTAGCCTTGAGGACAACTTGCACTGAAATGCAAAAGTAAAATATATTTTGACTTAATATAAAGTATTGTATGTCTAGTTGAGACTTAGACCAACAAGAACTAGTGGTTGTAAATAAGGAGGAGTGTTGGAGATAGTGCTCAATACCTCCATAGTTTTTTTTTTTTGATTTTGAGACTTGTTTTATTATATAGCTTCAAGAAATTGAATGAATGCAATTCACTAAGTAATTGGTTTCCTTCTTTGTCCATCTATCACATATAACAAAGGGGAGCATAAAATGTAAGTTGAGATGTGAGTTGCAATAGAGAGTGTGACATTGGCCCAAAGAAAAGAGCACATAAATCTATTCATTATGATAACAGAAATTAGGGTCATATTTTAGATTTGGAGAATATTTTAGAGTCCAATTCACATGAGCAAAGTCAAGTAATTAAATTTACTGTCCATCAAATTTAGGAATATTTCCCCAAATTTGCAATCTAGATAAATTATCAAATACACTCATTTCATCCTCTATCAAATATTTAAATTCAACTCAAAAGACATTCATTTGATAATCTATCAAATAGAATCCACGCTTGTAAGGAAGCAACCTCACAAGAGGGGCGCTACAAATTGGTTAGTTGGGTTGTTTTCCCTTTTATTATTGACAACCCCAAAGAAGAAATATCTGATATGACATGGGGAAAGACAACCTAATATCCAATGGGAAAGACAACCTCGTTGAGGGCGAGAGGCTCATTCTACAATCTATTATGAGGGACATGTGTAAGTATGTCACGTGGTCAAAAAAAAAAAACAAATTGTTCATGTTTACCAAACAAAAACAAAAAATTAAATAACCATATAAATAAACTATTTAAATTTTGTTTACAAAAATCTTCAGGAAAATCACATTATCATTTAAAGAGCGAGATATATTAACACTAGAATTAACATAATTGTTGATATTTCACATTCACTCTTCAAGTAATAAACACAATATTTCTTTATGTCTTAAATAATATAATTTATATAACTTTATATATATATATATATATATATATATATATATATATATATATATATATATATATATATAACTTAAATAAACTATTTTAATATCATATTAACTAATATATTTCAATATGAATATTCTCTCTCTCTATTAAATAGAGAGTGTGTTAACCTTATCTCCAAGGGAAAAAGCAATTAAGGTAAGTAGATTAGTCACTTCTTAATAAGAGGAAAATGTGTAACACATTCAATCTTTAATATAAATATTAATAATGATAAAATATCAAAATATAGAATTTAAGCAATGAAAAAGTGTTCATGTCAACGAGACAAAAAAACAAAAATTAAATAACCATATAAATAAACTATTTATAATCTACTAACACTAATATTGTAATTGCACCAAGTGTTGCAAACGAAACAATTTCAAATATAAAAAATCATTGAAGATAGAAATCGTGAAATATAAAAAATTATTGAAGATAAAAATAAACGAAATGTCATTCAAAGCTAGAAGATAAAGAGAAATCCATTTTATCAAAAATATCAAAAAAATTTATAAAAGTAATTAATTGATTTGTAAGTATTACATTAAAATTTTCATTTAGACCAAATTAAATATTTTTCATATTAGTTTTAGAATTCTCATGAGATTTATTTTTGGGAAATATTAAGAGAGCATAATAAAATTTATAAAAATAATTAAATGGTTAGTATGTATTACATTAAAATTATCATTAGAACCAAATTATTAAATCATCTTCGTATTAGATTTTGAAATGATCATGAGATTTATTTATGGGAAATATTAGAGCACAATTTACGGATGACAATCTCGAGTTTATTTATGGGAAATATCAGAGAGAACACTTGAATATTAAGAGTGGACAATTTACGAGAGAGCACAATTTATAGATGGCTCGACAAAATCCTATTATGGGTAATATTAAGAGAGCACAATTTACTTAATATTAAGAGTGCATAGATTGAAATATTAAGAGAACACAATTTACGGATGGGTGGACCATTTGATATACGAACCATTTGAGATCTATTTGTGGGTAATATTAAGAGAGCACGATTTAAGAGATCACAATTCTGAGATAAGTGGACCATATGCGATTTATTTGTAGAGATATACCAATATTCTAATTTACATATGAGACCATTTTGAGATCTATTTGTAGGAAATATTAAGAGAGAACAATTTTTGTATTCATGGACGGAAGATTTGTAAATGGCGTTCAAAACACTTCACCTAGCCGGATTCCAAACACTTCATACATAAGGATAGATTCTTAGACAAGACCTCAATCTAAATGAGGCCACAAATCCCATACAAATAATACGGTGAATATCACATCATGCAGGTGGAAGCCAAACCCATGATTTATATGCCAATTTAAACTTGAAGCCCGAAACTATGACGATATGATATAAGGAAAGCATTCCAGCCTCGGTAGGGATAATATGACGGTACGATATAAGGAGAGCATTCAAACCTAGAAGGACAAAATCTAGGCTTGTGTAATGCCTCACTATCTTGATAGAAAATAACCATCAAGATGGACATATGGAAGAAGCGAAGATAACATATCTTAATTCTAACAAGAAGTTATAGGAACGTTATTGAGGGATTGAGCCCAAAAGAACCTTTGGGAGCTTTAATGGAAAATATGAAAGACCTCCATTTCCCATGGGGAATTTAACGATAAGAGTATGATTTGATTTTTTTTGGAGGCACATCTAACCCATTCTTAAAATAATGAAATCATGCTTGATGATCCAATTTTGTGTGACATTAGTATGAAAAAATTGAATCACGAGTGATATTAGTTTTTTGTTTAAATTTTGGAACTTACGATCTGAAGATGTACAAATCCACAAGTATCCCTAAATATGTAGGAAAGTATGTGGTATGTTTTTGTAAAATGGCTACCAACCATATGTTAAAAAGCCAAAAACTATATCTATATATATAAAGGTCAATATCTTTCTTTTGGGAACTTGAACTATATTAGAAGACGTGCAAAATATATGTATATAGCATGTAAATTCAACATTATAATTATATAATTTTCAGTTTCATTTCATTTTAATTAAAAGAAAAAAACATTTTTTTTTCCATTTTGTGTGAACATCTATTAGTGATTTAGAGATGAAAGTTACAAATTTATGTTTATTGAACTAAATATATATTATAGAATAACATTTCAAAAAAAGGTTTAAAAGTAAAATAGATCAAATATATTTTAAGATTGTAGAAATAAAGTGCCTGGAGATATAAAATCAACTGTAATAATTATCAATAGATATTTTCATTAAATGAAATTACATAAAACTAGCAATTGCAATGCATATTTTTAGGATTTAAAAGCTTTAAAGGATTACCGGCACTGATATTCCGCGATTGAGGGACGTGTGCTTTTTCCTTCAATCAGCCAGACCGTTGTTTATTTTCCAAATTTCTCTTTCTGGTTCAGAATATGAGATCACCTTTTGCCTCTCCAGAATCGTTGTTAACATTTAATAAAGATATTATTAAATGGAAAGTTAATATTAATTTCTAATTTCATGTCTAAAATATACTGTAAATGTAATCTAAAATATTATGCTGAAATTATAAGTCTAGAGCCTAAAGTTGGAGTAAGAACACACCTTAAATTTCTATTCAGAGTAGCAACCACAAAAGGCCGTTCTAAGATTACAATGCGAATTTAAATTTTTACTTAAGAAGGCGATAATTTATTTTTGGATGGAATTAACTTTGGTTTAATTTATTTTGGAGGTAATACTTGAGAAATTTGAGTTCTAACAATCTGAAAGAACGAACCTCTGTTATATGGGTGGGATTCTGTCGGGATTCTAGCTGATTAGAAATTTCCCCAATTCAATTGTTATGTATGATTTTTTAAAGCGTTATCTAAAGATGCTATAAATTCATATTCACATAGATTGGCGATTTCTTGTTAGAATTCGTTAAAAGAATTTAAAAAAAAACAGAATGATGTAGAAAATGTTCAATGGTTAACAATAATTTATTATATTCAAGGTATTCAAGTGACTGGAAGGACTTTTAGCATTTGAGCCACCTTATTTCAAATATTAGACTCATCTATATATGTGATAAAACCTTGAGGACACCGAAAATCCTCAATTAAATTGAAAGATGGAGTCATTTAATTTCCACATGTTTTGAAGAGTTCAGTGAACAAACGCATACGATATCTACCCATGACTACTTGCACATCTCTTTTAGTGATATCTTTTACCATTATCATCTCTATCTTCACATAGATAATTCAATTTTCAAAGCCCAAAAAAACAAAGGCAACCGAAGAAATAAAACAAATTTCTAAAGCCTAGAAAAACGGATGCACCAAAAGAAAATAAACAAAGCAGGGGTAAAGATTATGTGAAGGCACATCTGTGGTGTGTCATGTAACCATAGTTATGAAACACATGTCCATATCTCTTACATATATAGACCTGCATGATGCAATTCAGCTATACCTTTATGCTCCATCATGTCTATGTCCACATAGATGAATCAAATTTCGAAACCGAGAAAAATAGAGGCACCATAAGAAAGCGAGGATAGGATCCCTCGAGATGAAGAAAGCAGGACATGATCCCTCGAGATGAAAGATTCTAGCAATCACTCTCTCACATCAAGTCTTTCATCCTGGTTAGTGTAGCTAATTTTTTATAACTAACTTCAACACAACCATTCTTCACTCTATCATGATCTAAGAGGGCGAGGAAATTGCTTTAATGATCTAAATTTTCAGATTAATGGCCCAAAATAATACACCTAGCACATGAGCAAAGTTGTTTTCAAATAATAACGCCTTACGGCATAAATATAGATTTATATAACTTTACAAAGATAAAATAGTATATATATATATATATTTCTCTTATAAATATCTTAATATAGAACTTAAATAAACTATTTGAATGTCTATAATGCTTTAATATATTTCGAAGTGTATGTTTATATGTGTGTATATTAATGTTAACTTTTTCTCAAAAGAAAAAAACAATTAAAGGTAAATTAGAGTACTTACTTCTTAATAAGAGGAAAAATATCTAACTCTTTGAATTTATAATATAAAATATTAATAATGATAAAATATCAAAATATACAATTTAAACCATGAAAAATTACCACTATATATCTCTAAAATGGATTAATTGACATGTGAGTTTGAGATTTGATCCCTCTGTACCTCTTGGTAGACAATCACATGAATTCTGATAGTGTGAAGGTTATGTGTTAGTATGTCCATCCCTCTTAAAATTAAAATAAAATATTTTCTAAATAGAAAAACGATGTCTCCTATAATAAAAAAATAAAGAAAATATATGCTACAATTTTTGATTGGTTGTCCATATGACCTAATATCGTGCAAAGTAATTAGAAGTAAAATAAAATATATGAGTAAGATGTTTTTGACACTTATGCTTTTCAAAAATATTTTAATATCCTATATCAATTTTATATATATCTATATATACAAAGAAATGATAAAAAAAAAAATTTAATATACTATAAAATAAAATATCCAATGTGAGTTATGAATAAAATATTTTAATATGAATTAATATAAAATTACTCAATACACATGTTACGTAATTTGTATAACATTAAAAAATGCAAATAAATGTACTTTCGGGTTAATCCATTATTAGGATTAGGTCCACATTTCAAACCAATTAATGTGGTTTATCTACATTTATCTACATTATTCCAAAGTACATTTATCTACATTCTTGGATCACAAAAGTCTTAGATCTAACATTCAAAAATACAATTTAAACAATAAAAAATTACACATTGTTTTTTGGACTCTAAGATATTACACATTGTTTTTGGACTCTAAGATAAGTTTCTCCTTTGATGTTATATCTAATGTTAGATCCATGTTCTACATTCCAGGTTGTGAGGGACATGTGTAAGGCCTCAAAGAATAAAAATAATTTTCGTTCATGTGTGCCAAATAAAAAATAAAAAAAAAATAAATATTAATAATGATAAAATATCAAATTTTAAAATTTAAACAATGAAAAATTACCACTATATATCTATATTAATCACATATTTACCAAGCATAAACTACTTATAATCTATTAACATTATATATATATATATATATATATATATATATATATATATATATATATATATATATATATAACCTATTTGAATAACCATATTAACTCATATATTTTGGAAAGTGTGTTGTGTGTGTTAATGTTAACTTTTGCTCGAAAGGAAAAAAAAATTAAAGGTAAGGTAGAGTACTTACTTCTTAATGAAAAGAAAATGTGTAGCACATTCAATTTTTAATATAACATATTAATAATGATAAAATATCAAAATATACAATTTAAACAACTAAAAATTACCACTATAGATCTCTAAAATGGATTAATTGACATGTAAATATTTTTTCAAGTTTCGTATAATAAAAAAATAAAAAATGTATATATGCTATTTATTTTTAATCAATTGTTAAAGTAAAATACAATATGTGAGTAACATTTTTAAATCTTATATTTTCAAAAAAATATTTTAATACCTTATATCAATTCTATATATTTATGTATACACACAAAAAAAAAAAAATTTTGCTAAAATGAAATATTTTAATGTATTATAGAATAAAATATCCAATGTGATTTGCGAATAAAATATTTTAATATAAATTCATATAAAATAATTTAATAATTTGTAGAACATTTAAAAAATGAAATTTAAATAGTAAAAAATTTTATTATTTTTGGCATTCTAAAAATAAATTTGCAACAAAACAAATTGATCTTTCTATATTTACTCATGTTAAATCAATACTTTAAATAAATCTATACTAATTATATTAATAAAATACATTAAAATTATACGGGTGCAATATAGATAATTTGAACTTTAACAAGGGCGCCAAAAAACACCGGAGGTAAACACCATTTGGCCCTCTGTTACCGAGGCCCTGCCTCCAATTGAACAAACATCTCTTGAGGTGGCCCTAAAAGTTGGCTAGCTAAATTCGCTATCCTCTGTGATCATAGACTACCCGTTAGCAAAAATATCCAACGCGGCAAACACATCTCATTTTTTATTGAGTCACAACCCTACTCATTTGGGCATATCACTAATCCTTTGGCTTGATGTCGAGGACTTGTATATTTATCTCCGGAAGCAACCAGGTATGAACCCACTCCTCTACGATCGTTTGGTTAGCACCGGTTATATCGTTGAAATGGTACAAGATGGAGTGACCAATCATGTCGAACTAATATCGAATTGGTCAAGATGGAGCGTAGGTGATATAAAACATAAACCGCACGTTGAGGATGACAGAGAAACGCGACTGCACGATGCAAGGTGGGTTTACATGGTGGGTTCACACAGAAACTTTGTTAAGACAGATAATAATTTACAGAAACTGGGTGGGTTCACAGAAACTGTGTAATTTCCGCTATTAGTTTATATCCATCCATTGGTTGGAGTTATCAAATTCAGAAAGGTGTCAATTTTTCGAAATGCAATCAATAATTTTTTCTAAGTTGATATGGTTATATTTTATTTTTAACGTTTATTTTATATTTTTAATCATAGTGAATGACATTAGATTTTTAATTTCATTTTGCTCTATTAAAAAACAATTATTGAAATGTATTTTCTTGGTTATAATTGGTTTGTGTGACTTGTATTTTTTATAGAATTTTGGCTTGTGATCCATCCTAAAATTATGTAGAATCTTTTTCAATAAGACTTTTTAGCATTAATAATAATAATTAATTAACTAATTAAATAAAATAAAAATATTTTATTAAATAATTAAGTTTTAAATTAATTAAATATTTAATAATTAAGTAAATAATTAAATTAATTAAAATAGAAATAATAGTTATTAAATTTCATAGTCAAATAGTCATTATCCTAGCTTGCTAGTTTAGCCATTTTTGCATCTATTTAAACTCAACATGCGGATCAGTCTCTCACTGGTCACTATGATGAACCACCTTTCCAGTTTGGTTAATGTTCATTTTAATAGTTATGCAAAAGAAAAAATTCTAGGTAATTGTATTTTTATTATTTTTTTAATTAAACAAAATATACATTTTTAAATATAATTACGAGTATTATCTAATATGTAGGCTAACCCCTAATACTGACAATGTTTTCTCATTTTGGATTGTAAACCTCTTGATTTGATAAATATATGGTGAATATTTTTATTTTGCTGCAAACAAAGTGAGGGGTTAAGAAGTTGGAGTACTGTTAATTAGAGGGTAATAGTGAGAAAAAATTGGCATCAATAGGAAAATTGGGTTGTTAATGGTGGAATATGAGGTAAAGGAGATAGGTTTTAAGATTTAGTGGGATTTTGGGGTAAAGGAAAGTAAAGAGATGGTGCGAGAAGGTCTATAGGAAGGGAAGGGTTCTTGGCCAATTAAGTGATATAATGGTGTTGTGAAGGATGTCGAGGTGGAATCCAAGTAGTAGCATATAGATTCCTTAATTATAAAGATAAATGTTGTGTATTAGCCAAATGATATATAGAAGTTGCAAATGTTAAAAGCTTGCTGGAAAAACTTAGAGGAAGAAATATGATGCTAAATGTAAAGTGGTGTTCATAGGATGCATGTCATTGTGACTTTAGAGTCGATGAGAGAGACCTTATACATAGACAAAAAATGTAGCTAAGTGTTAAGTGGATATTTGAGCAAAAGGAATTGAAAGGTGAATTCTCGTGATGGCACACCTTAATTGAGAAGGGTTTTGATACTAAATGATGATGTTGACATTTCGGCCAAGAAAAGAATCACTTTAGAGCCATAATATAGGACATAAACTAAAGGCCAAACCTATTTCTTATTATTTATGCTTTCAAAACAAGTTTTACAAAATATTCACAAACCATTAATTTGATTTTAATTAACAAAGTAAAAAAGAAAAGGTTTGATAAAGAAATATGGAAGGATTTTGCTTTTGTAAAGGAGAATCATGAAATACATTCCTTTTTCAACAATTTTGTATTTACAATATTTATTTTAATTCCATTCTTTTATACATCTCCAACATACCTTGACAAATTTTCCTAGAGATTTATATCTTCCTCTAGTTTAGATGTCCCACTTAAGGGCTTATTTTTATTTATATTGTAAGGCGCCCTCTTACAAACAAGGAATCCATGTTCTAACAATCACTGTTTTCCTTCTCATCTAATCTAACAAAAAGGGTGAGAGAATATCATAAAAAATTAAAGTAGTTGAGTTACTACCATGGAAACAACCAAACTATTTCATGAGTTTGGTAAGAAAAAAATGATACACTTATCATGATTTCAAATCTTAATATCAACAAATAATATTTGAGTTACCATAGTATTGAAGGAATTTATATGGTCTTTCTTTGAGTCTCCATCCATCATTCTTAGGTTATATATATTCTCAAATAAGAAAATTTGTTCTAGGGACTTACACTATTACAAAGTCCCTAATTTGTTCCACAATGCCTTTCATCATAGCTTCTCTTGAAAAAATTCAATAATGTTGAATGCGAGAGACACGATCTTATTTATCTCTTTCCTTCCAATTCAAATTGTTCCAATATTTTTCACATATACATTAGTGAAATACTCATAACCAAAAATGATTCATTAATCCTTTTCCACAAACATATCTTCCATTTGAGCTTTCGAGCACAAAACTATACCCATTAGATTTCTTTATCTCTATCTTTGAACTATTTTTCATTTTCTTTCACTAAAATAATTGATTATAAATATATCCCACTATAATAGGGTGTTTGCCAAAGCCCAAGAAAAACCCCTTAGCCATATGTGTCCCTTGAAGCCAAAATTTCTTTGATACCAAATATAGGTTTTAACCCTATATAATTAGTTGTTACGAATAGATTCTTAGTAAAACTAAAATTATGCGAAGGAATAAACACATTAACATAAATATTTTACCCTTGAAACCCAAATTTGGGTAAACAAAATGATTTTTATATAGTATTATAATACAATATATTTATCTTACAACATCCATAGGTCGCCAATTTATTTACCATGGATTAGAATACAACTTCATAGTTCCTTAAATGAAACCATAAAACCATGTGAAAAGGTCACCATGTACTTACATATTTTCTTAATGAGAACACCTTGAATTTAAAATTGCAATAAATTAAAAAAAAAATTCCCAAAACATATTTCAAGTCACATCCATCGAATAACTATGTAGGGGACCTTGACCCTCTTCAACGATCACAATGTACAATTCTGGAGGTAGTGTGCAAAAAATTATAACACATAATGAAGGTGTACCCACTTTTTCTTAGGAAATCATTTTCATGTACCATGTGGGAGGTTTAGCAACAACCCAGGAAGGTACATGGCTACATATTCATGCTACTTGAAAGGTTGAATAGGATGGGCATTCTCATTTCCTATAAAAATATAATCAATGGTGAAAGAGGCCATCAAAATTATCGTTTAGGCAGTGCCTTAGAATTTTAAATTTGAGCATCATTTTAGAAAGGAATACAAAATTTATTAGTGTGTTTGGACTAAATTGTCGAAGAATATAAAAACAAAGTTAAATAGGTATACACCATTCCATCCCCGAACAAATGGTTAAACAAAAAATATCATCATAAGTATCCAAATAATTGGGATGAAGATATGGTATATATACACCAATATTATAATATAGTTGTCCACACTTCTACTTGTAATTCCCCATTTGGAACTTGTTTTTGGATATTTTCCACCTTCACCTTTGGATATTGCATATAGACGATATGAAGGTGTGAGGAGGTCTTATATGGGATGCCTTAAGGGTATAATTTTTTTAAGAAGATCAGGAATACATCTATAGGTATATGAGATGTTTTAAAATTCATAGGAAAACTATAGGGACATGTTTGGCAGTCAACACATAATAGAAAAGTTATTAAGACACGAGAGATGAAGTATGGATACAATTGAGAAGGAGAGGCTATAGGGTACTAATAGAAAAAGTAAGGATGTATGATATGGTCCCTTTGAATATATTGAAAAAAAGGTGGAGATAACACACCTAGTAGATGAAATATATCCCCATACATACACTTTTACTCAATAGTTGGTGCAAAATAATTGAAACTCTATGAGCCTTCCAAGTTAGATCAAGAAGAGGAATAGGTCCACAAATTTTATCAAGATTTAGCACTAGGTGCTCATGCGAACTAAACAAAGGATACAATTTTTCAAAATAGGTATGAAACTACAAGACATGGTTAACATGAATTTGGTGGATTGGGTTGAATGGACAACTTCCAAGCAAGTAAATGATACTACGGGAGAAAGGTAGAGCAAAAATGTCTCACCTCATTTAGTAAACGATCTTTTGAACCCAAAGCCTTCGAAAATGGGGAGATATAATCTAGAGTGTAGAATTTTATTATATTTCATCGGTTTCGATTCTTTTACATAAAAAAATATTAGATGAATTAGCTCATAGGACCACTTATACTAGTCCCAATTTCGTGAATTGGAAATTTGTAAGTTTTACATGTGATTTGAGGAATTTCTTATGTTGTTTTGGGAGTATAAAAACTCTTTTTTTGTGTTATACCCTCTTCCATTATTCTACACATATATATTTCTATTATAATAATAAATAACTCAATTAGATCTTATATACAAAATATATTCCACTCGAAATTTAGCCTTCATGTCTTTTCCACCAAGATTCGAGAGGAAGCCATGTGAAACCCCATTACTCATGGAAAAGGGGCTAGAAACATGACCATGAATAAGAGAAAAATCTAGAAATGTTTTCATATTGAAGGTTGAATGGGGTAAAATTTAAGCCCCTAGTTATCTATATCGGTGTGTTATGCAGGCTACTACAAGTAAAAGGTGTTCAATTCTATTCTATTGTATTTTGTTCCATAATCGATAAGGGTAGTTGAGGGTAAATAGAGAGAGGGAATAATGGATAGGGTATTTTTATATAACATTCCATGGGATGCAAGTATCACTCCTTTATATTTGCATCATTTCCCATTTGGAGAAAGAGAATAGAGGAACCTCACCTTCCATCTAGGTTTTCTCCTTCAAACGATTTTAAATCCCGGATATTTGGTGTATTATGGCTTGTGAGTGATTAATTCTATAGTTATCTATTTTTAGCATTTTATAATTTTTATGAATAAGTAGAACACAATAACTTAATTATCCCTAAATCTAAGGAAAAATTAACCCTCATAACATTATTTCATATTTCGATGAATTTTATCATATGTGTGTGACTAACTATTGATGGAATATCCATAATGGATGACACATTTCATCATAGCGATGATTTTGGAATTGGAAGTGAGGAAAGTACAATATATGTAATAAATATGTCTCCCGATAATGGAATCCTACTAACCCTACATGTGTTTGGTTGGTAGGATAACATGAGGAAAGATCTTTAGCTTGCTAGTGAAGTATTCATAGGGAAGGCTAATGATGGAGAGATAGACATTTGCCCCATGTTCTTATTACATGCATTGATGCAATATTTATTCATGGATCAAGACAATAGGATAAAAGGGTTTGGAAAATTGAAAAAATTCTTATGGTGGAATCCCATTAACCATACATTGATAGTCATTATGAATATAGGGACTTTAGAAATGGAAAAATATAATTGGAGGATTAAATAGATACCTAACGGGTGAGAACTTGTTATCCATGTACATGGTTGGCTAGAGAAGGAGATTGTATTGATTGGTTATGATATTATATCTATTTAGAGAGTTTTGGATCATCCTGGTACTAATATATAACACATTTATGGTGGGACAATATGATATAAGACGATCAATTCCTTAATGTAACTACTTTTAAGGGTTGAAATCCAAACGTTAAAGTGGAAGGAAAATAGGTCAAAACCCTTATAGAGAGGTTAAAACCAAAGGTAGTGATTTTAAATTATATTAATACTTTAGTGAAAAAGACATTGGAAGAAGTATATGAGAAAATTTGGAATTTCACAAAATTTCCTAGGGTTTTTGAGCTTCAATAGGAAGCTTGAGAGGGAAAAATCCATTTGAATATATTTGAAGACATGTTTTTATACATAATTGAACAATACCTAACATATAACAAATGTAAAAATAACTTGTAAACAACTTTTTTTTAACAACCACAAATCATCCACTTGTCAAAATTACTCCAATAAAATATACCCAAAATTATTTGAAATGAACATACATAAGTAACACTAAAAAATACTCAATCAAAATAAGAACATATGTTGAAAATGAAATATACAAGTACATAATTTTTTGGTAGAAAAGTAAGAAAAGTACACTTGATATCTATACATGAAGAGGAAGTTATGAGTACACGCACACACAGAATTTTCATATATATATATATATATATATATATATATATATATATATATATATATATATATATATATATATATATATATATATATATATATATATATATATATGTATGTATGTATGTATGTATGTATTCCAATTCTGAACACTACATCCCACAAATCACATAATTGTTTCTCTTCCATCATGGAACAAACAATTCTTATAGAAAATATTATAATGTAATCATTAATACATCAATATAATATCTCAATTTCCTCAAGCTAAGAAGTCTAATAAGCTCTAAGAATCCTCTATTGATATAATGTTAAAGTTTTTCTTTCTCTAGGGTTTACATAACAAAAACCATAAGTCCTCTTCCTTAAACCACAAACTTTCTAAGATATACAATCATTATTGTCACTATAATTCATTTTAAAGTCTCATAAGGGTTTAGATCACAAAATCTAGGTCATTATCCCTACATGTGGAAAATCCTTGCTTGCAAGCGCTAACGGTGAAAACTGTCACAAAAGACACAAGATTTCTCTACCAAAATTCTACGGAAAGAAAACAATGAATGAGAACTACTAATACACATAGATCGGTCATACATAGAAATTTCTGCGAGGAACCCAGCGGGAAAACCCCTCTTTCTTGTATTAACCAGCTAAGCAATTTGATCTATTACATAGAATATGCTTCAGAGCACAGATCTCCCTACAACTCGTTAACCCTCTACAAGACTTGACACTTGAAACAAATTCTGCTAGCGAGATATTATTTCCTAATGCAATTATGCCCTTAAAATAGGGATTTGTCATATTTTCTTGCGTAATTAACAAGAGAGAATATATCTTTCTTTTTCTCAAGTTATGCTCACAAAAAATTGTGTACCATAATAAATACGATTTGTGCCTTTATTCAATTTCAATACGGAAATTCGAATTGGATAACCTACTAGGTCCTAAATTTATTAGATGTAGCTAGTTATTCGAGAGTTATTTGGCTTTAAAAAAAAATCAAACTACGAAATAAGCTCAAGAACTCGGGTGTTTATCTCTATTATAGAACTAGAAAGTAGTTAATAGATAGACACTAGGGGGTTTAAATCCACTAGATAGCTAAATTTTAGCTATGAAATTTAGCTATCAACTAGTACACAACTCACTAAAATCCATCTAACTCGATTAATGACAATAACTTAGTGATAGGCCACATCACACATGTTAACTGAAATCCTATCCAAAAAAACTTTGAGATTGAATTAAAATTGGAATATTTGACTAAGGCACAAGTCAAAGTATCCATTCCTTGCTAAATTTCAAGTGTACAATATTTAATCCAAGAAAATTAGACATAACTATTAACAAGTACGTGAATATAGAGTAATGCCAAAGGCGTTGTCCTACATTTATATAGACTAAGTGAGGAAGGTAACATCAAATATCGACTAATTCAACAAAACTAACCCTACATAATTCAACAAAACCTCACATAAAATACTTTGCTAAAGGATGTAAAAGCATTAGACTAGGGTTTATCCAAAACCCAAGATGATGTACTAACCAAGTAGCATTCTTGTTTGGCTCAATGACCCACTTTTAATGCTTGGTGTACTATCTGATAATATTATGTAAGTGTTTCCCCCTCCATGGGGGTCAGTCGCAAAATGTCATTTTGCAACATTCTTCTCCTAGAACTTTGTGTGGCATATCCTCTTATGAAAAAATTCCCCTCAACGGTGCTAACGTGATTTACATACACAAATGTTGCTCCTCAACATATTTTTTCAAATCCACAACTTGACCTCCATGAGCATGGCTTTTAGCCTAATTTTCTAAGAATTTGAAGAAATGAACTCGAGTGAGATATTATATTTTAAGCATACTAGGTTTCATATATGTGATGCGGGATAGATCCATAGAAAATAGATGCAAATAAGAATATCGAAATGTAAATTGTAATTCAATCTAAAAAATGCAAACATTAAAGTATTTAGACCTATACAAAATGAGCTCGTAAACAATAAATGATTTTGAGATTAAACTATGTCAAGAAATTTATGGGTAGAAAATCCAATATTACTATAAAAGATAATGTCATATCCCCAAAAAAAATGTCATCATTCTTTGTTATGGTTTCATGATTGTTTTCTCTCTTTTATCATCTTAACATTTTAAATAAACTTCATGTTGTTAAAGCTTCTAATGTTCCTATAACCATTACACACTAACTAAGACTCTTACTTATAACGTCTTGGCAATTTTGAGCCTTACTAAGTTGAAGGATTCCTAACTCTTTAATTTTTACATGCACATTTTCATAGGTTAATATTGCTAGCCTACCTTCACATATATTAACATATACTCTAACCTTTACATACCTTTACATACATTTACATACATTAACCCTCATATATGTTAACCTATACTCTATACCTACTCTAATAATTCAATTACTTATAGTCCTCCTATGGTATGTTTTCTACACCCTTACTCTATATTAACGTAGATAGGGTTATACGAAGGCTTTAACACCCATTACCTAAATATGTTTTGGATTTAATAGGTTGACCCTACACCGATGACATGTCTCACTCGAGTAAACTATGTATTGGCGATGCCATGTGCCCTCACGTCGCTGGACCTTTATCGATGCCCGGGATGAATGGTTGTGATCAAAGGGGGAGGATATAAGGCTCATATTTGTTAAGAAAACCCTCGGGGTTTTACCTACCTTAACTTCCTCATTTTCGATCTTTCACTACATCGTTTGTGGTCGTCATGTCTGAAGGAGCTATGCCTTCATAGCTCGAACACTGTAACTCTAATTTCGAGCCATGGTAGCTTGATTCTCCCTCGAAATCGACCCTATGTGTTTAGCATGCTCCTTGTGAAAACAAAATGATGTTACACAAAGTATTTCTTCGTGATGGCTAAAAGGTAAGAATATTGGGTGATTTCCCTATGTTTTCTTGTTTCCATGTATACATAGTGGTATTTTTTCTTACAATCTCCGGGTTGAATCCTAATTTTGTTTTGTTTGTGTTGCACGATAAGCACGTAGCATTTGGGACTTGGCATTCCACCTCAAGTAACCTATGTTTTGCATTTTCCCTTTGTTTTATTGTCTTGGATTAGTTAAAATTAGAATATCCATCTCCCTGTGGGTTTATTAACCTTCCAAGGAGGAGTCCCTCTATTTCTTTGCATGAGTGATTTGGTAAAGCTTTATAACTTTCCTCACGGTGTTTCTCAGAAACCAAGTATTTGCGTTCAAATTGAAATTCCTCCTGATAGTTTCCTTCCCATAAGAGGTAAGTGGTTCTTTACACATCCTTGTTTCGGTGTTTATACCTCTTGTACAATATTCGGATTGGTTTTTTAGTATATTTCATGTAGCATCAATCTTGGGTTAAATATGGCTTTACCCATAATTGCTAGGTTTAGAACCATGATTTTGATATGTACATACCCTTGTTAATTAGGATTCCTTATCCCTATTAGACTCGGCTCTATTTCTATGTATATGCGATATGTTATTCGACATGTTAAAAACTCTGTTCGATTTGGTGTGTAATTGAATTTGAATAGTTTTGCGATATGTAACCCAGGAATATGAATTTGAATAATTTTTGTTCTTTCAATTAAGTCTATTTTTAGCTATATTTGTGTTTGGAATTTAATTTTTTCCATTGTACTTTTCCATTGTCCATATGTAGTTAGGTTGAGTTCATGGTTATGTGAGTACGTTGACCGGACCATAGAATAATGCCCTCTTTATTCTTTTGGTTTCTACATTAACTCTTTTGAATGGGTATGTTTGGTTTGTAATGTAATGAATATCCTTATTCCATTAAAATTTTGTGTTTATCATTTACATCTTGTTCATAAATCTAATTCCATTTGGGTATATTCGTTAGAGCTTTGGTTAATCTATGCATTACCCCTATCATTTTTCGTTTAATACTCTAGAGTATTATGCGAGTATATACCACTCTTTGCTCCATTCCCTTTTGAGTATTTGTTTTTTGTTATTCATCGAATTGTATTGTAATTAGGGGTTTTTCCTCCTTGTATTATTCATGGAGGTTTCATGAGAAAAACTAGGTTTTGTTCCCTTCACGCTTCTTAAAGGAAAATGCTTAACCTATACGGGTGTTATACACTTAAGGTTTTCATGCAATTTCGTAATGCGCGTTTAATTCCTCATTAAAGGGTTAGGCACAACCCTTCTTACCCATGTTCTATTTCTCATTTTGGGGCCTTGTTGCGTAATTAATTTTTCTTGTAATTGCTATGCAAGTATAATTTTGCATTACGATACGAATTTATTATGTAGGTTGTTGCCCCTTTAACGGAGTTTAAATATTTTTCTCATACGGATAATTTTGTTGAAGGAGATTAGGATGACAACCTATCCTCATATCCTTCCACCTAGATGTTATTTTGATACCTTATGTAATTTTTTATTTCTCATTTGTTTATTTCCATATTTATATGTTGGAGGATCCCTTCGCTCACAATATTGCTTTATTTGTATGCATAGGTGGAAAAACCAACATCACGATAGTGTGCTCAGATAAATGTATCTACATGTCCCTTACAATGTAATAATTATGATTTATTAGTCTATTTGGCTCTCTCTAATTTTCACATTTTGTTTCTCTTACGGTACGCTTTCGAAATTATGTTGGTTTGTGTGAAACTCAAGGTTCCCTCACTCCCCATACTTACCAAATGTATTATTCCTCGGCTTGGTAGCACGTTGTTACGCCATGGCTCTCCTGCAATCAGGATTTGATGTTCTTAGCTTAGGCATGTCTTTGTTGTGACTTCTATGTTTAGGTGTTAGTGCCATACTTGGCCTTTGATATTTAATGAACTCATGTAATATGTATTCTTATTTTTACTACATTCATATACATATGATAGTGTAATCATCGAGGATGTAAAAAGGATTATTGTCTCTAGGAATTTTTATATATTTATATTTGGAAATGTTTGGATTACGATTCCTCATCATATTAGCGATGGATGCATATGTACCTAGATCGGACTTTGAATTTTATAAATGAAATAATCGATTTTTGAATCCTTTCAAATGTTATGTACCTTCATAATTCTCTTGGATAATAATGGTTTGCTTGTAGCTTTCTAGTAAATGAATGTATCTATAATTTATTCATAAATACCACTTGTATCGTGGAGTCACTTATTTTTTTATTTTCTCAATATCTAGAATTAGCAAGTTCAATATTATCTATTCCTTCGATGGGAATTTAAAGAAATATTACTTTTCCAATGCTGAATCTATCTTAGCTTAGTCTACAGGTTTTTTTAGTTTTACGCTCATATCAAACTATAACTTAATATATTTTGTTTTTACATTATATATATATAAATAGGTATACTATGTTTGCCCTCTAGTCATACTGATTTTGGGTTTATAATTAAACCTCATATGATTGCTGTATCCAATATGATGTATGAGTCTATTTTACGAACCCATTATCGACATTGCATTTAACACATTATTGATATTATACAACACATAGTATTGACATTGTATATAATATTAACAAAGAATATCCAAATAGCCTATACTATGATTTAGCCACACACTATTGACTGTGTATATAATATTAGCATTAATCCTTAATTACAAAGCGAGAATTGGTCTATTAACTTTGACATTTCACCTTTATCCATTACTAAAATACGAGAAATTTGATTATAAAATTTCCATATGTTGAATATACAAATTGTAGAAGTGATTTTTCCTCCCAGCTTGAGAACTTTGTCTAAGAATCTCTCCTGAGAAGAGATCAATTTTCCCCAATTGTTGACAACCTCTTGTCACACTAGTGATGGCACTTTTAAGCCAACTTCCCCAACAAGTTTCCATAATGGTATCCTGTTATTTTGGGTTGTTGTTTCCCATAACCCTTGGCTTTACTTTTATTTTTTCCATAAAAATTTTCTCTAAAACTTGCTTTTCCTCGAGCGTGGTTTTTTCTTGCCTCTTTCGGTAACTTTCCTTTCTCTTGGTGATTTCTTAGATATTTTTTTCTTCTATCTAATTTCATACTTTTTTTTCACCAAAGGATTTTTTTGGAGAATTTTGAGGAAAGTATGAAATTCTATCCTCCTCATGGATAAGGATTTCCAGGTCTCTTACTCTTGTCTTTACAAAATAGCCATAATTTTCATAAATAATTATTAATTAAAATGTTCCCTTGTGCCCATAATTGTTCCATAGGCCCACATAGTCTTTGTCCTATTTACATAAAAACAAAAATTTCAAATCAAGGGTATTACGGATAAAATATTGTGCTTTGTTGGTGAATGCATGAAGCAAGGCTAATTTTTTTTAGAAAAGGACAAGTTGGGAGGGAGAAAAAAATCTCAATTGAATTATACGAGGGCTTAAAAATAAACCCTTGATCGAGATCCTATCGTAGGTAAAATAAGAGCTCGATCAAGCTATTTTAATTCCCCACTTTGAAAATATAAAGAGTTTATGATTCAAATGGCTTGATCGAGCTATAGTTCGATAGAGATTGTATTTAACCATGTCGACAACTTGATCGAGGGTTTTATTAAACCCTTGATCAAGTATTTCAAATTTTGCAGCAAGCACTTGATCGACCTTTTTAAGTGCTCAATCAAGACGTTGAGGGCATAAAACACAATTGTTTGGCTCCTGACTGCGCATTTCTCGCAAACACGAAGTATTTTGACCCTACTTGATTCGGATAGAATTTGTCCTTAAATGGTGGATTTGGTCATGTTGGATTAATGAAATAATCCTCCATCCAATGGCTTGTGAGTTTTAAATTTTCAAATATATATATACACACACGGCTAAGCTATAATGTTTCAATTATATCTTGCGGACACACGTGTTCATGTAATATTTTTTTCTATTGTTTAAATAAAGTTAAAAAACCAAGAGTACCCTTTTGAATAGGACTCATAAACGAAGATATTTTTATTTTTGAAATTTTTTTAAATTTTGTATATTTTATGTTATTTATTTTTTATTCATCCACTTTGAAAGTGTCAAAAAAAAAATTCAAGAATTATTTTAAAAGAAATTGGATGAAAAATACCATATAATTTGAAAATGTCAAACTCATATGCCATTGGATGGAGGATTATTTATATATAATTGTACATTTTAGAATAAGTTATGTTATGTGAACACACACATACCTCTTAGTATGTGTAAAAAATTTCAAGGACAAGCATTTCAATTAATGGAAAATTGGTAGATTATACAACATTAAAAATAATTGCAAAAACTATCCTTAGGAAAACAACATAATTCTCCACAAATTTCCCTTCTACTCTCGATCAAAATTTCAAGGGCTTCAAAGAGTAAAATTTTGAAATTTCATCCCCATATTTGGCACAAAGTGTAACCCAACTTCATGCATTCACCCTTATACAAATTTGAAAATGAAACCTAAATAAAAAATTATAACCTTGTTAAACCCTTGGTTGTTAAAAAAATCATGGAAAGAAAATATAGATCAAGATGGTTAAAGAAGAAAGAAAAATATTATATGCTACTATTAAACGAGGGGTGCCTTGATTTATTCCTTGAGTATATTCCCTTTTCCTTAATTACTTAAGTATTTAAGCATCTCTTAGAAAATACTTGGTAAGCATCAAACCCTAAAATTTGATCTATGCAAGATATATTGGGACGTTAATCCAAATGAAAGGAATCAACCTAGGTATTACAAACTTAAAAATAGATCAAACTAAAGAATAAAAACACCTATATATTCACTTCCAATACTATGATATAGTCTAGAACTTTAACAAATAAGTGACACAGAAAGATATTATACCTCATTTGTTTTTATTTCATTGTAGTGGCCCATTTCACTCAATATATCTTACATGCCAAATCCAACTATTATTAATACTATAATAATACACTCAAGAAAAATAAAAAAGAACCTATGCCAAATAAAGAGAAAAAGTGTAGTCCATTTGTTTCTAATAATGAAAAATGAAAAGCATGCACTCTCATATAAATGGTGGCCTACGCAATACCATACATTGAAAAACATGAACTAAAGTGAAAGGATGAGCTCATGCCATGTGATAAGATGAAACAGTCCTCAAATCATGTTCTCAAGTCGAAATGATGAGGAATTCCTAAATTTATTACATTAAAATCCTCGAATTTAGGTTCCCTCCTCATAATTAGAAGATTCATGATTGATTCTGAATATATGATCTTCTCTCGATCTATGATCATCGAGTGGTCAAAACATGATAATTCTCACATGGAAATTTTAGCAACATCATAACTTGGTAAAAAAATTCCCTATTTTCTACCATAAACCCATTTTAGAAATACGATAGCCGGTTTTCATCTTAAAACATTGATTTGGTAGAGTTCTAAACACTATCAAAAGATAAATTACCCTAATAGTAAGTGTGTCCTTTGGAAATGGTCCACATCGTTAATGCATGCTCCATACGTTTACAATTGTTTAAAATTTTGTTGAAATCACCTCAATAATGATGTGGAAATTTGATTATCATCCACTATTCCAACACATATCCTAAATGCAATATACATAGCAAGAAAATTGGTATGGATACAAATGTAAGTGTATATTATTAGATCAACCTACATGGATGCTAACGAAGCTATGTATATCTCGAGGCATGATGCATGAATATTGAGGCATACTACATGCATCACAATGTGATGTAACCCACCTATAATGAGGTCATAGACAAAAAATCATTAGAAATTCACTGATATTTATCTTCCAACGACAATAACATAGGTTAATTCTAGAAATTTCCTAAGTCTACCATGGTGGGGACAATTCCACAATTAATACATGTATTAATTCCTAGGAAATGAAATACTTTGTAAGTCACTTGGTTAAATAAAGGTAAAAATGAAATTCCAAGATTCACAATGGAGGTGAATGATAACTCCATTTGTTTATATATACACCCTCATTATTTACGCAAATAAATTTTCACCTTTGCTCCTCGATACCAAACATTGGAGAGGAGTATATTTGTTTTTGGAGGAGCAAGAAGTGACTTCTAATTCTCCATTATTGGGGTGTTAGTGGTATTCACTATCTTGATGTATCTTGGAACTTCTACTTAATTCATAAGCTCGTTGAACGTGACACACTTCAGGCATATGTCATGAATATTGTAAGAATTTACTTTCAATGTTTGTGATGTATGTTGTTTCATATATACTAAGGAAATTGAAATATTTCGGTGGCTTTGGTACTTATCTTATTAAAGGTGTGTTATATTTTCTTTAACAATGTTTCACTTCCCTTTGGAACTATTTCTCTTGTTGATCAACGATTCATTCACATGTATATGCTCATGTGCCTTTTATATATTAGTACTATTACTTGTCTTTAAAGGGCCCACTTTTTCTCTTCCCTTTCGGTAGAAGTACCTTGATACTTTACCGGAATTGAGCATTTAAAAGGCATACTCACTTGTTGATACAAAAATACTTGTGTATTACTCCCTTTCGTTGAACTTTGTAGCCAAGGAAAATCTTCAAAAATACATGGCCGGTCGGTTCAATACTCTGGATGGGGCTACTAATACAAATGGTGTGAGGGCTAATTGGGACTTCACATCAAGGATACAACTTGGTTGACGTCTTTCTAGCACCATTAACAAAGAGTGGCAGAAGGGGGCTAAATTACAAGTTGTGCCCGTTGAGCCTATTACGGATATCTTATCTTTAATGGCTCGTTCTCAAATCATACTCTGATTTGTTTCTCTAATTGATCCATTTGTCAATTTTCAATGCTCAATGAACCTATTTATAACTTGTATCATTGGATGTTTGACAACGGATAAAACTTCATAGCCAAGCACATTTATGATTTTCTTCATTTTGTAGATATTCTAAAATTCATGATGAAGATTTTGATTGTGTGATTTTCTTCCTCACCCTTGAAAGTCATTCTAATTGATTGTGTCATACTTTATCATCTAATTCCTTCCATTATTTTCATCATTTCCTCCAAGATATTTATCAAGCCTTCGATAGATATGATTACGAGATATTATTAAAATAATTAATCAATTAAGAATGAAGCCTAATGGAATTGGTTGAGGATTTATACGAGTCGATTCCTTCACCTTTGTTGTGAATTTTCGAGAAGAAGATATGGATTGGGATTTCTTGAAATAATATTTTGAGCGTATGGTTCATATATCTTGGCATGATGAACCCAAACCCCATGATGTTTCTCCTTCCCCAACTCTTGAAAATTATGATACACCTCTAATTTCATAGGAGGAATCTATTACTCATTTTCTCCTTGTCATGATCCTTTTTCGATCTGATACGATTGCCTCCTTATGATTAAAATAAATTTTGGAAATATGCAAATCAAATTCCTAATCCATCTTATCATCCTCCTTCCATTTTCTTGATTCGGATCTACATGGATGAAATCCTTTGAATGGTTCAATAAGCCTATGGTGAATACTAACTCCTCTATTCTACAAGATGATATTCTAGCTCATAAATTAAGTCTTGAATATGATAAGAATACCCATGATGTCCTTTACCATCTCTTTTCTGATACATATCCCTTGATCTTCGTAATCAACCTCTTTCAAACCTAAGCAGCTGATTAGGCGTTGGGTTGTCACATTTCACGAGGTAGAGGAGAAAAAGGGTGAAGATTCTTTCAATATTTCTTCTCTTTTTCAAAATCCTTCGTGTTAAGATCGTGTTTCCCCATTCTTCGAGTGGAAGTATTGGTCACAGTAATCTTGGTAGTCAATAAATTTCTATTAGTTATCCTAATCAATCTCAAGTGTTTGGAAATAATCCATTACGATTAGGATGACTCCATTGATATATATGATGATGAATTCCCAAGTGCACCATATAATCTTTCAATTTCTAAAGAATATTTTATTTCGAAGGATTTAGATCCTAAATACGAGCCGATCAAAGAAGAGTCACTTACAAACACTTCTTCCTCTTCATCTTTGTATCTGTTGTGCTCTATTGTATTTTCGATGCATCAACTTAGATGGAGACTCCTAATGATGTTCAAGTTTGTTATCTCATGAGTTGAATCTTGAAATGAAACATGATAGTGAGGATATCCATGATAAAGAAGAGAAAGTGATGAAATTATAAAGCACCCATTCCATACCTTATCATATGTTGTTTTGCATTGGGCCAAACTTTTTGAATCAATGTGATCGTGAGTTTTGCTCGATTCATGCATCCTCATACTTACGATCGAAGAATATTATGACTTGATTAATTTGTTTTTTGAAGTTGAAAAAATTGGTCAAACCGGTGATGTAGATAGCTTCCATGAAGATAACCATGATTTTGTTAACTAATCTATAGCGGTTGTTTGCATGTAATTTTTATCTAACTATGATTATAAAATTTTTCTTATTTATGTTTTCAAGTGAAAACTATCGGGAAGTCGAGACACCTCAACTCTCATTGATCGTTATGTTAGGCTCTAGATCCTGGTAAAATTTATGAACCATGTCATATCTATATTTTCTTGCATAATTCATTTATATTGTTTCACTCGATGCAAAATCCTTCTTGATGGATTTTACGTTTTCTCATTACAATTTTCCTATTTTTTGAGATCGAGTTTTTTGATCATACTATTGTGGTGAATTCATTCCATGCAAATCTCTTATATTGAATCCGGAAGTTGAAGTGTATACCTTTTTGAATGTGTGAAATTGTGTTGATCAATTTTAATATAAAATTTGGGTGAAAAATTCATATATGTCAAGTTCTATGTTGGATAATAAACTCCTACACTCTATTGATGTCTTGATGATATTTAGTAAATCCTCTTGAGTGTTAGCAAGTGCTTGAGTTATTTTTGAATGAAGTTCATTTTTCATACATTACATCCCTGCTTGGTTTCATATATTTCTTATAGTACCATTCCTCTTTAATTCTTTCCAATGATTACAATGCTTGACGAGTTTTTAACTAGTTACGGGAAGATGATTTTTCACATTCGGCATGCAAGCAAGTTGGTTTTATTGTTGAGCATTCACGAAACTATTTAAATTAATGTATCCTTGGTAATTAAAAGTTGAGAATATGATGCTTTAATCATCCCATGTTGCTCATGATTCTAGCTGCGATGACTTTCATTCAACTTACCATTTTCCCATCAAGGAATCTAATGAATTTTTTTTTCCTTTGATATTTATGGTTTAACATCTCACTATCTAGATACCATCCAAGAATTTGAGACACTTTATCCTTCATTGATGGTTATGCCGGTTCCTCATTGTCTTAGCATGCTGAATGAATAGGATCGAACCATTTCCCTTACTAGATTCTCATCCAAATCCCGTGCTTAATTGAAAATTCATCTTTTCGAGGATTTTTGTGGTTTTTAGGAGGATTGTTTCAGAATTTCATGATCTAATCTATGATTTCTCGGAAGAATATTACTTAGCAAGCCATTTTCTAATAAGATTTTTTTTTCTTTTCTCATGTTTGCTAAGAAGGATTACATAGATGAAGGTGCATTCACGAGGAGCTTTCGGGGTTTTAAATTTTGTAATTTTCATCAAAAATGTAAGATCGCTAATTGGATAGAAGTAGTATTATCACACATCTTTCTCTTGACATGAAATACCTTAAATTTGTTGTGTAAATTATTCAAGCTCTTATATTTTGTTTCACATTACTTTATATCATTGTTAATCGATCATATATTTTTGTATGTAGGTTGGGAGAAACTATAATGGCTACAACGCCAAATTCATTATGCGTGACCCCGGCCTTCTAGTTGGTTAGGTTAGGAGCGAGGTCTAGCTTCATCTTAGCTTCCATAGCACTCATCCTACACTTGCTTTTAGTAGCCTTTTTTTTGTAGATTTTATCTTTCATTTTGTTATTTGTTTAGCTTCCATTTTTTTTGTCCTTTTGATTTTCATTTTCTTGTTGTGTCTTGTCTCTTCTTCATGTTTTTTTTTTTTAATACAACTTCACATGAAGAGGATGTTTCCTTTACAAGCTCCAAAGTAAATATATAAGAATAAAAATGAAGTTTGTCATACTCCAACATTTTTCTAACCATTAGTCTAGCTATATCATCTTGCTTGTATCCTTTGATCGATGATATTGCGATGGAAAATATGATCCTTGTGTGAGGAAATATCTATGTAAAATCATGATATTCATGTCTACTCTAGAATCCTCATGCCTACACTTGTTTCTTGATGTTTCAATTTTATCGTGTTTATCCGATCAAGATGAGAAGGACAAGGGAAAATTAAAATGAGAAAAACAATGTCAAAGATCTTATATATTTTTCTGCGAAGGAGAAACATCTTCTTCTCCCGATAAGTTCGTATCCCTCTTTTGCACATTAAATGAATAAGTGTTGATGCACAATCCTATAAAATAAATAAATAAGGGTGAAGAAGAAAAAGGCTTCTTATGTAGGGAGGTGACTCTTTGAGATCCCTGTTATATTGTAAGTATCAAAGTCACCTTATTATGCATGCTCGGTCCCTAATGAATTCATGAGTGCAGCCTTCATGCGAGCCTAAACTAACCTAGTATAGTCCATCAAGAAAATGCTGGTGTAATTTTCAATTCATGTCGACGATCGATTATTGCATTGTCATTGAAAGCCTCTCACTTTTAGGTTGTGTTTGTACTTCTATTTTAGTGAGTTTTTCAAATTGTTGCTTTTGCACACCTTCACTTTCACAAGGGTCATTTTCATGTTTTTGATTATCACTTTTCTTGAATTCACTTTAATTAGTGTTGTTTTCATGTTATTTTCGCTATGTCTTGTATTTTTCACTATCGTTCGGAAACATCGCAAGTGTCATTTCACACTTTTCGCGTTCATATAGAAAATTCAATATTTTGGCATGAAGTGTAACTTATTGTGCGAAATGGAGTTTTAGATTGTTCAAGGGGTAATATTTGTGATAAAAAAATTTTTGTTATCATGTAAACATATGTACTCATTTCTAAAGTTTTCAAGCATTGTCGCACAAGTGTCGTCATGGTACGTCTTGCCAAAGTGTGTCTTTGGTGTCGCACTCGGTGATAGTCGTTGCAAAATTTGTCACATTGAAGAAATTAATATTTATTCATATGTTACGAGTCTTCCTTGTTATTCTCAAAAATATATCTAAATGTGTGATCATAATTAAATTATTGTTATGCCCATCTTCATTTTATTGCTCCACTCTTAGACTAAAGCGAGAAAACTCCCCTAACGAGGCCACTCGGCCTTATCCGGCCCTCTAAACTCTCTTATTGTGTATTCTTAGTCCTCGAAACAACATTGCCTCTTTTCAAAGTGTAATGTGTAGTATCTTCTTGAAGAGCTGCCACATTGTTCAATCTCATTGATCGAAGCCTAGCCCCTTAGATCCATGCGTTATTTCCCTCTTTATTCGGTCCTCCATTGTGCATTGTGTAGTCTCGGTCCTCGAAGCCTTAGCCTTGAGATCATCGCTATACATATGCAATTACATAGGCTCTTCTCCTTCCACAATTATGAGTTTGAAAACTTGGTGCTCAAGCCTCAGCTTGACCCTTGAACCCCCTCGGTGCTTGAAATCTCCCTGACTTGTTCTCCTACTATAACTTAACATTGGTAAACTCAAGCCTCAAGCCTCGACATGGATCTCTTGAACCCCTCAATTGCGCATTCACTTATTCTTTTTTCCTCTTATAGTCATGCATTAGGGAAATTCAAGCCTCAAGTCCCAACCTTGAGTGCTCCTAAAACCCTTAATTGCACAATCCTTTGACCTTGGTCATCCTGAGGTGTACATTGTGCATCCTCAAGCCTCGGTCCATACCTTGGCCTCTATAAATGAGAAATCATGAGGTATTCACTCCACTAGTCACCAATTCCATGCGTATAGTGATTCCAAATAATAGGTTAGATTATGGCCTTTCAAAGCGATGTCATCTTGTCATTAATTATTTTCAACTATAGGTACTCTATCTTATCATGAAAGGATGGTGATGGAAGAAAAGGAGAAGGATACAATTCTATAAGACACGTATCTGGAGCCAAAAGGATTGAATGATCATCGAGGTGAGAGATGAAGGAACAAAAAATTACAATAGAAGATAAAAGATCAATGTCATATTTAGACTCCTTGTCTTGAAGTCATGAGGAGGAGGAAGAATAAGAACATAGCGTATTCCAAGAAGACTTAACTATAGTAGCAAAAATTAGTGACTTGACATTTCCATGTCGTCATGCGATCCATGTCATGTCATGATTTGTAATATTCCCACGATTAGTCATGAGCTAATTGGAATATTCCAATTTTTTTATTACTTTGTTCAAAGAATAAAAGAGAAAGGGAGGTCCATCATATAATAAATATTTTGAATAAATCAATGCCAAATATGAAAAGGCTAAATATTGGTTGTTAAATCAAGCACCCTTATGTGTGAAAGGGGTTGGGACAATTTGGCCAGGTCAACCTTGACCAAATCTGTAACATTGTCATGGAGGAGTGGCCATCAATAAGGTACGGCATAGTTTTAAATGGAGGTTCCTTGTGTGAAAGAAGTGATCTCATTGGAAGTGGTTTAGGATTTTTAAAGCTCTTGTATTATAAAAGGAAGGGCGTGGAAACATTAGAAGGTTGAAAATTTAAGTGTTTATCATATTTTTACACGAATATATGGTACTGTTTAGACATATATATCTTTCTCTTGTTGTTTACACGAGATTGAATGTTGTTTAGCATTGGGTGTTCACGATCGGGGAATCCCACCTCTTCCCATTGAGTAGCTCTTGGGAGAGTTTGTACTTATTGCATTGTCCACTATAAAGGATTAGGGCCAAGATTCTTATTTCAAATACAACGAGATATTGTTGAGGTTTGGTTGTTTTTGCAAGGCTGCCAATGATGGAGACTAGATCTTTCGGATCTAGGCCATTTCAATGCTCCTTTTCGGTGAAGGAGATTTCTACTTCTTTGGGAGGACGGGATTGGAGGGCTTGAGCATCATTTTCAAATATTGGCATGAGGCCAACTTTATTTTGATCCCTACGATTAGTATGCTTGATATCTACGTTATTTTTGTAGGTGCATTTGCAAGGTGGTTCGGCACACCATTTGGAAGTGATTTTCTAAGTGTTGCGGATGCGCCTTCACTTTGGAGATCTATTGGAGGAGGATATTCTATTGCCCTATCTTCGGTTCGACCACACTTTCCACATGTTGTAATTTTCAATGGATGCGAGAAGTCTTAAATCTCGGATCTACATTTTGTACTTGGTTTTTTGTTAAAAACTCGAGGGGGTTCTATAAAGGAGCTTATGCATAAGGTACATGGATACCTGATATGGATCTAACATTTTATGCACTTATTTTCTCTGAATATTATGTGTAATCTACGGTTATGCAAAGCTAATAAAATAGTGATGTAAGGGTTTTTCCGGTATTTATATATGGTTGCGGCACCTCATTTTGAGAGATTTCTTTCATTAGAGCTTTCTTTTATTGTTATGCATCTGGTGGGCCATTTCTTACACATTTTTGCGCTGCTTGCAATAACAAATGAAAGGTATCCTTATTGGCCTCTTATTGTTTAAAATATGATCTGTGTTATTTTTCTATCATTACGCATTATATTGCTACATTCCCCATTTTTGGAATATTATAGTGGTATAAGAGCATCATCTTGGCACGACCTATGCATTCTAAAGCCAATATGTCTTTTCAAGAAGAAGAGCCTCTTGCGATAAAGAAAAGAGTTATCAAAGAGAAGGCATAGAAAATTTGATTATACAAATGATAATGAAGACAAGGGTAAAAGCCCCTTTATACGGAAATTGTGAAGATGAAGAGAAGGATTTCCATAAGATCCTTCTTAGAGCCATGCAAGACCTTTCTAGAGAGATCAAAGAGATGAGAATGGAAAGAATCAAGGAATCCCAAAGGATTTCAACATGGAGAAAACTCATGTCTCACCATTGGAATTATCAACCAATGCATCGGCCACAAGTTTCCCAATGCTCTGCCATGCCTACATTTTTGGTTGTGGGAAATGAGGGGTTTCAAGAGCATGAATCCCTTGAAGACTATTTTGAAGAATATGAGTACGTAAATCGAGAGATTCAAATATCACCTAAGTTTTTGGGAGTTTTTTCAAATAAATTACAATAGAAGACCAAGGCGTCATCATAGAGGTGGTCGTTTCATTCGGAATCATGGTGAACTGCCACTATGGGCCAGTTATTTTTACCCAATTTTGATGGGTCATCCAAGTGTTCTGCAAAATCTTGGGTAGAAAAACTTGACATCTACTTTATGTTGAACAAGGTTCCAAATATGGATGTCATTAATATTGCAGCCACACGCCTTGAAGGTGAAGCACATGACTAGTGGTTCCATGGCTTGTACATTGGGTGTACCAATGTAATTGCTTATTCGAGAGTTCATGGAAGGATTGTGGAAATATTTGATAGAAAAGAGATTTTGAAGCACCATTCGAGAGCCTTTCAAATTTGAAACAATCAAGTAATACAAAAACTTTCATCTCTAAATTTTTAAGACTTTAAGTTATGGTTCCTGATTTGTACGCAACGAAAGGTGTACATGTTCATTGATAGGTTAGATGAACCTATTCATGGGTTGGTTAAATCTACCAAGCCCACTACCCTACATGATGCTATTGAAAGGGATAGAGACCTTCAATATGCTTTGCCAAAAGTGAACGAAACGTTTCGAGGCATAAGCCCTCTTTTCCCGCCAAAACGAAAGGAAGAAAAGTTTGATCCTTCGAAAGGAGAGCTCTACGAAACCTCTTGATGATGATGTCTAGAGAGATCTAAGAAGAAGGAAGCTTTGCTTCACTTTCCCAGAATCATGGGCCCCGGGACATATATTTATGTTGGAAAATCACATTACATAGGGTCTTCTTAGATGATGATGAGGAAGAAGAAGAAGAAGAAAGGAGGGATCGCAATGTTGAGATAGCGGATATGATCCACCACCACATGGAGGTGAGGAAGGAAATTGCTTCAATTTGAGCTTGTTGCATCCTTAAGAGTGATACTCGATCATCATGAAACTTCCACACAAGAAAAAGAGGTGAATTTTTGCGGTGGAAGTAGGCATATGATGATCCCATCTATTCACATGAGGATGATTCATGAGACATCATTATCTTATGGTAAACCCTTGGGATACCACCTGATTGATTTGGTGAAATATGTCTCACATCTTGATGCTCCTTTCATAGATCTAGAAAGGTTGGGAGTAGTATAAGACCAAAATACGGTGTTGGGAGGCATGTGTAAGCTCGAGAGGGAGGAAGATATCCTGCCACTAGCACCATTATCCGCTCTCACATCTCATACTACGGCGAGAGGAAATGTTGTAAGGTTGGAGGGTGATGCCATCGAGGGGGCAAGGATATCATTCCTTGGCTATGGATACTCATAATATGATCTCACTTAGAGAGAGAAATCTTCCATACATGATAGAATATGGTGGCCACACACGCATAGTTTGATTATCACGAAAGTGTTGGGTAGATGATAGCCTCCCATGGGAGGCTAACTCAAAAGGCATCAATATTTATTGGAGCATGTGCATATGCAAGGAGGAAGCAAGGATGGAATAGCAACCTTACATCATATAATTTTGGCATAGAAGATGTCAAGGAGGAGGAAGCTGACCTGTGATGGACATTTTTGTTAATAGGTCATCGGTGTTTCCATTATGGGAGATTGATGTGTGCAAATCCCAGCGGTGGTGGATTACTCCGAGGATCTTGGACATGCATGATACTTGATGACCATCTAAATGAGGAGGGCTATTCGGTCAAGAAGGATCATCTATTTTCATGGTAGAATCTTATTATCTATATTCTCCAAGCTTAAGGAGAAATTACTACAAAGGGTACATGAAGACGTTTTGTTTCGACCACACATATTCCATGAGATTCTCACAACCTTTGACATCATGAGAAGCTACACTTGGAAGGGCTTTGAAGGAGAACTATATCCAGCATTTTCAAATATGTATGTACCATGTGGAGATGGGGTAGCAACAAAACTCTATGAAGGAGTTAATTCATCCATCTCTTTCTCTTTTTGAGGAAGGGGACATATCTATGCACCCTCCCATATTTTAAGGAGTAATTTTGGTGGATAATATGCTCATGTAAATAATGTTTCATTTGATTATTGTTTGCATTCTTTCGCCATGTATGTCTGACCATAACTTCAAGAATGATTATTGTACCTTATAAACTTAATGGCCAACTTTGGGCAACAAAATTTTTTAAACATGGCCACTCATGTAAAGCAAAAAATGCTGTGATGGGTGCATTCTCAAGGCACCAAATATATCTCACACTTTCAGCCATACTCGGATGATTTGGACAGCAATTAAGTGGTGGGGAAACCATTTATATCGTCGAATCTAATGCATTCGGGGAGAAGCGCTATGTTGGTTCCACATGGGACTATGACCCACCTCCATATGCACAAATTTATGTTTGTATGTATGTTTTCTTGATCCCATACATTGATGATGTACTTGTAATTTTTATGGGAATGTATGGAGGGAGGATGGGAGGTATGCATGTACCCTATGGTATGGAGATTCTCCATGTATCTTATGCTACATGTTTAAGGGGGGACATTGGGAAAACCATGTTTGTTTCATTTGAATTATTGTCTCCTTATGGGAGGGAGTATTTACATCTCATGAGAACTTTGGAGGAGCAATTCTGTGGAGGGATGGATTGGTGAAAACTTAGCTTATGGAGGAAGCTTATCACATGTTCATGACATCAATGGAGGAGGAGAAGAGTTACGAACTCACCCTATCGGTCGCTTAGGCCAACATTTAGGAAGGAGGGCCTTAATATTTCCAATCGAGTCATGAGATAATTGGAATATTCAATTTTGTTTTATTACTTTTTTAAAGAATAAAAGAACGAGAGGTCAATAATATCTCCTTAATACTAAATAAATCAATGCTAAAATATGAAAAGGCTAAATCTTGGCTGTTAAATAAAGCACCCTTAGGTGTGAAAGGGGTTGGAACATTTTGACTGGGTCAACCTTGACCAAATCTACAACGCTGTCATGGAGGAGTGTCCATCAATGAGGTACAATGCAATTTTATATGGAGATGCCTTGTGTGAAATAAGTGATCTCATTGGAAGTGGTTTAGGGTTTTCAAGCTCTTAAATTATAAAAGGAAGAGGATGGAAAAATTAGAAGGTTGTTGATGTTTATCATATTATATGAATATATGGTCTGTTTAGACATATATATTTCTCTTACTGTAGCTGAGATTGATGCTGTTTAGCATTGGGTGTTCCTGATCAGGAATTCCACCTCTTCCCATTGAGTAGCTCTTGGGAGAGTTTGTATTGCATTGTCCACTATCTGGCTTAGGGCCAAGCTTATTATTTCAAATACATCACAAATCCTGTTGAGGGTTTGTTTGTTTTTTCAAGCTGCAGCAAGTGGAGACTAGATCTTTTAGATCTAGGCCATTTCAGTGCTCCTTTTCAGTGGAGGAGGTTTCTACTTCATTGGGAGGACAGTATTGAAGGAATTGAGCCTTATTTCCATATCTTGGCATCAGGCCAACCTTAATTTTATCCCTGCAATGCAGTATACTTCTAGATCTGCATTATTTCTGTAGGTGCAGTTGCAGGGTGGTTCAGCACACCATTTGGAGAGCTAATTTTCTAAGTGTTGGGGATCTGCCTTTCACTTTAGAGATCTATTGGAGGAGGCTATTCTAGTGCTTATATCAGTTCAGCCACACTTTATAGATATGTATTTTTCAGTAGATCTGCAGTCTTATATCTTAGATCTACAACTTGTACTTGGTGTTTTTATGAAAACCCCAAGGGGGTTCTTTAGAGGAGCTTATATAGTGCATGGATCTAATATATATCTAAATTTTGAGGCACATATTTTCTCTAGATATAATATTTAATCTAAAGTTGTTGCAGAGCCAATAATATAATGTTGCAAGGGTTTTCCAGTCTTTATATATGGTTGCAGCACCTCATATTGAGGGATTTTTCTCATTGGAGACTTGATTTTCTTGTTATACATCTTATGGAACATTTCTTACACATGCTTTGTTGTTGTAATAACAAATGAAAGGTATCCTTATTGGCCTCTTATTGTTTAAAATATGATCTAAATTATTTCTCCATCATTCTGCATTATATTGTTGCATTCCCCATTTGGGAATATTACAGTGGTATCAGAGCATTATCTTGGCACAGCCTGTGCATTCTAAAGCCAGTATGTCTTCTGAAGAAGGAGAGCCTCTTACTGACAGAGAAAAGAGGTATCAAAAGAGAAGGCACGTAAATTTTAAATATACAAATGATAATGAAGACAAGGGTAAATCCCCTTTATCTAGAGGTGAAGATGAAGAGACGGATTTCCCTAAGATCCTTCTTAGAGCCATGCAAGACCTTGCTAGAGAGATCAAAGAGATGAGAATGGACAGATTCAAGGAATCACATAAAGTATTTCATCATGGAGAAGGCTCTAGCATGTCTCACCACTGGAATGATCAACCAGTGCATCAGCCACAAGTTTCCCAACGCTCTACCATGCCTACATTTTTTGTTGTGGGAAATGAAGGGTTTCAAGAGCAAGAATTCCTTCAAGACTATTTTGAAGAATATGAGTCTCAAAATCAGAGATTCAAATATCACTTGATTTTTCAGGATTTTTGTCAAATAAAGGAAAATAGAAGACCAAGGTATCATCATAGAGGTGGTGGATTCATCCAGAATCATGATCGACACCACAATATGGGCAGATTCTTTTTACCCAATTTTGATGGGTAATCCAAGTGTTCTGCCAAATCTTGGGTAGAAAAACTTGATATCTACTTTCAATTGAACAAGGTTCCAAAAATGGAAGCCATTAAGACTGCAGCGCTGCACCTTAAAGGTGAAGCACATGACTGGTGGTTCCATGGCTTGTCTACATTGGGTCATGCCAATGTGACTGCTTATTCAAAGTTCACTAGAAGGCTGGTGGAAATATTTGATAGAAGAGATCCAAAAGCACCATTCATGAGCCTTGCAAAGTTGAAACAATCAGGTAATACAGAAACTTACATCTCTGAAATTTTAAGAATTTATGTTATGGTTCCTGATTTATCTGCAGCAAGAAGGGTGTACATGTTCATTGATGGGTTAGATGAACCTCTTCATAGGTTGGTTAAATCTACCAAGCCCACTACCCTACATGATGTTATTGAAATGGCTAGAGACCTTCAAGATGCCTTGCCAAAAGCAAAGGCAACATTTCAGCATAAGCCCTCTCTTCCTTCAAAGGGAGAGGAAGAAAAGGATGCTCCTTCTAAAGAGAGTCAAAATAAAAAACCTCTTGATGATGATGTCCAGAGAGATCTAAGAAGAATGAATCTTTGCTTCACTTGCCAAGAATCATGGGCACTTGGACATATATGTGCAACTTGAAAATCACATTACATAGAGGTCTTCTCATATTATGAGGAGGAAGAAGAAGATGAACCAAGAAGAGGTCATAGCACTGACACTGCAGGAGGAGAACCAAAACCATCAGGAGATGGGAATGGAGCATTTGCTCCTATTGGAAGGGCTCTTGCATCTTTTAGAGGAGTACCTAATTACTTGACCTTAAGAGTTCAAGGTTCCATCTTGAATCAGAGGGTGTATGTTTTGGTTGATAGTGGGCTACCCACAATTTTATTGATCCCCAACTAGTGCAAAGGAGGGAAATACCCACTGATACTTTTGAGGGATTCTCTATTTTGGTCCCAAGAGATAGAAAAATTCAATGCATGCATTATGTCCCATATTTATTAGTCACCATGGGGACATATACATTGATTGATCACTTCTTTGTGGTTGACATACCTGACACCAATGTGATATTGGGTGTTCAGAAGCTGATTACTTTGGGAAAGGTCACCACTGATTGGGAGGCGTTGCAAATGGAATGGGTGGATAAAAAGAGTGGTAAGACTCAAATTATCAAAGGCATGCATACATATCCCTCACATAAACCTTTCACACAAAAATCAGAGATGGATTTGTGCAGTGGAAGCAAGGACCTTATAGTCCCATCTATTATGCTCATGAGATTTCTACATGGGACACTATTATCTAGTGGAAACCACCTGGGAGGCCACCTGATTCAGATATTATGGGATATGTCTCACATCATGATGCTCCAAACATAGATCTAGAATGGATGGGAGCATTGGAAGATAAAGATACAGCGCTAGGAGTCTTGGGTAGGCTCAATGAGGAGGGAGATCTTCTCCCAACATCATTATTACCCACTCTCATTTCAGATTTTGCATTGTGGGAGAAGAAGCATGGAAGGGATGACCTTCCAACATGTACCTTTGGCATGGGAGATGTCAAGGAGGAGAGTAGCCATATGACAGACATTTCTGTTGGTAGATCATCAGCATTGTCACCATGGGAGGTTGATCCATATTGGAAATCCCAATTGTTGGTGGATTACTTCAAGGATCTTCACACATGCATGATACTTGATGAACAGATACATTAAGAGGGCTATTCAGGACAAGAAGGAGTCATCTATTATCATGGTAGGATCTTCTTATCTAGAGCATCCCAACTCAAGGAGAAGTTGCTGCAAAGGGCCTATGAAGAGTTCTGTTTCAGCCACACATATTCCATGAGATTCTACAACATCATCATGAGAAGCTACACTTTGAAGGGATTTGAAGGAGAACTATATCAACATTTTCAAAGATTCATGTACCATGTGGAGATGGGGCAGCAACATAACTCTATGAAGGAGTTAATTTGGCCATCACTTTCTCTTTTTGAGAGAGGGGTTAGATCTATGCACCACTCCATTTGTTTAAGGAGAAATTTTGGTGAAGAATATGCTCATGTAAATAATGTTTCCTTCGATTATTGTTTGCATTATTTCACCATGTATATGCAGGCCATAACTCCAAGAAGGAGTATTGTACCTTATAAACTTCATGGCCAACTTTGGGCCACAAATTTTTCTGAACATGGCCACTCCCTTGGAGGTCAAAAGGAGATTTTGTTTCATGATGGGTGCATTCCTAAAGCACCAAATATATCTCACACTTTCAGCCATAGTGAGATGACTTGGACAGCAAGTAAGTGGTGGGGAAACCACTTACCACATCATGATCTGATGCAGTCAGGAGATGCACTGCACTGGTTCCACATGTGGGACTATGACCCACCTCCATATGCACAAATTTATGTTTGTATGTATGTAGTTTTGATCCCATACATTGATGATGTACTTGTAATTTTTATGGGAATGTATGGAGGGAGGATGGGAGGTATGTATGTGCCCTATGGGATGGAGATTCTCCATGTATATTATGCTACATGTTTCAAGGAGAACATTGGGAAAACCATGTTTGTTTCATTTGAGCTATTGTCTCCTTATGGGATGGATTATTTACATCTCATGAGAACTTTGGAGGAGAAATTCATGGAGGGATGGATTGGTGAACACTTAGCTTATGGAGGAAGCTTATCACATATTGGTGTCACCAATGGAGGAGGAGAAGAGTTGCATCACTCACCTAGTCAGTTGCTTGAGGACAAGTAACATTTGGGAAGGGAGGACTGTAATATTCTCAATTAGTCATGAGCTAATTGGAATATTCATTTTTTTTATTACTTTGTTTAAAGAAAAAAAGAGAAAAAGAGGTCCATAATACTCTTTAATAATGAATAAATCAATGCCAAATATGAAAAGGTTAAATCTTGTATGTTAAATATAGCACCCTTAGGTGTGAAAGGGGCTGGAACATTTTGACTGGGTCAACCTTGACCAAATCTACAGCGTTGTCATGGAGGAGTGGCCATTAATGAGGGACGGTGTAGTTTTAGATGGAGGTGCCTTGTGTGAAAGAAGTGATCTCATTGGAAGTGGTTTAGGGTTTGCAAGCTCTTGTCTTATAAAAGGAAGGGGATGGTAGCATTAGAAGGTTGTTGATATTTATCATTTCTGAATATATGGTCTGTTTATACATATATCTTTCTCTTGTTGTTTAGCTGAGATTGAATGTTGTTTAGCATTGGGTGTTCCTGATTGGGAATCCCACCTATTCCCATTGAGTAGCTCTTGGGAGATTTTGTATTGCATTGTCCACTATCTAGCTTAGGGCCAAGCTTCTTCTTTCAACTACAATGCAGATCTTGTTGAGGGTTTGGTTTTTTTTGCAAGCTGCAACAAGTTGGAGACTATATCTTCTAGATCTAGGCCATTTAAGTGCTCCTTTTCAGTGGAGGAGTTTTCCACTTCATTGGGAGGACAGTATTGAAGGCTTTGGAGATTATTTTCAGATATTGGCATCAAGCCAACCATATTTTGATCCCTATAGCGCGATATAATTCTGAATGCAACGTTGACTACACCCAGAGTGCGGTTGCGAGTGTTTCGAGCGCACCATTTGGAGAGTTGATTTTCTCAGTGTTGGGGATATGCCCTTCACTTTGGAGATCTATTGGAGGAGGCTATCCTATTTCTCATATCAAATCAGCCACACTTTCTAGATCTGTAATTTTCAATAGATCTGCAGTATTAGATCTCAGATCTACAACTTGTGCTTGGTGTTTTGTTGAAAACCCCAAGGGGGTTCAATAGAGGAGCTTGTATAGTGCATGGGTCTGATATAGATCTAACTTTTTATGCACATAGCAGCTCTAGATCTGATGTATAATCTATTTTTGTTGAAGAGGTAATAAAATAACGCTGTAAGGGTTTTCCAGCTTTTATGTATGGTTGCAGCACCTCATATTGAGGGATTTTCTTCATTGGAGACTTGCCTTTCCTGTTATGCATCTTATGGGCCACTTCTTAAACATATTTTTCTGTTATAATAACAAATGAAAGGTCTCCATATTGGCCTCTTGTTGTATAAATGATGATGTTTACAATAAGCATACCATAAGAATCTCAAGATTATTGCTGCAATTGTCTTTAATATCAGTGTAAAATTGTGTACATTAGATCCACACTATGATTACAAAGTATCCAACCCTCACCATGAGTTGAGTTTGAGTACATATAGAAAAATAAACATGATGCAACCTCTATGGGTCGAAACCTGATCCAAAACAAATAATTAATGCATCTAATGACTCATAGCCTAATTTTAGGAGAGTTAGAAACAACTTCCCCTTTTTTAGCTAACAAGTTTGAGTATCTATCTCAAGTCATTAAACCCAAGTTCATTTAACAAATATGAACATAAATAGGCTCATTAACCATGAAACAACTTGTGTGAAAGCTATTACATAGACCAACTTTGACCTTTGACCTCCACGTGTCCATAAAAGTCCTCAAACCCATAAGTGCAAAGGAATCTCTCAGAAACGCAATGAAATTTAACATAAGCTTTGAATTTTGAAGGAGATTTTGGATAGGTGCATTTCTAAGCTTTGTTGGAGGTTGATAAAAGTGCACGACGATGTCAAAAAGGCCTCTAAAAGCATAAAATCAACAAAAATCACCTCTGGGCACCTCAAAACCCATTCTCCCATAGCTATTCCGGAGAAGCATGACATGTGCCTCCAAAAATGGCAAAAGTGTGAAAAAATGATGGTTTTTTACCTTTACTCACCTGCATTATTAGTTGAAGAGACCAAAGTGGATTTTTGAGATTAATATAGTCAGAGACACTGCACATGCTTACCATTTGTCATTTGAACCATCACGAGAGAAAAATTAGACCTGACCATGATGCGTTTACGTGCACTAAAATTGCTTGAATTTACAAAAAAAACCTCGAAAATTGCCAAAAATTTCCAAACTTCTATCCTTTTGCTTTTTTTCATTCATGGTTTAGACAGAATGCATCGATCAAGAGATCAAGGTTTTACTTCTTCTTGAGCTTGTGTATGGTCTTCTTGAGATTTTTCTTCATGTTCTTGACCCTAATATTGCAAATGATGTTCTTGACCATAGTCGG